>JALIZF010001414.1:0-291037 GCA_029948255.1 Telmatactis stephensoni
CATGTGTGAGACACAGGAATCCCAACAACATGCGCTAACCATTCACACGAATCGATAATGAGATGCACGATTCGTAAACCCCCTTTGACGATTCGTACGAATCGATCGAATCGTACGAATCGACAGGCCCCCTTCGAGCAGCTTTGAGTCTGCCAGAGTCTAAGTCCACTATATGCCCATCTGCGCATGTGTGCGACACAGGAATCCCAACAACATGCGCTAACCATTTACACGAATCGATAATGAGATGCACGATTCGTAAACCCCTTTGACGATTCGTACGAATCGATCGAATCGTACGAATCGACAGGCCCCCTTCGAGCAGCTTTGAGTCTGCCAGAGTCTAAGTCCACTATATGCCCATCTGCGCATGTGTGCGACACAGGAATCCCAACAACATGCGCTAACCATTTACACGAATCGATAATGAGATGCACGATTCGTAAACCCCTTTGACGATTCGTACGAATCGATCGAATCGTACGAATCGACAGGCCCCCTTCGAGCAGCTTTGAGTCTGCCAGAGTCTAAGTCCACTATATGCCCATCTGCGCATGTGCGCGACACAGGAATCCCAACAACATGCGCTAACCATTCACACGAATCGATAATGAGATGCACGATTCGTAAACCCCTTTGACGATTCGTACGAATCGATCGAATCGTACGAATCGACAGGCCCCCTTCGAGCAGCTTTGAGTCTGCCAGAGTCTAAGTCCACTATATGCCCATCTGCGCATGTGCGCGACACAGGAATGCACAATCCATTTAAACGAATCGATAATGAGATGCCATTCGCAAACCATCTTTACCGTTACGTAAATATTCATTATCCCTTGGTGTAATTATTCATGTTTTATGCATATCAATAACCTGTACTGTCTGCAATGCATTTCAATGAAGTTCACAATCTGTTACGAATCGTAAACCACCATTTACGAATCGACTCGATTCGTGTGTATTGGACAACCCTCGGAATTTTGGGGCCCCAAAATACGAGGCCATACAACGGCCCGATCGAAACCGAAGCGATCGTAGTACAAATGTGATATTACCGACATACCGATTTATAATGGTCTAAAACCGTATTACCGCAAATCCCAATGTCCCCTCTCTATACAGACAATTTAGGTATTCTTTTATAATATATTATTCTTTATAGTTCTGAAAACTTGTGGTTTGCAAGATTCGCTTCACTATCAAAAACACACTTGAATTCCTGAGTGTTTTTCAAAATGAAAACATATTATCTTTATCAGTTTTAACTAAATATGGCCAAGATACTCTTTTTTCACTAATATAACGATATATTTATAGAATACTTTATCCCTATTAAGTATTTGTGGAAAACTTTATTTTTGGCTCTTTTACTGTCAAGGGAACTGATGTTTTCGGACGTCACAGAGAAATTGAACCGTGATACCGGCTTATATTGTTACTTTGTCATTTTGGAGAGCTTTTGCTTCTTTTGGGTGCTTTTGCCTGGGGAGTTATCGATAAAATGACAAGAACGCAGATTTTCGAGTGCTATTTGCAAAAATTTGAAGATTATTTTGACGGCTCGTATTTTTATGCAAATCCATGACAAACAAATGGGCTTTGTGTTTGAACATGGTAGAGATTAGAGTCAACCTCACAATAGTCTAACATTTGTCTCTAAAAGTGTTTTATTACTTTGCTTACAGTTGTATTTGGTTCTATTCTTTAAACAAACTACAAGCTGTATTAGCTTATTGTTTCACGATTCTTTGGAAGTGTTGAGTCGTACTTCTTCAACCAATAGGATTCAACTTCGCGGCAGGCTAAAAGATTTTTCACAAAGTATTTCACAATATATGCACATGTTTGATGACCGGCCTGTGTTTACAAGTACGTGAAAACTTCAAAACTTTGAATTGGTCCTTGTGAGAAATACATGTTCCTCGTTGTCAAGAGACCGAGCCATGCGTAAGAAAGAGGTGAGAAACGATAAGAGTTTTTTGGCATTTTAATAGTTTAATTTAATGATTAATCTGTCACGTACTATGTAATACGAGAAGTGTCATTCCTCCATATCCTCCTGCCTTCTTGTGCTGTGGGTATCCCTCTTCTTTCGCAACTTCAAAAGCAATTATAGTTAAAGCGTATCGTTTTAAGTAAGTTTAGAGATGAGCTCCAAAATCCCAAAGAGTCCAAAACTCTCCAAGAAGCCTCAGGTAGGGCGATTTACAAGTTCAAATTCAAGTTTTCACTATTTACAAGTTCAAATTGAGTCATATGTAATCCTAGTGTTTGATCGATTTGTCAGAATTTATCGACCATGAATTGGGCACAGAAAGAAGAAGTTTAATTCTCTTAGACAACCGTTATGTACATTGAGTTCTGTATGCTTTGTCCTACGTTTGTTATTGATATTCATGGCCTCACTCGCTTGAACAGCAGGCCGCCGCTATAGCAACGATATACTGCGCTCTTTGCTTCTTTCAAACTTTGACTAGAAAAATTTCTTTAATAATGTATAGCTTTTATTTCGCTTCAGTGAGTACCCATGTAATGATTAAAAGTATCCAACGAAAATCGGCATTTGTTATTTAAAAGCACTGATCTTCATGAGTTTTATAACATTTTTATTGATAACTTTAGCAAACATCATAATGTATTCAGTTGTATTGTCGTCTTTTGTATGGGAACAGTTAGGAATCCTTATAAGTCCGCTTAAAATTAATTGGTTTCAATGGCTTAACATTCCTTTCGCCAAATTATTAAAACATACAGAACTTTTGAGTCTTGATAATGGCTAGATTTCGAGTACTCGTTCACGAGTTTGAGAGCGCTTCGGGAATCGACTTCCGGCCGTGTATCACCACAGTAACGATGCATGAACTTTGCTCTGTCTTGGTCGTCAAATCAGTACGACTTCCGGCCGTGTATCACCCAAGCAACGATGACGACTTTGCTCTGTCAAGGTCGTCAAAATCAGTCCAAGTATGACGAAAACATATAAAGTAAATGAAGATAAAATAGGAACAAAATAATAATGTAATTGAGGAGTCAAAACTTGAAGGCCATTTTTTGAGTACATGTGCGTTATTTTCTTTACTTTTTTTCTCTAGCCTGTGTACAGCCGTTTCCCACGGTGGGAAACACACAGGCTACTCCCTACGGCGCATCTCTCTACACGTATGTATAGCTTCGGGTACACTAGTAATACCACATAATCGTGTTTCTCAGTAATAACAAAAAATTGACTCAGTCTCTGAAACGTCTACACGTGCTTCTTTATAATCATCTAATCAACAGATTTCCCATCGTTCATTTCGATCTCGGCATCTATGTCAGTCAAAGGGTCAGTGTTTGTGTAATTAGCTATATATACAGGGCTCAGTTGCTGGAAAGCGGTTAGCGCTAATCCAGGGATTTCAGATTCAATAGCTGACTTCCGAGATACACTTCTTATGCCACATACAAAAGTATCAAGACGAGGCTACGTGCATAAAGCTCGGTCGTTCGTAACAAGGCAAAAGTTTAGCACGTAGCATCATTCTGAAGCATATCTCGCAACTGGACTACTGTTTTTCTTTGGGGTTTTCAGGTCTCCATGCTCCGACAGCTAGCTGGAATTTTCTAGCCTGCTCGAGTATATTAAGGCCTGGGTCAATCGTTAATAACTTAAAATTCGAATAAAAATTATTTTGAAGACATAGAACATCTAAATGAACTTTTTTCTTCTATAAGTTACTAAACTTGACGTCCTTAATTTTTTGAGGGTACGTTTATGATGTCACGTGACCTGATGACGTCACAGTGATCAAATATTGTGTTGTAAACTTCAAAGCAAAATGCGGTCGCGGTTATTTCTTAAGACTTCAAAGTAACCATGCTTTACTGTGAGCCTGAATGTGCTTCACAACATACAGCCCGAAAAACTTGTCATCCACTTTACATTGTTGAGTTTTTCCATTTTTAAAAGAAGTAAGTAAAAGTCACGTGACCTGTTTTGGGCTTTATCTCACTAAAGCAAAACTGTAGTCAGGTTTTGCGGGTTGTTTGTTTGGAAGCACATTAAGGCTCATAGTTAAGCATGGTTACTTTGAAGACTGGGGTTATACCCACGACCGCATTTTGCTTTGAAGTTTACAATACAATATTTGATCACTGTGACGTCATCAGGTCACGTGACATCATAAAAGTACCCTCAAAAAATTAAGGACGTCGAGTTTAGAAACTTATAGAAGAAAAACGTTCATTTAGATGTTCTATGTCTTCAAAATATTTTTTTATCCAAAATTTATACAATTAGCGATTGACCCAGGCCTTAATATACTCGAGCATGCATTACATCCGGGAAATCTCAGAATTTCGAAGCGTGAGTTTTATTTATATTCGGCTGTAACGCAGGCTAGTTCTCCATAAATCAGTTTTAAATGAAACCTCTATAAAACGAACCCCCCTATATTACAGACGCCTTACCTCGACCACATTGGTGTCCGCATTAAGGAGGTTACACTATCAGGATTTTATAGGATCAAGTTCATTTTGGTCGTGTATTCGGATCAACTAATTTTAACTGATTTCTTTGTTTTTATATATTGAATTTCAGCTTGAAAGAACGATAATAATATTGAAAGAAGAACTCAATAGACTTCACCAAGATTTACTTCAAGCAACAAATGAACTTAAACTAGAGAAAACCAAAAGTATGGACCTAAGCCTAGCGCTGCGAGACGCTGAGAAATACCTCGATCAACACCAAGAAGAGTACGAACATGAAATGGCTGTCATTAGTCAAAAACTTTTATCACTGGAAAGCAGTTTTCTTAAAGAACAGAAGGAAATCCAAGAGATGTTGGATTTTAAGGATAAAATAATTGAAAGTCTACAACAGCAGCTTCAAGCTCGTGACAAGAGTCTAGAAGAAAGAAATCGTGATTTAAGTGAAATGAAATTTCATTTTGACAAAGAACTAAAGGCTAGGGATAAACGCATTGCATCACAGTGGCGAGAGTTAGAAGGGTTTAAGAGTGCAAATAACAAGTTTATAGGAGCTCTATCACAACTGAAGTCATCTCAAACTCCACTTATGACTCGCAGTACATCGAGCATCGCACGGACCAATCAGGTTGCTAATGTGACTAACCCTAGACGAGCTCTAACACCTAACGCTTCAAGGAAAAAGTTTCGAGATAGTTCTGAATGGAAAGAGGAGTTGTCCGCTTTTTTCTAACGGGAAATCCTCACATAAAAGAGCACATGGCATGAATGGTGGGCGTTGGCCCTCGTTGTAAACATGGTTTTCTTTCATTAGGTTACTAGAGCAAACAATTAATGTGGCATACTGCGGCAGGCGAAGTGTACATTCTAGTTTGGGAAACAAATAGTCTGAGAAACGGAGCAGGGGAGGGAAGATTGGTAGAAGTAAAAGAGGAGGGAATGCATGGTCAAAGAACCACAAGCGCCATAATCGCAGGCTACAATCATGGTCAAATCGTCTTGAGACATGCAGTGAAGATTTTCGCATCTTACTGCCTTCACTAAAAACATTCAGACCTTCAGTCATCCCCTCCCTCTTCTCAGTGTTGTTTGAGAGGGTTGTCAGTATACCAGACCTGATTTTGAAGAGACAACACTTCAGTTAAGGGGCAAGTGAGCCCGGGGAGGGACTCCATCGTAAAAGGATCGGATATGCTTGGGGTAAAAATCAGCGATTTGGTATCTTTTAGGGTGTTAAAATTGAAGTTTAGAGTTTAAGCATTTCCTGGTCTCTTTTAGGGTTTCAAAAGAGCCCATCGCTTATTCTCTTGTTCTCAAATGGAAGAAATTTGCTCAACAAAAGCGTTTCGACCCGTTCAATTCTATTTCATCATAATAATGTTCATTAGCTTGTTATCGTTGGTATCTCTTAGGGGTTGGAAATCGTCTAGCCACGCCCTTCTTAAAAGACTTCCGGTGCCTTTTAGGGGTATTTTTTTTAAATTTCCGACGAGCATACCCGATGTTTTTACAATGGAGTCCCCCCCCCCCGGAAGTGAGAAGGATGGATTGAACATCAAGCCTGTTAGGAACGTATTACGAGTTTGTCAAGTGTTTTGTCCAAGATTGAAGCTTGCTGCATTAATTTAGATATCCCATATATAGGAGATCTAGATGTTCTCTATAATTTTTAAAAAGGAAAAGAATAAAAACAGTTTGCATGGACCAAAACGTGTTGTTTACTCATCATCTGTCTCCTACGCAGCTGTGTTTAGTTTGGTCACGCAAATGGATCGAGCGTTGTGTGACGAGACTTTAGAAATACGGTTGCCTAGGAGACTAACAATGTACCGACCTAGTATGGTGTTTTTTAAAGTGTGAGGTATTTCGGTGTCCAGGAGGTAATAAAAACCACACTAAAATGAAGATAGTGTAAAGTTACTGTCATGTATACAGAAATGAAGAAATGTGTTTCAAATTGGTTCCGGAAGTCGTTTTCATACGATTGACGTCACTCGTCATTTTTTGATTTCCTTACAACGGGATCAAAATATTTTATTTTCCGTTTCTTTCCCCTGACATGCGATTGAACTTGATTTTATCGGCAACTGATCGAGCTAATACGCAAGTTCGAGCTCACGTTCGTTCTATGAGGTTGAATTACTACAGCGCAAAGACCAAAAGTATCATCAGCTATAAATTATTTCCATTCTTTTGAAAGAGCAATCATCCAATCAGCAGCCGAAGATTCTCTTATCTCTTACCTCAGTGCTAATTGGAGGATGGCGAGACAAAAGTATGCGAATACATAACACTGGTCACAGTTTGCGTTGTAAGAGCGAAAAAATCAGGACGCTCTTCGCAAATCTATACAGGAAGTTCTTCGTGGTCTAAATACCAGCCACTATAGCGCAAAAGCAAGTACGGTAACCCCCGGCCTCTTTTTTTCTGAATTTTTTGAAAATACCAACTTTAATGTACTATTGTGCTGAGTTCCAAGGAATTCTGGTACCATAAACATTCTTGTGAGATGGTGGTAGTCTTGCGACGACTTTAGTGGTCCATACATACCATGAGCTGCCTCAACAAAATACACTCATGTGCACCATTGTACTTCGGTTTCACGCCGAAATTCACCGACTTACACTCATCCAGTTGACTACACTTCATGCTACAAGACATTTCACTGGGTGCGGTTGTAGATTTGATGATCTTCCCCTCGAGAACATGGAACTCGAGTTTTGTGAAATAAGATGAGGTCGATGAGCCACTTTCAGAGGAACAAAATGGCAAAAGGTCAATACCACTCAAGTCCATCATCTCATGCAACTGGACGTTTACTAGTAATAGACTGCATTGTATAAGCCTGTAAGCCTTTCTTTATGAAATTTGTGTTTGGAAGGGTAACATTAGAATGCATTTTTGTAGCCCTTCTCTGTAGTCATTCCATATGCATTTAAGCTTCATTTTATCAGTTCGATCAATTACGGGGCCTATATATGCCTGAGTTGCGTAGCCCAATTAGGAACCAGCAAGGACCAGGCACAATGACCACGGAATAATAGATTCAAGACGAAACTGGGTTTTTTTAAAATACGGTAAATGTATGGATTTCGAACCCCAGCCTCGATTTGAAGCTGTTACGTGGTCAGTCATGCGAATATTCACAACCCCGTTTAAGCGAAGCGACGAGAGTTTGTTGAGCCACTATAGTAGCACACATAGCTGTCATAGCTGCCTCCGGTCACTTTCGTGCTGTTGGTAGTGCAATCAAGCCTCCTCAACATACAACCCCTTCTTTTTTTCTCTCTCTCCATTTTGGGATCTTGTTTGCCCTTCAAAGGAGGACTAGGCCTTAACAATCTTAAAATAGAAAAGCACAGGAAGCCCGTCGATGAAAACGAGGATACCAATTCATGTGGCAGCTATGTGTGCTTCAGAAACAAACTATATCAATATTATGCACATGACTGCTCTACTTGAACTCTATGAGCCCGAAAACCCGGCCTTACTCATGGAAAACGATCTGTTTGAAATGTAATATGGCTCGCACCCTTGACCGACAACCCACTTGCTGTTTTATAATATTATTGTATTTTACGGGACCACTATTAATGGTAAAGCTATTATGGTTTCCCAGTCTACATGTCGTGCCAGTTTTTTTTCACTTTGTGGACGAAGCAAAATAAAATAAAAATATAAAATAGAATCCGGGAAAGGTCGATTAGGTACACAAGGTATAGTTTTGAATCTGTTGCACTCTACTCCTATAGAAACGCGAATGAAATCAAACAAACAAACACACAAGCAAACAAACAAATAAATAAATAAACGAACGAACGAACAAATAGCCTGCGTTGCTGGCGGTCTGCGGTTTTTGGGGTGGATCAGTAACAAGACAAAACAAATCAAAAACGACAGATAAGTCTGAAGTCCACTATGGTTATCATCTTCATCATTATTACAGTATCTACATTACCATCACTATTCATTTACAGCTTTTTTAAACACAAAAACAAAAATACTGGGCATTTAAAAGTGGCCTTTATATGTGCCCAGTATTTTTGTTTTTGTGTTTGCAACTTTTATCGATGCATACAGTAACGTGATTCAAGGGAATCAAAGGATTCTTGTCAAACGCCTCAATGGAAAGAAAGAACAATAGCTCAGTAGAGAAGAAACTGCAAGGACTAAGATATAAAAAGGAATAAAAATTTGATGAATAATAGATGAAGTAAGAAATATTGACGAAGGTAAGGGACTAACGTCAGTAGAAATTAACGACAAACAAACGAACATGTACATATCATTGCAAACACTGCTTTAATCAGATCAGTTTAATCACAATTCATTTCACTTCAATTTTATTTTTTTTTGAATTTCACTACAATTTGTCCATTTATTTATTAGTTATAATATTCAGCCATCATAAAGTACATGCTTTCAGTTTGACTTCGAGCACAAGGGCGGATCCAGGAATATCCTTCAGGAGGAGGTTGGGGGCCCTGCTCCCCCACCCCCTCCCCCTAAATCCGCCTCTGAAGCAAGTCATTATAATAACAATATAAGTAAGTTCTACTTACGGACCGCATCACTCTACAAAAAAATACCTATTGTGTGTTTTCTACAAGTTCTATAATTTGAAATTATATAAATTATATATTCGTTGTTATTTTTACGACTACGATTATTATTTCTTGGATATCCTGGTGACCAGAGTCTGTTTTCCCCGCTAGATTTACAAGCGCAACAGCGCGATAGAAAACAGCCTCTGGTATGCAGGGTACTTCTTTCATCGTGTACCACAGCACAGTTTCGTAATTCAAATCAATCAAAGACCTCATCAAAAGACTCAAATTTGAGTTCAAAAGGCCTAGCGTAATAGTTTACGGTGACACGAAGAAAGAGCCTTTTATACAGCTGTGCTGTTTATACAGCTGTGCTGTAGCTCATACCATGGCTATTTTTACATACATGCTGCTGTTAATCATTGGATTATTTTATCACTATTGAAGATCCATTGATTGAACATCATGCAAGCAAGTACCGCACTAAAGGCCCGTAAACACGTTCAAACCTTTTCTTCAATTTCTATCTTACCCGCAACAGCATTGATTGTGATTTGCTGACGTTTATCCACGATGGCTGCCGTGACGTCACTTGTGTCAGTCGTAGTAGTGTGTTGTGTTGAAGAGCCAATCAGAAATTTTATGGCCACATGCAATAGACCTTTCCCGAATTTGTATGACTGACCACGCAATAATAGATTCAAATCGAGGCTGGGTTTTTCAGATCTATTCATTTACTGTAACTAGAATTCCATCAGTCTTCTCTGTGTGCAGATTTAGAGCACGCGGGGATTGATCAGAACATGGGATAAGTGTAAAGAGAAGCACGAGGCGTAGACGAGTGCTTGTCAACGCTTCTCGACTGTTTTTATCAATCTCTAAGTGCTCTAAATCTACACACAGCACAGCGGGCAAGTTTTCCATTTCTTTTATAAAATACATTTTTTCGAGCACATTAAGTATTCATTTACAAAAAATTCGAAAAGTGCCCGCGTCTGCTGTGTGCATACTTAGAGTTCGCAGTATACGCGGCCTTCGGCCAATGGGAGTGCGCGGTATGTAATGGTTATTTTATAATGGTCCTTCAAGCCAATTCGGTAAATAATATCTATTCCAACGACAACTTAGGGTTATAAACCCTGTGTAATGGTTGAAACATTAGCATCATGAAGTCAATATTTGTAAAGGTTATGTCCAACTATTGACCCATGCAATACAAAAATTGCAATTTGTATTTTGAGTCGGCTTTTTCCTATAGAAAACAGTTTATTCTAAACGCAAACATCCCCGGGGGTCTAGGGCATCTGCATGTGACGTTATAACCGGTAAATTAAGCAAGAAGCCCTAGACATCTCTTCTCCCTTTCCCCCTTAGCTTCCCTCCCCTGGTCCCCAAGGATGTTCAAAAAAGATCCAAAGATTTAAAGATTATTGTTTTGCAAAACAATGAAATGAATGGCTGTCATTTCTGAAGAAGACATCGGAAACCAAGGTAAGGTTCTTATGTATGAAATCAAAAAATGGTTGGACTAACTCGCCTCGGGGTTTTTTTTTTTCTTTCTTTCTTTTTGGTGTTAAGTTTTTGTGTGTGTTAATCTTTAAATCCTTAACTAATATGCCTTATTTTGGATTGCCGACTTTCGAGATATACTTCACTTGCCACAGTTACAAAAGAATCAAGACGAGGATACGTGCATAAATCTCAGTCATTTGTAACTGATGCAAGCCAAAGTTTTATGGTCTTTATACATGCTACTCGATCATATTCTAACACGTTTTATGAGTACTGGTTGCGGAATTTATATTCCATCTTAATTGGAAACACCATATCTGCACTTAAACTCTCAAAATTTAGACATTTAGTAAATACTTCAGTGCTAACCAAAATGTACTATAATACGGTGGCCCACAAGTACAAAACACAATACACAACACGTCTGACAACAAAACACACACATGCAATACACAACACACACATGTGGTACATAAATAAAACAACTAGTGGGGGACTGGGTACTACACCGCTGACCAGCGTAACACCGCGGTCAAAATTCTAGTAAACATTGCTTTTACTTGTGTTGTGTTGTCAGATATCTGTGTTGTGTTTTCAGACTGTGTCATGCAGTTTTGGACTTGTGGGCCACAGTATATTGTTGCCACTCCCCCCCCCCCCCCCCCCCCCGAGGTGGGGGGGGTTGTTGCTCAGTAATGGACGTTCTAAACGTCATTTTGCTAATTTTATGACGTCAAGGGGCATACAAAAACATCGAGCTGATTCCTTTAGATAGAACCAATTAATTAATCAGTGTAAAGTGAGCTTGCACAACTGGTTAGCATTACTCAGAGGGGAAACTTGAACTGCCCTGACCAAGGCCTATAGGAATTTTGACTGGAGCAAATATCGTAATTTTTACTACGTTTTTTAAAAGAATTTAGACGAGGTACAAATTTCAGACTATTTGTCATGCACTATGCTCTCTAATGAGAAACAGTTTTCAAAATAAGTTAAGTTAATAATAACAGGATGGAAACTTGTTGCGCATGCGCCGGTAGTTTGTGATTTCATTCAACCGTGGAATTTAACTGGACAAATACATGAATGAGTAGCGTGATATATGCAAAAGTATGGGTGAGCTTCTTGATCAAAAATGTACCAAATGATAGCGCTCCAAACATATCGAATCAGAATCCAAAATACATGCAGAATCCACACGATGGTCGGTTGCTAGGGCTTTTCCTCCCGGAAGCCTCGAAACTGAGAGTTTTAGGCCTTAGACAAAAGTAGAATGCATCAAATTTGACAAAACGTGGCTGGGAAGTAGGTTGATAAATTACCTGTTAATTGATGGCAATTACTTAATCTCATTAGACCGCTATTGTGACGTCATTAATGATGTCCAAATTTGGCATCAGAAAAAAAATTTAGGAAAGAAATAGTAAAATGACCAGATTAGTTTTTTCTATAGAATTCTATGATTTCTGGTGAAAACCCCATCTCAATCAGATTGAAGGGTGCGAAGTTACAGCTAATGAAAGAAATTCAAATTTCCCGCCAAATGACCATATATGGTCAAAATTAAGGCTATTTAAACGCCAATACAATGAATGTATTGGCACAGCGGCAAACACAAAGTTGCATAAAATCAAAATTGTAGTTTTTTCAATTTGGGATGTGTGGTGTTATGACGCGTTTTCGTCATAAGATACGTCATAAGCACGTCATAATGACGTTTTTTGTGACGAAAACGCGCCATAACACCACACATCCCAAATTGAAAAAACTACAATTTTGATTTTATGCAACTTTGTGTTTGCCGCTGTGCCAATACATTCATTGTATTGACGTTTAAATAGCCTTAATTTTGACCATATATGGTCATTTGGCGGGAAATTTGAATTTCTTTCATTAGCTGTAACTTCGTACCCTTTAATCTGATTGAGATGGGGTTTTCACTATAGACGTTCTTTTTGAGTAGCAAAAATGTCTGTAAAGTTTTGAACATTGCTTAACAAGTTTTTGATGTTGTTACTAAAAATAGGTATCATTTTTGACGTCATAATTTAAAAAACTTCCAAAATACCTTTACAATTGTAGACAAATTAAGGATTTTCTTTCTAATGAACATGTTCTAATATTTTGCTTCATTTGGAAAATAAATTACTCCTCTGTGAGCCAAAAATCAGAATTTAAGAACCTTGCGGGAGGAAAAGCCCTAGCAACCGACCATCGTGCCAGGTGGGGTTTTGAACATTTCAGTTGGAAAAATACAGTGTGGTTTTTCTTTTCACTCTGACTGATAAGATATATTCCAAACTAAAGCTTTAACATTAAAGATACAGAATCCAAGTGGGGTTTCGAATATTCTAATTTTTTTATATAAGATATCGACGATTATAAATAGCTTCTCGGTCATTTCTATATAACTGGACTGATACCGGAAGTGCATCCGGGCGTTGTCAGACAAACGATTCGAGTATTTCTTAAATATTTTGCCATGTTTAAAGCGGCCATGGATGCACTGCGATATCTAGGGATGAATTAGGATGACTAGAGATACAGTAGTGTAACTAGTGGTGTATAGTTAGATATAAGGTTACATTGATACTCTTAGTGGTGCATACATGAAGTAGTTACCCTTAGTTTGATGCACATTAAGTTCGGAACGCGTGAAATGCACGGTCTTGATTTTATTATATAGCTATTTCAAAAACGGTAGACGGGGCGAACGACGAATGGCAATCGGCGATTGGTGATTGCACGACCGAAAGGAACTGTGGTCACGCTATTATCTGGCGCGGAAATATGAATCGCCTATCGACCACTTTGTCCAATAAGGTCTTTACTGCATGGCACCGGCATTGCTTGGGTATTTAGTTAATGAAAACGAAGCAATTCTTGTTACCCCAAAATTCCTTTCGGTCGTGCAATCACCAATCGCCGCTTCCCATCGGCCATTCGTCCCGTCAACCTTTTTGAAATAGCTATATATAGTCAATTAAAGAAACGTTGTCGGGTCTAAAAACATAGAACATAGAAGCTGGGTCCGAAATGGTGCATGGGATGTCAATAATTATATTCCGATTTATTCATTTAAGCTGCAACCGATAAAAATTCGAAGCCAAACGGCCCGGCAACCCAGGTCCTGAACATGCTTTTGGCATTTTGCATCGAAGGCAAAGCATAAATGAATAAATCAGAATATTATTATTAACATCCCAAGCACCATTTCGGTCTCAGCTTCTATGTTCTATGTTTTTAGACCCGATAACGTTTCTTCATTTGACTATATATTCAAATTAGTGCATGCAAATTAGCAACATCCACCGTTTCGCCGACAATCTTAGAAAATCTTTACAATTGCTAATAATATCCGTTCAGGAGGACAGAAATACGACGAATGTGACTTGGAATACAAAAATTATTGGTCAATATACATCGCTATTTATAAGATATTTGACTTTGCATAAGACAATTTTTTTGCTATCACGTAATTGTCTACGTAGTTACGGTCTAGCGGTACACGCGCATGCTCATGCAAAATTCTATCCTGTTATTAATAATATCAAGTAAGTCAGATTAAAGAAGTAAATTTTCAAAAATATGAAAAAATACTGAGATTATATTGTCACTTCTGACACCGAAAAGCTAGTCGGTTATTCATACATTTTTTAGATGATTTCGTAAAATACTTCAATATCATCAACAAGGAATTTATGCTCACTACCCTTACCAGCAAAGAAATTACAAAGTATGCGGGCGGTACACCCAGGTGGAACCTGGAATGTATCTGGGATTGTGTGTGAGTGTTTGACAGTTGATGCATGGTTAGAGATGTGTATATCTCCTGTTTCACCAAATGTTGGTCCATATACAGGTTGCATATATATAACATTGTTGGTTTTCGTCAAAGTGAATTTCATAGGATCATACCCGCGAATGTTGTACAATGAGTAGATAAATGCTGTATTTGAAGAGTAAAGTTTGTCTTTGGCTATTAAAAAACAAACAAACAGATTACTTACTACTATTACTAGTTGATAAGAAAAATTTTGGGCTGAGTGGGTTTAAATCAACTAGTAAGTAAAAATTCTTGGTTCGAGTGAATCTGGTAGGCATTACTTGTGTCTGTGAACTTCTAGTATAATAAATAAACAAACAAACAAATAAATAAATAAATACACGCATACATACCTACATAAATAAATAAATAATTAATTAATTAATTAGATAAATAAATAAATAAACAAACAAATAAATAAATAAATGAATAAATAATTAGATGAATAAATAAATAGATAAATAAATAAATAGATATATAAATAAATAAACAAATAAATAAATAAATAGATAAACAAATAAATAAATAAACAAACAAACAAATAAATAAATAAATAAACAAACAAATATAGATGACTGATAAACAAAATAAACAAACAAATAAAAATAAATAAATAAATAAATATCAATATCAATAAATAAATAAATAAACAAACAAATAGATAAGTAAACAAACACACAAATAGATAAATAAATAAACAAACAAATAAATAAATAATCAAGTAAATAAATAAATAAATATTTATATAGCGCATTTCACAGCGTCTCAATGCGCGGTTTACAATATAGAAATCCTAATACTCTCACACACACTTCTTACTACATTAAATATTAATTCCAAAAACCCAAATCTCAACTCACAATGCCAAGCGGAAAATCGGTTTAAAGTGATGTTTTAACCAAGGGAAGTGAAATCTAATAGACAGTATTCGAAAACACCACGTACCCAAATCTAGGATACCTGAATAAGTGTTGGTGTTAAGGTGACTCAATAGAAATTCAGGAGGCATTCGGCCTTGACAAACTTTTGGTCACAATTTTAATTTTTTTAGAATCGCTTTCAATTTCAAAAGTCTTTATAAAACTTTTACTCCAATTATCGAGCTATACATTGGCCTTAAGCGATGTAAATGTACTTCTTACCATCAAATACTTTCATTTCAAACTTTGTTGCTTTTTTTGGAGTTTTGTTTTCTAGTAAAGATTTTATTTCGTCCTCAGTTAGTTCGGCAAAACGCTCCGCCACCATTTTGATTTTCTCTACTCACGGGATATTTAGTAAATAAACCCCTTCTGGCGGCTGGTATATCGAAGGATAATGTCCGAGGATTAGAGATGGTCCGATAAATGAACATTTGGCCGAGAAGCGAAGCTTTGAGGGCAAATGAGATATTTTGAGGAAAATCTCTAATCCGAGGACGTTCTCCTTCGATATGCCAGTGAGCCAGAAGGGGTTTATTTATTTTGTATCCCTCCGATAAATTTTCTTGCTTCATCTTTGAAAGAAAAACAACCTTTGGGCAAAACCCATCAAGTGCTTTTTAAACGATTGTGATTGGCTCTTACACATTTTATCTGTCTCTGATTGGTTGTTTGGCTGGTAAGCTCTGCTGTTGTCATGACTACCGTGAAGCTACTCACTGCATGCAGAAAGTAGAGGCGACCACAACATTTTTGGGGAGCAAAATGCATCAAAAATTCATCAAAATGCCCTCTAATAAGCTGGAAAATCATATGATTATACTAAGAGAGCTTTAGACGCAATTCGATAGACATTGAAAGTACAAATTGTAGTTTTTAAAAGCCGAAAAAGGCGTATTTCAAGGTGGAGGATGACTTGCAAACTGATGGCTGACTTCAAAGACCACGCGTACGAGGAGTTTTCACAGTTTTGTTGGCGAGGTTATCTACCGTAAAGGATAACCAACTTGGGTGATTTCTGAATTCTGTCCCTATATCGAATGCTGAAGTTTGCCGCTTTGGCGGAAACCATCGCTGTTGAAGCATTTGAAGCTAAAGTTTACAAGTCGTTTTTCAGTGCCGTTTAATTTCATTCGCCGATAAATTAATGCTCGTGTTCTATATGTTGACTGCAAGCTGGCTAGGTGAGAATTTTGAGTGAGAAATGTAGGTACAATCTTTTGTTTTGCATAAATTGCTAAACTTATATTTAACTTAACCCAAAAAATCTTTGGCGACATGTACACGTCCGGAAAACATATCTGTCTGCATGTTAACGGGAGAAAAGTATTGTTTTGCCATTAAAATTTTTCCTCGAATGTCTTTTGGATTTGTTAATTTATGTTAATTTCGGGGCAATTTTTCTTTAAAATGTTATTCCTCCGGCCTTAATTTAAAGGAAAAATCCCTATATTTTTGTCCTCTCATTTCTATTTTTCGCTGAGCGGACTGATATCACCTCGGACGGGGAATATCGCAGGATAACTGTCCACTGAAAATGTACCACGTGACCTGTTTTAACCAATAGGTGCACGTAAAATTTTATCGGTGGGATATAAGAGCTGATAGCCTAGTAGTAGAGGAACCAATCAGAGCGCTGCGATTGCTCATATCCAGTGGATGTGGATATAATAAAAAGAAATGTATGGGCTTCGATGAAATTGTATGTTTGATTTAGGGATATAGTGCTAATAAAGTGTTCAATTAACCTTTTAAGTTGTCCATGTTCATGCTTAAAGCATTAAATAACGCTAAAACTAGAACCAAATCAACACTTAAGGTTAATTGAACACTTTATTAGAACTATTCGAGCCCTAAATCAAACATCCAAGTCATAAGGAACAATTTCATCGAAGCCCATACATTTCTTTATATTTGGCCATGACCACAGGTAACCCAAACACTTGTTCAGCCGTTGGCGCCTGTGGTTTCAAGAGTTTGTGCAGCATATCGTACTTTGTAAAATTTATTTCTCCAGATCTATGTTGTGTACAAAAACAACTCAGTACCGTCGTTTAATGGAACCTTGAATTTATTGTTTCTAGCTTTAAAACAGCAGCTTCGCTACAGAATTTTTTCCAATTCTAGCATTAAAGTGCGTCCAAACTTTTTGACCATTTTCAGTGTTTTATAAACATTATAAACATTGCTTGTATTTTTGAACGGCTTGTCCTGTGGGCGATCAGTTTTACACTTTTATTAGGAGGACATTAAGTCAAGTGGCCATGCAATCGTCCTCGCATTTCTATTCCGACGATTTTTGTGAAACTCACTCAGCTTGAAGTTTGATTCATTGTAGTTTGATTCCCTGTGTTTCATCCATTTATACCAACAAAATTTTGATTTAGAGTGGGTCATTGCTAAACAGTTAGGGTCAGGTTTTGTTGAAATTACTCTTGGTAATTGATAATTGGAGTAAAAGTTCCTAAAAAGCTATTGAAATTGAAACTCGCTTGAATTATGCCGGAGCCACCTTTAATTTTAAGTACTCTCTTGGTTTCTCTTATACACATAAGGGCGCATCATAAGTGTTAATACTGAGATCGCGTAAGGTTAAAATATTCAGTTGTTGGGGCATGAAAGCGAGTGAAAGTTTATGTTTGGGAAATAACATATTACCCTTAACTTTTTTCTCTGGAAATCTAACATAGATCCCAAAAATGATCTTAGTGTAAATACATGTTTAAGGTGTTTGGCTACAGTTTTTGACTGCCACACCAAGATTTTTGAACCGTCGTTTACGCGTTGCCATAGCAATGATAAACAAAAAGATTGGTGAATCACTTAAACTTAAATACCGAACGCTTTTGATGAGATTCAGAAATATCGAATAGCATTTCGTACTTATACCTATTTCAAAAAAGGTTGTCCTCAGTTTTAATGCATACTGCATAGTGAATACTGCATACCAAGACCGAAATGCGTTGTGGATATCAAATTTCAAGTATTTTTCACAATTTTTATAAGTAGAAAAGTTGCGGAAAAAGTCTACTCAGATTCAACCTGAGAGGAAACAGAGAATCAACATTAGTAAATCCTCTTGTTACCCAATTACAAATTGTCCATGCTGCATTTCAGTCTTGGTATGCAGTATTCATTATGCAGTATGCACCAAAACCAAGGGCAAGCTTTTTTGAACTAAGTATATATGATATCAGGCAAATCACATATCTTCGAATCAAGAAATTCTGATTTTGAAAAAAAAACTGTTTTTCATCATCAAATTTGCATGTCACAAGGTGACGCTCAGTATTGTTTAGAAAGACTAAATGAAATTACTTTTAAAGCTCATCAAAATCTTCCTTCATCATATATTTTGATAACTTGAATGTTTTGAGGATTATGTCATTCATAACATTGAGAATAACGAATTTATCTTGTCCAGGGCGCTTGTCAGACTGTCCATTTTAGATTTAGCGCCAAATTATTCACACTCGGGTGCTTCTTCAAATGTCTCGGCTAAAACCGCTCGAACGAGTTTTTTCAAAATCTTAGTATTATCTTATGAATTTCTAAGAAATTATATATCTCAAAGCGTCATTTCCATTGATTTAATGTGACATACATAGCTAAATTATATAAATAACAAAGTTGGCTAATGAACGACGAAACGCTTTGCAAAAACAACAAAAAAAGTTTTTAATGGTGTTACTTCACGTACTGACAAAGTTTGATCAAAATATTAGATAGAACGTTATTTAATATTGAATCTTTAATGATGGATTTAGGGAGTGGTTTAGCGCAGCCGCATCTCCATTAGTTTTTAAATTGTATTGTAAAATGCACTGCTGTACTTACAAATCCACGATATATCGGAATAGCCACCAAAAACATTCATTCCTACTCGAACTATGGTAACAGTTGGACCCTTGTAATCGCACTGAGGGTGGAAGGTCTTCCTGACATCCCACCCATCCACTGCAGCGTGCCAGCATTTGATCCAGTAGCTCGTGCTGGCATTCAGAACAGGAGCCAAGAAACCACTGAGGGCCTGGAAATAGCTGCTGTTGCCGTAATCAACAAGGATGGAAGAATTCCCAAGTCCTCCTGAAAAACGAAGTGTAGAAATTAATTTGGGCTAATTTTAGCAATTATAAAATGTTCCACATGAAACGCTCCGTCTGGCAGATATTGGCTTGCTAGATTTGATGAAGAAAGGAGACATTGTAACTATGGCAACATGTCCCAGCATGCCCTATGAAGCCAATATGTTTAAAAATGCGGTATAAAAGGTCCGGTTATTATATGTATTTGAGAATGGTATTTCTATCGCGTTCTCTTGTCGCACATGCATCACGTTCATCATACACACAGCAAAAACTGCTGTACTCAAATATGTAGCAGACGTGTGCAAATACCGAAATAACTACTGACTTTGAAATCTCGTCCGCGAGATGATCTCCAAAATGGATAAACTGGTTGTATGCGCTCTTATGATTATGGGTTGCTGTTATCCTACTAGCCTTTTTTTTTCACTGGCTTAGAACACGTTTGAGGAAGAGATCAACGGCGCTGTTGCACGCGTCATCATTTCGGAGCAACTTAATTTGGGGATTCACTTTCAGGGTCTGTACAGACAACATAAAATCGAGCGATACCTACTTCAGAAAAATGGCGGCCAACAGAGCTTTGCGACAAGAGAAACAACACTATTGAAATTTAGGTGTTGAGTATTTACAAAACTAAAGCGAGCCTGCGCAAAACTCAAATTTCGCGTTTTGGTGCACACACAGAATAACAGAAAATCAGACCAGCAAAACCCATGTACATGTTGATGCGTTGCTCCATCCCACTTTGTAATAATTAACGCACTTTGAAACAGCTGACTCACTTTGTAATAAAACTGGACGCACTTTGAAATATCAAAAGCAAACGCACTTTGTGATAACCAGTGCGTCAAATTTATTACAAAATGCGCTAGCTATTTCAAAGTGCGTCAATTATTACGAAGTGGGTTGGAATATGCATGTTAGAAATGAAGTGAAAATGAAAAGAAAATATGTCATTCTTACCACTTTGGCATCTGTCGCCTTGAAATCCCGGCAAACACTTGCAAACGAAGCCGTCGTTGTTGGAGATACAACTTCCTCCGTTTTCACAAGGGTGATCTTCACAGGGGTCCTGTGACACGATAATCATAGTTAAAAAAAGGTAATGGTTGATTTATTTTACTTCGAAGAGCGGAGAGTGGTTTCCCAATTCGTGTTTAAGCGCTTTCGAGGGTGCGCCCTCTACCCCCTCTATCCATCAGTGCTCCTTTTTACGGGTATTTAAAGCTAATTAAAGCTACACGTAATAAAGGAAAGAAGTTGAAACAAACAAACAAACAAACAAAAACAAAAATCGAATGAACGCCGAGCGAACGAAACGAACAAACGAACGAACGAACGAACGAACGAACGAGCAAAAACTTCACCTAATGAATTCAGTGAAAATATGAACAAGACTTACCGTAAACATTCTTGTGAGATGGTGGTAGTCTTGCGACGGCTTTAGTGGTCCGTACATACCATGAGCTGCTTTCTGGCTCAACAAAATACACTCATGTGCACCATTGTACTTCGGTTTCACGCCGAAATTCACCGACTTACACTCATCCAGTTGACTACACTTCATGCTACAAGACATTTCACTGGGTGCGGTTGTAGATTTGATGATCTTCCCCTCGAGAACATGGAACTCGAGTTTTGTGAAATAAGATGAGCCACTTTCAGAGGAACAAAATGGCAAAAGAATCAGAGACAAAATAACTGACAGAGGAATATCCATGTTGAGGACAAGATAGTTAAAGAGCAAATGACACAAGAGATATGAGTTTGCTATTAATAACAGCTGATACAACCTGCATGATATTCATTAAATAACCAATTATGCCTAATTATGATAAGTTGACCTTATATCGTAGACCAGCTGCACATGCTGTCAATCAGTGCAATCATCAACAACAACATCAACAACATCCTTATTTGTGCTCATTAAGTTTAAAATAAGATTATAACAAAAAAAAGAAAATATAATGAATAGTTAAAGGCACTGGCCCTAACAAATATCTAAAAAGCTAAAAATCAGTTAGGACCAGAGGACAGGTATTGATTTACATAAAACAGATGGGGGCTTTTACAATTTTCAAAGGTATTTAAATTACATATAACTAAGCTAGAATACACACAACATATCTATAAAGAAAAAAAACACATATACACACACATACACACACACCACAGCATTATTTAGTAACTATGGCAAAAAGTAAAAACAGCGAAGTAAAAAGCTAACTTAACATGATGAAATGAAATTCAATAGAACTCAAGAAGTTTACTTTTGATGTTGAATTTAAACCTCTTCATGCTCATCATTTTTACGGAGTCATCAATAGAATTCCAAATTGATGATGACCCTGTAAATCTGATATCAAATTTACCATAATTTGTGCGTATTTTGGGCAAATAAAAGTGATCTCTAGTTGCTGACCTTGTATTGTATTTATGAATTTGTTTAACTGAAGTGAAAAAAAAAACCGATCAAAAATTGTAGGCAGAATATTATTTTTAAATTTATACATAAAGACTGCAGTGCAGTATTCTACAAGATCATGCAATGTCATTATGTTAAGGCTTTTAAATAAGGGACTAGAATGAGCAACAAATGCCGAAAAGGTAACTAATCGCACAACCTTTTTTTGCAGAATAAAGATCGGCTGTAAAGTAGTTGGATAAGTATTGCCCCAAGTAAGAATCCCATAGATTAAATATGGGTAAATTAACGCATAATATAGATTTACAAGGATATCAGTGTCAACATAATAGCGTAATTTCTAAAAAATTCCAACATTTCTTTTGATTTTTTTTTTTTAGATATATTTGATATGCAATTTCCAAGACAGATTAGAATCAATGAATATTCCAATATATTTCAATGATTCTTCTTGCTTTAATTTTGTATTGTTTAGTTTTAATTCAAAATTAATCGTAATTTTCTTTTGCCTTGCGTGAAAGATCAGAGAACAAAGTTAGACTTGACAATTTATTTGCACATAACCAAACATGAATATTAATCAATTCAGAGTTAATATTCTGTTGTAAGACATGGAGGTTTTTGTGCCTATAAAATAAGTTTGCATCATCTGCAAATAGGTTAAAGTCAAAGAGAGTAGAGCATAGATGAAAATCATTTATATAGATCAAAAATAAGATTGGTCCAAGAACAGACCCTTGCGGAATTCCACAAGATATTATAACCAGGTCAGATTTAGAATTATTCATAGTGACTGATTGTTGGCGATTACTGAGATATGATATAAACCAGTTTTTAATTGTGCCTCTAATCCCATAATAGTGTAGCTTATTTATCAGAATATTGTGGTCTACTGTATCAAGCGCTTTACTAAAATCCAAAAATATACCACAAGAATAATCAGAATCATCAATGGCCGTTTGAATTTTATCTATAATACTAAGTAAAGCATAACCCGTTGAATGATTGCTACGAAAGCCAAATTGATTACCAAATAAAAGGTTATTTTTCTCAAGAAATGTTACTAAACGATTTGCCATCAGTTTTAATTTTCAAGTAGTTTATCAAATACAGATAGTAAGGAAATAGGTCGGTAATTGGAAAGAAAATATTGAGAATCTTTTTTATAAATTGGAATTGCATTAGATGTTTTTTAACTGGAGGGAACTATACCAAGAGAGAAAGAGATATTAAACAGCATTTCAAGCGGATGAGATATAATGTTTTTAATTAATTTAAGGACCTTGATAGGGGCCCTAAATGGTCCAGTAGATTTATTATCCTATCTCCCAGCTCCCCTCTCTAACTCAGAGCAAAACTAGTTTTGACCGTTACCAATAAAACATACTAATAAAAAACTGGACGAAAACTAGAAAATAAAACATACGACATCCAGTCTTTCATTTCAATCGACATTTTCATTTCATTTCATGACATTGCAAAGCAGTCATTGCAAAATGGTCAACAGATTAGCAGACTCACTAAACGTTTTTTGTCTAAACATGTTTTTAACAAAATTAAAAACAGTAGTGGTTTTCATTAGTTATTTCAGACAAAGGAAACAGCCTTCATTCAAGCAATTTAGACAACTAGTAGCAGTTATATATTAGTATTATTTGTTCAACGAGTCTTCAAGTGCCGTTATTAGCTAAGTAATTGTAAATAAACAATTAAGAATAAACAGAATTATTAGAGGGAAATTCCCTCTAATTCTTGGTAACTTCTTGGTAACTTATTTATTTGTCATCTGTAGATATTGCTGTACGTGTATTCATAATAATTTGTTTAAAACTTTAATAAAAAATAAATGAACACTGCGAATAAATTTGATGGGAAGTCCAAAGGCCTATCAAACATTATCAAATCACTCTAGTGACCACTTAAGGCGAATAGTGAGAGATCGTTTTGATTTCCGATAGCTGCTTTAGACCATTTTGATGTGAAGGCCAGCTGAATTCACTCTGGGCAATTATTACACAGAGTTACCAACAGCAACCACAGGAACAACAAAAAAGAGTTATAGCAGCCACCAGGGACAACTTGCCTTCATATGAATAGGACCTTAAAGTTATTAGAAAACGCCACCTGCCAGATTAGCTTTTAGCCAAATGGCGTTACGATGGCAAACTTAGGTAGCTCTATAAAGTTTAGCATATGCGCGCAAGATCATGAGCATGCGCAGCGTTCAAGGTTGGAACTTAACTGATAATTTTATTTTGGTGACGTCACGCCGCGCGAGCGATCTTCTTTTTGGAAGAAATCCCAAAACTGCACGGAAAAGAAGATATACATTCATGAAAATGAGTCTTTAAAAGATTCACCCCTCATTGAAGCTAACGTGGTGTTGCTATGACAACCATTTTCGTCAATTGTTTTAATACCAAACGGTTCTCTGAGCCATGACGGGTATTGAATTTAAAATCTAGAATCTCAATCTTGTCAATCTTATATGGATATATTTCAAGGTGTTTAGGAAGAAATTCAAAAACTTCATTGATGAAAAGGTTCCATGAGAAACTGAGTTTAGCTATTAGGAGGAGATTATTATTTTTTTGGCTACAGCCTCGAGAGGCGAAGCCACGTAGTCATCAGGTTGTAAGTAAGTAAGTAAGTAAGTAAGCGAGCGAGCGAGCGAGTGAGTGAGTGAGTGAGTGAGTTAGTAAGTAAGTGAGTGAGCGAGTGAGTGAGTGAGTGAGTGAGTGAGTGAGTGAGTTAGTAAGTAAGTAAGTAAGGGTGTGCGTAACACAGGAAGCCCACAGGAAGCCCACAGGAAGCCCAATGAACTTCGGAACCAATCATCGCTCGACTATAAATGGCTTATTTTTTTCTCTTTTTTTTTCAGTGCCGGATTTGAGAACTTTCCTTACTTTGTCTCACAGCAAGTGTGATTCTAGAGTGATTTTCATCGGACTGTGAAATACTAACTAGCTAGGTGTCGCTTTTTTGTTTTCGCTCCTCTTGGGTCCCGTGTGGTTGTTTTCGGTGAGCAATTCATGTAACGGTCACGCCAAACGAATCCATGTCTTTTCTTTGAAAGCAACAATGCAGCATATAAGTGTTATTCATTTGGCGTGATTGTAACGTGAATTGGTATTCTCATTTTCATCGACGGGCTTCCTGTGCTTTTCTATTTTAAGACTGTTCGGGCCTAGTCCTCCTTTGAAGGGCAACAAAGGGATCCCAAAATTTAGAGAGAGAAAAAAAGAAGGGGTTGTATGTTGAGGAGGCTTGATTGCACTACCAACAGCACGGAAGTGACCGGAGGCAGCTGTGGCAGCTATGTGTGCTTCAGAGACAAACTATATCAATATTATGCACATGACTGCTCTACTTGAACTCTATGAGCCCGAAAACCTGGCCTTACTCATGGAAAACGACCTGTTTGAAATGTAATATGGTAGTAGTAAAGACCTTTAATTTGTCTGTCAACAGCTATTAGTGTTTGCCTTTGTCCTTCTATTATCATGCATGGGTATTATATATCTCACACATGCAAAAATATTACCTGCGAATATACCGGTTTATTCAACTTTTCATTTCACTATATATCTCAATTGTTTGCTGTAAAGACTTCTACAACGGCGTTTTTGACACAATAGCAAATCGTGTATTTTTTCGTTCATGTTTCAGATATTTTATCCATTACGTGACCAAACGCATCAGGTCAAATAGAACCTTAGTTCCATGAAAATATATAAATAAATGATCTGGTCCAGAATTTCGGTGTTAAAATTCAGTACAAAAACCTCTCAAGATCTCTTGAATGCTTGAATGAGAAATATAATTGACTTGCCTCTATATGCGTTCGTTTAGCAACTTCGTAGAAATTCGTAGATTTCCAGCTCAAAGGAATCACTTCTTCATCGCGGGAGCTTCAGTTTCAAGTACTCCATTGAGAGTTCGATATTTGGTCAAAGTATTGGAGATCAAGCTCAAAATAACATCCTATTCTGAAGCTCTTATAATTGTCTAGGTATATCTCGAGTTAAAAGCTCCACTGTACATAGTTGAATTGCTGGAAGAGCCTGTCTCTGAAAGCTATTTTCTTGGTTTTAGGCCATCTTGCATTCCTAAAGTTCCTGGCTAGCGTTCGCAGTCGCTCAAAGGTGATGAATGAAGGGCATTGTTTTTACGCTCTTAACCAATCAGGAGTGCATCACGTGGCCGATTGCGCAAAAATGGCCTTTTCTCGAGACGAACACAGAAAAAATATCTGCAGTTTATAACTCGTTCCCGGCCTACGGCCTGGGCACGAGTAACTAGACGCACTCGTGCGTTCACTCGTGCCCATGTAAAAGAAGCCCAAAATTAAAATCGGCTTAAAAAGGACATTTAGATTAGCTGCCGCTAGAGTAAGAGCGAATGACATGTTGTTTATATACTTTTTAACAAGACGCTCCTCGAAGCGTACACTGGTTGCCTGTACGTAGTTCAACAAGGCGCAGTAGTAAAGATACACTGGCAGATACACTTGTGGTTTTCATGAGGACATGTCTTGGTGTAATAGCCCTGTTAAGTTTTGATATCTTGAGATACCTTTCATTGGTTTGGGGAGAAATTGTGTGCAGATCCTTGTCATTCTTCGTGGATGTTTTTACTTACGAATCTTTGGTAACACTTTTGGTAGTAACTGTTGAACGATTCCGTGTAACCAGACTAACTGTTCAGAGATCACGACCATATACGCTAAGACAACGTGGGATAGTTCTATCTTGTTGCTGGTAATTGATTCCGATGATATTGGTATCTTACAATTTAGTCTTTCCTTGCTTTTCTCCTAGTTATTCCAGACGATGTCGTAAATCACTTGAGTTTCCCCAGTCCTGGTTTTATATAAAATCATTTTTAACTATGATTTCACTTTGTGCCATCTTCATACTGAGTATCATAACGTTACGAAGACTGTCAAAACCGCGAGCTATCCAAGATCATCTCCTGAACCCCAGAGACAAGCACGAGCTAAAAGAATGGCAAGTGCCATGAGAATGGTGTTGTGTTCAGTGTTGCTGTACACTGTCTGCTATTTTCCATATCTATTTCAATTCTGGGTGCTATTTCTGATCTGATATCACCACAGGAAACAACATTCAGTGAAATTGCCAACAACTTACTGGAGTACCTCATTTATTTATTTCTCCCTGTCGTCAACTCCCGCTTCAGTCCCTGTATCTACATTGGCTTCTTGCCTGACTTTCGAGAAGCTGCAAAGAGAGTATTGAGGTGTGGAAGAACAATCAAAAAATGATTCCTCCCCGCTGTTATGGTTTTCCTGTGTAGCTCATGAATAAAGACACTTGCTGGACAAATGGCGGCTTGTCATGACTCAAGCTTATAACATGGTGTCAGAACTTCACTAAACTCACGCTAATTCGTTGAAACTCGGCAAGAAAAAAGTCAAAAGGGCTAAATCAAGCATCCCAGCACCGGCTAAGATGGATATGCAAGGAGATCTCGCATCGAACTGGGAGTTTTTCAAGGACAGTTGGATCAACTTTGCAACCGCCACGGAACTAAACAAGAAAGCAGATGAAGTCGTCGTAGCAACCCTGCTCTCAATCATGGGTAAAGAATGTTTTAAGGTCTATAAAAACTTACCTCTGACCGAAGATGAAAGAAAGAAGCCTGCGGAGATACTGGAAAAGCTAACGGAAGAGTTTGAAGGAAAAAGAAACACAATCTATGAAAGGCCGGTACGTGTTTAACTTGTGTACACAAAAGCCTGACGAAACGTTTGATCGCTATCTCACTCGCCTGAGAGAACTAGTACTGATCTCTACATGCAAGTATGGAACACTTGAAAACGAAATGCTGAGAGACAAAATCGTAATTGGAATCTCACAGAACGAGACACAACAGCGACTACTGAGAGAGAAGGATCTCACGCTAGATAAAGCCATAAATATATGCCGTAGTAGTGAAATGGCTGCTCAACATGCCCAAAAAATCGAACACACGGAGGCCGTAAACTTTGTCAAGAATAAACCAAAATCTGCACACAAAAGTGACTCACAGTTGATCAAAAAATTGTAAGTACTGTGGAAGTGAACACAAAAAAGGGAACTGCCCTGCTTATGGAGAAACTTGCAGTAAATGCCAAAGGAAAAACCACTTAGCCAAAGTATGTTTGTCCTCTCAAGCTAGTGAACCGGTTACTGGGCCCGGACAGCGCCAACAAAGAGACTCAAAGCCTGGAAGAAAAAACAAGCATATTCATCAGTTTGAAGAGAACACCAGCAGCAGTAAAGAAAACAGCGAAGACTTAGACAGCGAAGGAAGTATCTACAGCATACAAAATAATAACAACAAAGTCAAGTTCTGTGCAAAGGTAATGGTTAAAGCCAACGACAGCAATGAGCCACAACCAATCACCTTTCAACTAGATACAGGTGCAACTTGCAGCACTATCAGCCTGAAAGAGTACAAAAGCATAACTAAAGAAGAACCACAGCCATCCCTCACCACACTCAAGCTGTATGACCAGTCAACACTCACTCCTGTGGGACAGGCAATACTACACTGTACAGTCAATGGAATCACAAAGAGGGTGCGCTTTCAAGTCATCAAAGATGCTCCAACCTCTCTTCTCTCTGGTAAAGCCTGTCAAGCCCTACAACTCCTGCGCTTCAGCGAGGACATTCTTCATGTAAACACACCTCTTACCAAGGAAAACATCCAACATGACTATGCAGACATATTCAGTGGTCTAGGAAAGCTCCCTGGAGTCTACCACATCGAGACAGATCC
Source organism: Telmatactis stephensoni (assembly GCA_029948255.1). Classification (NCBI taxonomy): domain Eukaryota; kingdom Metazoa; phylum Cnidaria; class Anthozoa; order Actiniaria; family Isophelliidae; genus Telmatactis; species Telmatactis stephensoni. The sequence continues at coordinate 28,572 of JALIZF010001414.1, forward strand.
CGACGTTAAGCCCAAACAGAGCAACCCCAGAAGAGTACCAATACCCATACAAGAGGAACTGAAAAACAAAATAGAGGAACTAGAGCAAGCAGGAATCTTAGCAAAAGTCACAGAACCGACACCTTGGATCAGCAACATGGTTGCAGTTAAGACACCCAAGAAGCTCAGGATATGTCTGGATCCTCAGGAACTAAACAAAGCAATTATACGAAACCACTACCCAACACCTACAATTGAGCAAGTAGCGCCAAAGTTAACAAATGCAAAGATTTTTACAGTGGTTGATGCCAAAGATGGTTTCTTACAAGTTACACTGGATGAGCCTTCAACCTACCTTACGACCTTCTGGACGCCATATGGAAGATATAGATGGTTACGCATGCCTTTTGGGATCAAATCAGCACCAGAGGAGTTCCAACGAAGACTAGATGAATGCCTCGAAGGATTATCTAACATCCAAGCCATATACGACGACATCATCATCTATGGAACTGACGACAGTGAGCATGATGCTGCCCTAAGAGCCCTCCTTGAAAGGTGTCGAGAATGTGGACTAAAGCTAAACAAAAGAAACTCAAGTTCAAGCTCGACAAAGTTGCCTACCTGGGACACATCCTCACAGCAGAGGGGATAAAGGCTGACCCAGAAAAAATCAGTGCCATTGTAGACATGTCACAACCTACAAATGTTCAAGAAGTACAGCGACTCCTTGGTGTAGTAACCTACCTCTCCAAGTTTCTGCCACAACTAAGCACAGTGTCAGAGCCACTTCGACGTCTCACAGACAAAAATGCAGTCTTCGATTGGCTGCCACAACATGAATCTGCCTTCTCGAAACTCAAGACAATGATGACAGAAACACCGGTTTTGCAATATTATGATGTCAACAAGGACGTGGTCATTGAATGTGATAGCTCTGAAGTTGGACTTGGAGCAGTAATCACGCAGGATGGTAAACCAATTGAGTACGCCTCTAGAGCACTCAGTCAGACGGAGCGCAACTATGCACAAATTGAGAAAGAGTGTCTCGCTATTGTCTTTGCCACTCAGAGATTTGAGCACTACATACTGGGCAAAGACAATGTAAAGGTCCTCACAGACCATAAACCACTTGTCACTATTTTCAAGAAACCAATCCTGACCAATCCCAAACGTCTACAGTGGATGAGACTAAGATTACAGAAATACTCACTTCAACTGGAATACAAGCCAGGACCTAAGATGTTTATCAGTGACACACTATCAAGGGCTGCCCTACCAAGCAAGGATGTCAACAAGGATACACCTCCATATCAGATCTTTCAGATTCAAGAAGACAAGGAACTATTCACTGATCAGTTTGAGGACATTGATTCCGAAGATTCACTCTTTGTAACCGATACAAGACTGAACACCATTAAACGAGAGACGAACAAGGACATCTCCCTCCAAACTCTGATGAATATCATCAAAGAAGGGTGGCCTGACAACAAGTCAAATGTACCACTCTCTGTTCGTGAATACTGGCCTTACAGAAATGAACTTACTACACAGAATGGAGTAGCATATCGAGGAACGAGAATCATCATACCCTCTACTATGAGAAAGGAGCTAACCACTAGAGCTCATGCATCACACTTAGGAATTCAGTACATCATCAACACAGCTAGAAACATCATGTATTGGCCAAGGATGACAGCTGACCTAACTGATGCTGTGAATAGCTGCAAAACCTGCCAAGTAACACAACCTGCCGCTCAAAAAGAACCAATGATGACCCATCCTATTCCACAACTACCATGGCAAGCCATAGCTAGTGATTGTTTTGAACTAGATGGACTACATTACATTGTATTGGTTGACCTCTATTCTGATTACATTGAAGTTGCAGAGTTATCTGACATGACCACAGCAGCTCTCATTGAACAGATGAAACCCATCTTTGCTACACATGGCTCACCAGCAGTTTTAATAACTGACAATGGAAGCAACTATGCCTCGCAGGAATTCAAGACCTTCGCAGATGACTGGGACATCACTCATGTGACCACAAGTCCCCATCACCACAAAGCAAATGGAAAGGCAGAATCTGCAGTGAAAATTATGAAGAGCATAATCAAGAAGGCAAGGAAGGAAAGACAGGATGTGTGGAAAGCCATATTGGAATGGCGAAACACACTTACACCAGGGATGACAAACTCACCTGCTCAAAGACTTCTGTCTCGCAGAACTAGATCTTTCATGCCATGTGGACACAACATGTACAAGCCTGAAGTCCAAGCCAATGTGACAACTCAAGTGATACAGAAAAGAAAGCAAGCCAAACTATACCATGACCGACATGCTACGCCACTCCCAAAACTAGTGGTTGGTCAACCTGTCATGGTGAAAACACACCCACAGCAGCCTCGAAGTGACTGGAAAGCTGGCACAGTGAAACGTGAAGCCACCACACCACGCAGCTACATAGTTGAAGTAAATGGACGGAAGTACAAACGGAACAGAGTACATCTGAAGGACACCAAAGTAACACAAGGACAAGCCTCAGACAAGTTAAAGGATCTATCATCAGAAACCACAACATCAGATACCACCACAGCTGAACCAGCTAAGAAAACTACTGCAGCTGCAGCTATAGCACCGGCAAACAACACCTCCACCGACACAGCTTCTACACCTACAGCATCCAGTCAAACACCATCATACACTACCAAGTCAGGACGCACCGTGAAACCACCAGCAAGATACAATGACTCTGTTTAGACTATTTAAGATAAATTCATTGTCACAGTTTGTTATGGACATTGACTGTTAAGCAAATTAGCTTCAAGTTGTTGTTAGTTTCATGTACCAGTACAAGCACACTTAAGTCAGTTATATTTAATAGTTTTCACTTTTTTGGAGAAAGGAAGATGTTATGGGTTTCCTGTGTAGCTCATGAATAAAGACACGTGCTGGACAAATGGCGGCTTGTCATGACTCAAGCTTATAACACCCGCCCCTTGAAACGGTTTGAGTCTTTTAAATTTCAATCCGTCAATCTGCAAAAAAAACAATTAAAATTAATTATCAACTTTCGGTTAACCGTAAAGGAAAGAAATTAACGATTACCATAAAAAAGTAGTGTTAACCGTGAAAGCCTCCATCCCGTCCCTTGAAACCTTCTAAATCAAGCTGATTCTGCATGAATTTAATCATGAAGCTCGCAATTGACTTCAACACAAGCTTGGCTTCATATCTTTTTCGATTAGTTCAAATTCAGTTTCTCGACCATGCTTGTAATATTAGCCAAATGGTTTGCCTCCTTGCCAGTTGGGATTCTTAAACACTTTGTTTCTTTACCGATTATCAGTGTGTATTTATTTCAGGATTTGAGGACCAGGCAGGAAAAAAGCTTTGCTTTACCTGTTATATCCTCGTTAAATGAAGGAGTCTCTCTCTTCAATTTGCGATGACACTGGTGAAAATTACAATTTCTTCAAATCTGATTGGTAGCAAGACTGCTCTATTTCTCTCTAATAAACATGGAAATTGTAAATGCACAGTTGGCTGTAATTCGTCATTTGCATGAGCCAATCATGTTAGTGCTTTCAAATTAATCAACCAATCACAGAATTAATTCAAATTACTATAGCAACAGCAACCATTCCAAAATGGATGATTAGAAGTTTTTAAGGTTTGTTTATGCAAAGCCGATAAAAAACTCAAATGTTTGTCTCTTTTTCTCGGAAATTGTAACAGTTATGATTAATTTGTGATTAACAGATCTTGGAACTAGAACTTACCAATTATTGATTAACATCGTGTCTTCCAATTTTGTCTGTAATCAGTACTCAGAAAACCAAATTGAACTCCCACTATGCGAGTTGTCCAATTTTGTTCATCCTAATCATGCAACTTCGATCACAAGCCCCATTTTTTAATTTTTTGGAAACTGTTAGAGCTTTGATTAAGAGGACGTAGAGTCGTTCAATTATATTATGTCTTTGATAGAATTTGTTTGAGAGCCTTCCACGCGCACGTCAAAAATCAAATTCTATTTGTTGAGAGCCTTGCGCGCGCGATGGCGAAGTTTCTAAAAATAGCCTTAGGCGCCACGAACATCGCACAGACATCAATACTGAGTTTCGCTCTCTTAGTATTATGGTCTCTTGATACAATTTTTTCTGCGCATGTCTGTGTTTTTGGTTTGAAATACATTTGCATATCGAATGCAAGAAATGTTACTTTGACATGGAACATTTGGTTGGCGATCTCGTTCTTCAAAATTAACCGCGTTCAACTACCGAAATACTGAGACCTGTGCATGAGACATAAGCAGTCTACCTACCGCTAGTGCGCTGTGGATAATGATTTAAATCGAAGGCACCCCAGATGATAAAACGCGTCAAAGTCGGTATAGATTTTCTAGTTATATTGTGGGCGCTAAATTTATACATAAGGTACATTGCATATCATTGAATAATTACCATGTTTACCAGAATGTTGTACTTTTTCGCGCAAAAATCTTGCAAGTTCGTTTTCAAAATTATACATCTTAGACAGCTGCGTCCTCAGCAAAATTATTTAATAATTGGCTTTTTCCATGTTTCTTTCTTGCAAAACTGAGCTTTTTTGGACTTCCACTGCTTAATGTACCTTATATTAAATTTAAATAATTACCCACATTGCACTAGCGGTAGGTAGACTGCTTATGTCTCAGTTGTCTCAACCCACCTCCAAGCGAAGGGAAAAGGGCCTGGGAACGAGATTGCAGTTGTCTCAGTATTTCGATAACTGAACATAATTTTGAAGAACGAAATCGCCAACCAAATGCTCCGTGTCAACACAACTTTTCTTGCATTCGATATGCAAATTAGGCTCAGATTTCAGCCGTCAGGGATTCGTGCGCCCGCGATACTCATGATGAGTATCGCGGGCGCACGAATCCCTGACGGCTAAAATCCTATATGCAAATAAATTTCAAACCAAAAACACAGACATGCGCAGATAAATTGTATAAATGCTTCCGCTTGCCACACATCATGCATGGAAGCCAAGGAAGTCGTTTCTGAAAATTTGGACCATTTTCGAATAATTGTGTCACGCCATACCGTCACGCGTTTTCACTCCACGTAAAACATCAATTTGTGACTAATTTCACCTGTAATTTGATTGTGAAGATAAATATAATTGTGACTTTCTAAATATATCGAATAAAGTTAAATGTAGTTATGGCATCAACATGGAGGCTCCATTATTTCTTACCAAAAATTAGAGCACATTAAAGTGTTTATATCTTCGCGACGAAAAACTATCTTCACTGACCTTCACTCGATATTTTATAGAGAAGCAAAGTTTTAGTTGTTCTTTTAGGTGCATCTACCTTAAAGACCTTAAACTTAGTGCTCTAAAACGAACTAAATTTTTTGATGACGTCACTGAATACAATGTATCACGCATGCACAAATGATTTCGTGACGGTCCTCATTATATGACGTAAGCAGTATTACGATATCTCACGTAGAGCTCCAAGTCATTGCAGCTCTCACGTCTCGTTATAAAGTTATCTATTTACCATTATCGTGAATACGTCTGATTGTGTTGATCTTGGGACTAGAAGGTGGAGGTAGGTATTTTAATCTTCGGTAGGTTGAGATTGAGTTTAGATCGAGCAATTATTCACGTTAATCCCTTTGTTCTTAGGATATTGACCGCATGCCTTTTTGAATCAAAGTTGTATTAAGATTTCTTTAAATCTTGATCTTTCTTGAAAATCCCACATATCCAATACCGTAATCACAATTAAAAGACACGTTTTCAAGTCTCTCGCGCCACGAAATCCAACGTACGTTGGCTTGAGGTCACCAGAATTGAACGTCAGTCAGCATTGAATAAAGTAAACACAGCGTGAATGGTTTAGAACAACATCAGTGGCAAGTAGTTCATTTATATCAATAATTATTTCCTTCTTATTCGACTTATACTTTAGACTCTAGTCAGTAACGTGATCTTCCTTGGCGTCGCGCTGATAGTAACAAAATACAAGGAAGAGAATTAACCTTTGAGGTCAAAGACACGTTACATGTGTTTTTGAGTTCACTAAATAAACAAACTTGTAGAAGTTACAGTATGAAAAGGTTATGCAAATGTGGTACAAATGATATCAATCATCCATGTAGTGCATCCAATAAATCTCCATCTGTTTGGAGTTTGTACGTTTATCGGTAACAATAGCAAGGATGATCTTTTTCTAGAGACTATAAAGATATTCGGTTTATATCCGTAGCTGACTTCTCTATTCTATCAACTGTTTAATTATGCATGGTTCGATCGGAGAGTCAGAGAAGCCAATTGTGCATGCAGCGAACTATCAGGGAACCGCCGAGCACCCTAAAAAGTGGTGGGGCTATATAAGAGACTAGTATGGGAAAAGGGAAAAAGTGGTGGGGCTATATAAGAGACTAGTGTGGGAAAAAGTGGTGGTACTATATAAGAGACTAGTATGGGAAAAGGGAAAAAGTGGTGGGGCTATATAAGAGACTAGTATGGGAAAAGGGGAAAAGTGGTGGGACTATATAAGAGACTAGTATGGGAAAAGGGAAAAAGTGGTGGGGCTATATAAGAGACTAGTATGGGAAAAGGGACAAAGTGGTGGGGCTATATAAGAGACTAGTATGGGAAAAGGGAAAAAGTGGTGGGGCTATATAAGAGACTAGTATGGGAAAAGGGAAAAAGTGGTGGGGCTATATAAGAGACTAGTATGGGAAAAGGGAAAAAGTGGTGGGGCTATATAAGAGGCTAGTATGGGAAAAGGGACAAAGTGGTAGGGCTATAGCACTACCAGCCCCTCCCCCTCGCGGTCTCTGACTATAGGGCCCTTGTTGTACGAATGATGGTAACGCTAACCGTTGGATACATCCCTAGCAATTGGGTAAAGTTATTATTTAGTCTTTACTGATGCTTTTCGTTTGACGAAGAAAGCATACTTTTTCACAATGGCGTTTCTCTTTTGTCCAAGCTAAGGTACAAAACCCAGGGGATTAGTGTAGACGAAACCATAGAGGGTTTTGGTAAAACGCATTACACAGGGAAAAAATGTGAATTCCAAAATTAGGGTTTCCCTGGACCTAAACTGGGAATCTGTTCAGTCTATTTACTTTTACTTGGGAACTCTGTAATATCAAACTTGTGAAAATAGAACAGATTCCCAGGGATTTCCTGGTTAGACACAGCTAGGGAAGCCTATGCTATGCATGTTACGTTTGACCCAAGCTGGGAACTGACACTTTTTTCCTGTGTCAAAGGCATATTTTCCACCAGCAACGGAAGCAGAGGTGAAATAAAGTAGCACACGCAGACTCAGTAGTGTTGAATTTGGTAAGAGAAAACAGTTACGTACTAGTCAATTACTGAGTCTGCATATGTTGTTTCTGTTTCTGCTTCCATCGTTCGTAAAAATCAGGCTAAATCGGATTCCCGATAATCTCTTCTTGGTTGTTGTGTTTCATATAGATGGCTGTGTATGTTGTTGGTGTTATTGGCATAGTGGTTTTCTATTTGATAATCCTTGGTCTTGGCTTATGGGCAGCTAGACGGCGCAAGGAAGGCGAAGAAGAAGCCATGTTAGCAGGAAGAAATATCGGCATGTTTGTTGGTACATTTACAATGACAGGTAAGAAGTTGTAAAGTGTTTACGGTAAAACGAACATCGACTAGTTCAAGTTCAAGTCCTTTATTCACACACAAATATAGTTTACATATGTATTTTTAAAAAGAGAAAAGAATATTACTAAATTTTAGATGAATAAATTACAAGAAGAAATATAACATTGTTTTAAAATGGGGGAGTGTGTGTGGCTGTTGAAGTAGTGTAATTAACTTCCGAGTCAACAGCTACCCACAGCAACAAGTTACACTTAATGAAATGGTCAAGGGAACTAGAAGTACTAGATTGTCAACTGTCTCATCTAATTATAATAAGAGACTGTAATGTATCTACGGTAATACGAACATAGACTAGACTGAAAGCAGTCTCCAATTTCCCCTTGAGCGACCATTTTGCCGGGTGACCATGTATTCTTAAAACTCGTCTTTACCGAAGCCGGAAGAAAATGTGGGACTGCGATTCTTAAAATCACGTGACTGATGTGTGTAATGTTGTTTGTCTATTTTATTTCATTCCATATAGCGACTTGGGTTGGTGGTGGATACATTAATGGAACAGCGGAGGCAGTTTTTGCAGACGGACTCGTTTGGTCTCAAGCTCCTTGGGGATATGCGCTGAGCCTTGTCATTGGTGAGTACTCTTCTTTGCTTACGTCTATATCCATTCTACTTATTGATATCGATAACTTGTTGCTTTCTTTCTGGTTATCGTTTCCTTCTTCTCTTTTTTCTTTTCCTTCCTAATTTCCTTCCTTCCTTCCTTCCTTCCTTCCTTCCTTCCTTCCTTCCTTCCTTCCTAATTTCCTTCCTTCCTTCCTAATTTCCTTCCTTCCTTCCTTCCTTCCTTCTATTCTCACTTTTCCTTTCTCTTTATTGCATCGCGACTTTATCTCTTACCAAGTTATAGAACCATTGAACGTGTTGTTTTATTGCTCGTAGGTGGCCTAGCGTTTGCTAAAACCATGAGGAACAAGGAATACATGACAATGCTTGATCCTTTCCAGCAAAAGTATGGTTTAAGAATGGGTGGTCTACTCTACATCCCTGCTCTTCTTGGTGAGATTTTCTGGAGTGCTGCTATCTTGTCTGCTCTCGGGGCAACAGTGAGTGTTGTCGTGGGACTGGGGAAAGACCTATCGGTCATCGTCTCGGCTTGCATTGCCGTCTTCTATACGCTGATTGGAGGACTGTACTCTGTGGCATACACTGACGTCATTCAACTCATTTGTATTTTTATTGGATTGGTAAGTATGGTAAACCTCTTTAAAGCGAACTCCAAAGGCTGGAAATAAAGTGTCCGTAATCTAGAGGTGTCCGATTTGTAGAGGTTTCATGGAAATGTAAGGAGATTGTCGGGATATGACGTCTGTAGTTTGGAAAGGTTCTCGTTACCCACAATATGATAAGGCATTCCTAGTTCAGATCACACGCATAGCTGGGGGCTATAGCTATGTCCCACTCTTTCTAAATAGTTGCGGGTTTTTGATGCCCTGCGATGAAGGGTCATTTGAGGCATTTTGACAGCCGGACAAACCCAACTAAAAACCTGGCCAATTTCTGGACCAGCCGATATGAAATTAGATCCGTTTAGATAAGACTTTGCCAATGCCTGGATTAGACGTAATTTGTTAAAACACTAACACACAAGATGTCTTTATAAAGTATCTTTGCTGTTTTCTTTTTCATCGACGCACTGCACTGGGTAAAATGCTAATATTGAGGCAAAAAAGTCCCGCCCTACCGATTTCCGTAAATCGGCGTGTTAGTGGGTGAGGATCAATGAGAGATAATGGTTATAAGCATGGGGAAATTAGTAATTTTCTCCTGCTATAAGTAAACAGGTGTAGATTAATGAGGACCTAATTGTTGTGTCTTCTTGTTTGACAGTGGCTTAGCCTTCCCTTTGCCATGATCAATAAAGCTGTGACAAAGATTGCTGACACCTCACCCCAGTGGGTTGGTAAGTGGCCAGAAAAATACACTGGAATGTGGATCGACTTTGCCTTGCTTCTGGTAAGCTTTGAGCTAGATTATAGATGAACATCTTGATACATTCTCATGAATATTCACTTTTCAGATCGTATGAGGAGTGCAGTAAAACGTAACTCCAACCGGCCTTCGCGGTTTCACATCCCCATATTTCTGGATTTACAGGTCCTTCTACGTGAGCAAGTTTTCTGTGCCGACGATTTTCTCAGTCTGCGAGAGCAAATTCTATATGACAAATTCTTATGAAATTTGGTGTATTTTCTCATCCATACGAGCAGAACAGTTGCCATGCATAGAGAATTTGTCATAGAACATTTTTAAGGGCCTTGTGATCTATTTGACAAAAACCTGTATGAAAGCCGGTTTGTATGCAAATGCTATCATAGCAGCTTTGCTCGTTTCTTGAATACGGAATTCGCGCCAAGATAAGGCACGATGGACTCGCGTCAAGAAGTTTGTATTTGTACGAAAATAACGTCTACCATACTGAACCTAAAAGTCACAAGGGCAGACAGAGTTTTTTCTCACGCTCGCTGGAGACTTCGTTGGATTTCAAACACATCTTTGCTAGCAGGGTATAGAACAGACACCAAATGGTTTACTGGTTTACTGTGGCCTTTTAAGCGATACATTTTGTTGTTGGCTTATCTGCTCAACCTTGAGGATATCTTAGACAAAGAAAGTAATTCCGTTCTCATATATTTATATTTCTTTTCTTCAAGATGCTTGGTGGAATTCCATGGCAGGTCTATTTTCAGCGCGTTCTGGCCTGCAAAACAGCTAAGGTTTCAAAGTTTTTGTCGCTAACAGCTGCTGCTGGATGTATAGTCATGGCTATACCTGCAGTACTAATCGGAGCAGTTGGAGCATCAACTGGTAGGTAACTAGGCGATAAGGAGTCTTCCACTTTGCAGTGGCGGATCCAGGATTTTTCCAAGGGGGGTTCCATTTCTTAAATCCAGCTGTGTATAATACTCTATTGTTTGGTCAATGTTTGACAAAAAATGGCTTAAAACCTTCAAGGGGGGTTCCGTGGAACCCATGGAACACCCCCTGGATCCGCCACTGCTTTGAGGAGTACTTTTGATTGAAAGGGCAGGAATGTACAATTCAAGAGTCTAAAAACGCAAACGGCTTCACTCCACGGAAAGAAGAACTAATTGCCCACCCGACAACGTTTTTGAAACAGATATACAAGTGTATTGTCGTCAGTGTCATTTAAGCTTAAAGCACAACTACAATATAACGTGCGCTCTAATTGGTTGAATAGACCCCTTGCACGACGCGTGACGCGTGATGTCAGAGCAGCTCAATCTGATGGACAAAACAAAAGACTTTTGCTCCTTTGAGAATTAGAATCAATTGTGTTGTCCCCCAGATTGAGCTGCATTCCAACGTCCTGCAAGGAGTCTATAGACCTTTTCCAGTTTGGTGATACCGCTGCAAAATTAAACAACAAACGCACAAACACAGGGTCAACCTCGAATCAACGTAAATTATTCAAAAATACCAGTGAGAGAAAAGCATAAATTGTTGACAAAGAACAACACAACTTGAGTTTACTCCCGTGGGTCTTTCTTGAAAGGGAGGCTAACCCTGTATAAATGCGCCTTTTGTCAAGAAGCTCAGCGGTCTCTAGTAATTAGATACTGGACTATTAGTGTGCGCCCGCGTGCGTCCAAACTCAGTGGATAGCATGTTGACATGATGTGTGTGTGTTGTTTTCACCCACTTCAATGTACTATTCTTATTCAAGAAAACTAAACAGCGTCCTCACTACCTGTGTTACATAAAAGAAATGCTCAGTAGTTAGCTGTGCGTCCATTGATAATGATTCACTTGGTCGGCTGGTCTCTTGCGACGTTTACGCTCTTTCGTGCTTAGTAGCCACCCGCGTGCATCCATAATTAACTAAATAGTGTACGCTGACTGAGAGTTGACCATTACTTAACTATTGGTAATATATAACATTTTTACTCGAGGCTACTTGTATAGTAAACCGAGTATAGATTTGTATTACGGTCGTCAAACAAGCAAGGGTAAGTACTTCATGGCTGAATGCTATACAGTCGTCTTCCTAATATTTACCCTAAACCTAACCCTAAGAGCGACTATGTGGACATTCAGCCATGAAGTATAAACCCAAGTAAGTATGTAAAATTACCCAGATGGCCTTTGCGACCAAGCTTTGTTACTCGGGCTTCCTCTTAGCGTGAATGAACGCTAACTTGTATAGCGTCTTGATTTATTTGTAGATTGGACACAGACTGGGTTTTACGATCCACCAGCCAATGGCTCCAACATTAGTACTCCTACCAAACCTGAACGTTTACTTATCCTTCCCATGGTGCTGCGTCATCTTACACCTAACTACATCTCCTTCTTTGGACTTGGAGCCGTGTCTGCAGCTGTCATGTCGTCAGCAGACTCAAGCATCTTGTCTGCTTCAAGCATGTTTTCGTATAATATTTATCGATTGATTTTTAGACAAAAGGTAGGTGATTTTCTTTCTTTTAGCGATAACATTTGTAACGTAATCGTTGCACGCAACAAGACAGTTTTAGGGTGTCCAGTGATGCACCTTTTTACAACATTACGTGTAACTGACTTGAGAGTGGAGCCAAGTCCCACTCTTGATAAAGGATAGACAAGTTTACGGTTGTATGTTGCTCAATGTAGCTGAATGGACCACCCTGTTAAAGTAAAGTCTTATTATTATAATGTCAGCCTCGACTTTGCGAAACTTCGCGCAAAAATCCATGAAAATAGAAAGCACTTGCTTTGTTTATATACACATCCCTGGCCCATTAATGTTCATTTCTCGCCTTTTCACTGGTTGTCATACCAAAACTACAAAGAACATATTACGCACAGTCGAGGCTGACATTGAACAAGATATAACTGTGCCTACTGTAATGATAAGATCATGTCTGGGACAAGATGCCGCAGCGATCGCTATTTCTTTGCTAGACAACGTTGCAAAAAATTGTTCTTCATTCTACTTCTACACGAAACATTGCATGTAACAATCACAAGGATGATCACAAGGTGCACTTTTACTGTCATACGGAAAAAGGTCCTTCGTTTAAGGCCGAGATACACGATGCTAGGTTTCTGCAATTTTTTTTCCTGCAACGTTGCGCGCAATTAACACAGGTACAAACACCGTGTGTCCACCATGCAGCATGTTGTACTTTTGCAATGTTGCAATGTACTTACATGTTGTACATGTTGCAAAAGTACAACATGTTGTTGTTGCATGTTGTACTTTTGCAATCTTTCTGTAATGTTGTGCGCAATTGTGGAAAGGTGGTTAAATGCGTAACTGCTTGCAACGTTGCAAGAAAGTTGCTGCATCTTGTCCGTGTATTTACTTTGGCACTCAACCACTTAGCTTCTCGCGTCTTCCTTTGTTAAACCTTCCGTACAACCAAAGCTCTATATAGACATACAGTTTGCTGAAACTATATTACTTTATAAGAATCACCTCTGTCTTTTTCTTTTGAAAAACTCGTATGTCTTCGATGAGGTGCACACTAAAAGCTCGGCCCTGTTCCGTTTCAGGCATCAAGCCGTGAAGTATTGTGGGTAATGCGTATTGCCATATTCATAGTTGGCGCCATAGCAACCGCCATGGCTTTAACAGTTCAATCGGTCTACACACTCTGGTTCTTGTGTAGTGACGTGGTTTACGTTACACTATTCCCACAACTCTGTTGTGTGATCTACTTTGGCAATACCAATACTTATGGATCATTCATTGGGTTTATAGTAGGCATCGTACTACGAGTTCTTGGTGGCGAGAAAGAGCTTGGGATCCCTGTGGTAATAAAGTATCCGTATTACAATACCACCGATGGTCAGCTGTTTCCATTCCGCACACTTTCTATGCTCTGTGCTTTTGTTAGCATTCTCCTAGTCTCATATTTGCTCCGGCTTTTGTTTCTCAAGAAGATTTTGCCCATTCACATGGACTTTCTACGCTGCTTTAGAGAGTACGAGCTGCAACCCACGGAAACTGTCGAGATTCCGACCATTGATAAGAAAGATACTAAAGCCGATAAACTATATACCTGAATGGGGGCAGTTTTGAGATCACTATACGAAGAGATTTTTACAACACTAGTTGACCTAACCTCAGTAAAACCTCGTTTAAATAATCAACACAGGGAAACTACTGACTCGCACACTCACACTAGCTTAACTCACTCACTCACTCAAAAGGAGCAAAGCCTATAGCTATTTTTTCAATAAACGTATAGCATCTACCGTAATACGCGAGTGGGATCATTCTACGACTGTCATGTTTTTGCTTTATTATGTGACGCCTGCCTGCCTGCCTGCCTGCCTGCCTGCCTGCCTGCCTGCCTGCCTGCCTGCCTGCCTGCCTGCCTGCCTGCCTGCCTGCCTGCCTGCCTGCCTGCCTGCCTGCCTGCCTGCCTGCCTGCCTGCCTGCCTGCCTGCCTGCCTGCCTGACTGACTGACTGACTGACTGACTGACTGACTGACTGACTAGTGAATTGAGAAAAGATGAAACGATAGTGTCGCTATTTATTTAGGATTGTTTTAATATCCTCATTCCTGTATTTTTATAATCCATACATAAATAACATAAATTAAAAAACATCGATAAAAATCGAGACAAAAAAAGTCATTTTGTGTTTACATAATTATTGTTATGGTGAATGAAAACTCCACGCAAACTAGCGGGAATATTATCAATTTAATATGATTTTGTATTTTTGTGATTATGACGTTTTTAATTATAATTATTTTTTACCAATTATTCACTTGAGATTGGATTGGATTTCTTGATTGATAATAACTTTCTCAGTTCATTTTTCTGTCTGGTTTTTAAATCTTTGTAACAAGTGTTCTTAAATTCTTGGTAGAAATTCTCCAACATGTCTCGCATAGTTGTAGTTGAATGCTTGTAATGGTGCACTAGTTCTGAACATTCTGTGGGGATTGATATATATTTGAACTATGCATAGTAATGATGTAAGAAGACCATTAACGATAATAAAAAAACAAACACTTTTTGAATAAGAACTTCGTTGGCTTCCTGTGGTCGCGGGCGCGCAAAAGCCCGCGAAATCTTACGCATGCGCGGACATATTTGACCGCTGAGTATCCAAACGTGAGGTATTGCAGGCTCACCTGAGAAGCTCCCTTCCCCAACATGACCTCAGCATGGTTGTGCCAGGAGCCCTGCTTGTTCTTATAGCGATGTAGTTATTTACAAAATTACTCTTCTTTCCGGCCCCCTCGTCTCCCCAGTCCACTCCCCTAATAGCGCCAGCTATCCATGTTAAAGTCCCTATGATGGATAATATTTTATTCTCAAACTCAGTTCTTGAAAGAAAGCATAGTAAAGATCTTTTAATCTTGTTTTTCCTCACTCCATATTTTCTGAGATATAAAGGTTTCAAATTTCAAAATGCAAATATGATGACGTAAGAGGAGTAATCATTTATTATACAAAAACAAGATAATTTAAATTACTTGTATTTTTCCATTTGTAACTCATTTCCATTGGCAAAGCCTGTTGTTTAGTAAAAAATTTGGCTCTCGAATTGAAGTCCTCTTTTTGTAAAACCCATGAGAAGTTTGCAGTGTTGCCTCCTCTTACGTCATCAAATTTGCATTTTGACATTTGAAACCTTCATATCTCAGAAAATACGGGGTAAGGAAAAACCGGGGTAAAAAGATCTTCACTATGCTCTCTAAAAATAACTAAGTTTGAAAATAAAAAATTATGTGTCATAAGGACTTTAAGCATGTTTGGTGTAAATAATGTAAAGCACTAGTAATATGTAACGCCTGTAGAACCTTCACCACTGAGCTGGCCTCCAAGGAAGCCGACTGTGCGCACTTTTCCACTTCGTGCACTCAACCAGCTTTACGAGTATTTAAAGCTGATTAAAGCTACCGATGGATTATTTAGAAGCCTAAGCAAGTGTTTGAAGTGTCTGGGGGTCGAACTCTGGACCTCTCAAACAGAGGGCCGCGCACTAATGAATTTCTCCACCACTTTGCAGTGGGCTTAAAAATTCGCTTTGAGAAAATCAAGGGTACACTTCCACTGTTTATTTTGAAAAAAAATCAATTGTACATGCCTGTTTGTATTTTTGTTTTCCTGCATATCTTGTTCAATACAACAGCTTGGAAGCAAAGGCCACAGACAACTGCTAAAGCTAAAATACTCGACAACAGTAACATTACCAGGAAGTAAAGATCGGTTGATGGGTCCAGGAAATCAATCTTGGCTTTTTCTGCGAATAAAGGAACATCCTGGAAAATAACACACAATTTCACTGCATCTTGTTTTCCACGTAGGCACATCGCATCATTTATCTCACAGGGTCTAAGAACAAGGGTGCAAAGAGCATTTGGGTTACCCGTGATTGCTCCGATTAAACATTCGCTGTACGACACGTGATCGTGACATTTAGAATAGGGCGTGATCGGGTGTAAAATGACGTCCTGGGCCCAGTTGTTCGAAAGCGAGCCAGCGCCAACTCATGATTAAAATTATAGAAAACCATTGGCGTTAGCCCGCTTTCGATCAACTTGCGTCACGACGTTGTCACGGTAGTCACGCAATGACAACATGATTTATTCGTCATATGACGTCCCGTTCTTGCCTCGTCTTGCTAAATCTGGCTATAGTTAAAAGTATGAACCAAGCTTCTCCATCTCAACATAAATCCATCATGTAGGACCGGTCCTAGTCTCCTTCGCAGGCAACCCCTTTAACTCCTTGGGCTTCCTTTGTAACGGTTAATGGGCTTCCTTTGTAACGGTTATATTGACCGTGAGGGGACTGAGAGCGAAAAAGGGGAAAAAGAGAGAGGAGGAGTTAGGCTCCTTCCCTCCTCTCTTCATTGTCCATCCTCTCATTTCTCCTAAACAGGAAGCCCAAGAACAAAGAAACCCACAGGAAACCCACAGTGATGCCCGCAGAGGAGGCTAGATCGGTCCGGGAGTAATGGGGCCAATGTTACCTCTGATGTTACCTTAACTGATTTCTCGTAGTTCTCGTCTTTGTCCATTTCCTTTAGGTGCTCCATTGCATTGCGCATGCGACTATGTCGTGTATCAAAATGTTCCTCAAAGAAAGAAAAAAGTCTCCT
The DNA here is from genome assembly GCA_029948255.1 of Telmatactis stephensoni. Lineage (NCBI taxonomy): Eukaryota > Metazoa > Cnidaria > Anthozoa > Actiniaria > Isophelliidae > Telmatactis > Telmatactis stephensoni. Next base: position 45,323 of record JALIZF010001414.1, read on the forward strand.
TGCCTCTCCACCAATCAGAACTCCGTACGTAAACTCATGGTTGATAACCTTTGCAATCCTGAACTTTGACCTTATGAATAAACTTTTAAAATACCAAGCAGTGTGTAGGTCAACAACTGCCACGTCTATTTGGTCTTGTGCAAGAGCACTGTATAGGGACTGGACGTCTTGGTAGACTGATGCTGGAAAAGTAACAAAAAATTACAATCGTGAACAAAACTTCATGCACAGGTTACTCCTTCATTGGGTATCCCGTGGTGATGGGAAGAGAAAAATCAATCCGCCAATGGTGTAGTAACTCATGGATATTGACCAACCACGAATGACCACAGGAAGCCCAAACAATACAATTTAGTGAAATAACGAGTTCTTCTTTTGAAGGAGAAAATAGAAACGGGTAAGGAAACCTGAGGCGTCCGTCCTGCCACAGGAAGCTCAAAAGTCAAAATGACTTGCCTTGTATATCACATGTATATGTGAGTTTCAACAGACTTTTTCTTATACCCCTATAGCTCTATCCATCCATCTTAATTTTGTTGTCACCCAGAACTAGTGCTTACAAAATAATAGAATCCAAATGGAGCTTAAAGCTTACTGAAAACATTAAACTCAGGCTCTTAACGTGATTCGAACCCACGACCTTTGCGAACCGATGCAATGCTCTACCAACTGAGCTATCAAAGCCACTGAAAGCAGGTCCATGTGTAGGTTCAACTTTCTCAAAGAACTTTGAACTCTTCTAACCCAAAGTCTTGAACTTATCTAGAGCGTAATCTACACAAATCAAATAATATCTGGTCACCATAGTTACCTTGTTTATAGCTACTTGCAATTTGATTGGCTATTGTTTGTTCGACCGATCCTTCGACTGCTGCTATCTGATTGACGTAAAACATAACATACATTAGTTTAATTTCGTCACCGTTGTCTGTGTACCATTCTTAAAAAGCTCTTCAGATTCCGCCCCACCCCTTCTACCTTCAGTATCTCCCTGAAGTCATGGTCTATGTTTGGCAGAATTCGCTTAGTTTCGGTTATCTCGACCCATCTCGGTCAAATGAGACTCAAATCTAGTCTGTTTATCGCCAATGTTAATATCACAAAAGTATAATAACAAACTAACATCCATCGGTTATCAACTTACACGTGTTCCACTCTCAACGTCCATGTTCTCTTTTATAACTGTTATAATCAATGACGTGGTCAAAGCACCAGTCAATAACGAGCTGAGTATAATACCAACTAAAGACCATATCACGGCAAACGTGCGACCTGCTATGGACTTTGGAACTCGATCACCATATCTAGAAAAAAAAAACATAAAAACTCAGGTGCTATATGCAGCTCCACCATCCTTTACAATCAATAACAACAATCTCGAGATTCCTGCAGGCCTGTGTGGCAAAATCGGCTGACAGCTCAGGCTAGGGATCCGAGACGCTAATAGAACTTATTCCAAGGTGAAAATTTATCATGATATATGCTCTCTGTTTCCTGGAATGTCGTTTAAATAAAGAAAAGTACAACAACAATGACAACAACGACGACGACGACGACGACAACAACAACAACAACGTTTGTCTTTAGTAGCATTTATAGCAAAAGCAAAACAGTCCGTGCTGCAATAATTGAGTTTTAGGCCTTTGTATTCAAACACCATTTGAAATAGAGCCCTTAAACTCACCCAATAGTTGTCATGGTTACAAAGGACCACCAAAATGCTTCTCGTACTCCTAGTACAAAGGATGTTGGGAAATGATCTTCGTTCTCTGTGGAATCCTTGAAATTATATCAAACAATTCAAGACTAAACATTTTGTGAAATTGTACTTTACACATAATGAAGTCTAAGCAATTTGGCTCATCCTGATGCCTGGAAATGGCTCGACCAGTGGCACCTGGCTTAATAACTTGAGTAAAGAGAAACCGCTAGCCCTTAAGACATCTGTTTAGAGACAGAGCACTGAAAGAGCACGCCACTCAAACACTGGAAAATTATGTCTACTTCCATCAGTTGGAAATTGCAATTTCTAGCAAATTTCTAAAAAGCTACTATTGAATTTCACTAAGCTGTTGGAAATGAAAGTTTCTACTGAACATTTTGCCCATTTATAACTGTTAAACATAAGTTGGAAATTTTGTTTTCCAGCAAATGTCCAACATATATATTTCTAGCAAATTCCAAACGGTTAAAAAATATGTTGGAAAATTCATACCAACTAGTGACCAACATTCATATCAGCTAACCTTTAGGAGTCCCCCCTGCATATCCCTTGCAAATAAAGCAGCAAAGGCATGCTGTTAAATGCCACATAAAGAGAGAGATGCCTCCTGTTGCAAGTCAGAACGCACTCACTACCTCAATATTGTACCACAAACTATACATATGACTTACCAGAAACCATGTAATGATGCCTGCTAAAAATGCCATAGCAATGTTGATAACCACTAAAGGCCAGCACTGGAACACAGACCAGGCCAATGTACGAGCATATTTCCCTGGTGATTTTTGCTTGGTGACAAAAACAAACCCAGGAACACTGATGAGTGGAACGTACTCCATGTCTTGAGCTTCCATGGAATTTCTCCAGTCTGTGCTGGGGATCTTGAAATCCACTTGCTCTAGGCTTGCTAGGCTTTCAGTTTGATTTAGCTTTGAGCCATTGGTTTTGGACAGGTTGTAGATAACTCTTGTAGTGTTATAAGCCTTACAAACACCGCATACTGTCTGGACGATGTGTGATAATGTTCTTGGTATCAAGCCACCAGGTAAAAGGTAATCGTTTGTAATATTGATGGTATAAGGTGGTTTTAGAAACCATCGGCTTGCAAAAGATGCTGGACATCTGCAGGTTCCTAAAACATTAGTAAGAGAGTTGAAAGATATTCTACAATTTTCTGTCACGTATATTATGCCTCCCTCCTCTAAATATTGTGGGAAGACATTCATTATGGTTTGGTATGTGCGCGAAGTTGGGAAATACAGATAATTACATACCCAAATTGAAATACAAAAGTTTTTTTTTTTTTAGGTTAATTTAAAATGGGCCTTTTGCATCAACAGGTCACGTGATACAAAATCCGCCATGTTGGATGGCAAAAGAATGTCACAGTATCCAAAACAAAACGACTTCAATACGGTCAAGCTTAGCTTGTCTTTGCTTGAGAGGTTTTATTGCGTATTTTGACATATAGTACGGTGGAATGTTCTTAAAATGTTGAAATGCTCCCAACATTCAACAGCGTAGTATCCTTATAAATACCTGCCAAAATGACGTTGCTGCGTCGAAGAAGGCCTTTAGTTCCCATGGCAACTACTTGAACAGAAACCACACTGAATGGTTCGAGCCCCTTTAACACATACTGCGACACATCTTTGTGAAGTACTTTTACTAATGTACTAGTATTTGAGTCAGTCTTTGTTCCAACAGATATAAGCCTTGCTATAAGGCGATAGGCTTTTAAAGTGGGCAGTGTTGGTAACTGTGGAGTCCATTGGAGATGAATAGATGACGGACTTGAGAAGTTATTTGCTGTCAGATTAAGTGATCCTTCATCGATGACTGGAAATAATTACAATAAAACTTGTTGAGAAGAATTGCAATGTGTGCAACCAGGAGAGCACAACCACTTACCACTAGGGCTGGTCTTTCGAGAGACATGGTAACATTACAGGCCGTTAACTTACGCGATAAATTTTACAGATGTAATGCGAAAGAATGTCATGCACATAACGCAACGTCTCATTTCTCATTTCTTCAAACCTTAAAGCGTTTGCCATATACTCGTGCATAACGCAATGCGACGTCATTGTGGTTAGCTTATATAGAAAAAGCTAGAAGTCTTCTCTACTTCGTTCAGTAGTAAATTTATGATTCATGAGGGGTAAGAAGAGCAATATTTGTTCTTCAACTTAATTTGCAACGCAACCATGACGTTGCATGCACGAAATGTCGAACAGAAAGTTTTGGTCGTCTAAATGGATCTATCCATACCAGAAGCGTTGTACTGAACCTTGCAGGAATAGACACATCAGGTTCGCTGTCGTTAGCAATCATTTTTAATTATAACCCTTATATAAATCAACTTCCATTAAATGATTACTTTTCCGTGCCGCAAGGTTATCGCTTGAAGGCCAGTACATAAGATGCTATTCTTCTTGCAACAATAATGACCAACCCTGCAGCATCTGTGTAAAACGTTGCCGAACATTTCATAAGTAGAACTCGACTCAACACGTGCAAATGTTGCGCGTTGTAAGAAACGTTTGCATGCAGTAGAGTTACATCATGAGTTAAGCCTCAATAAAAGTTCAACTGATAATATCTCACCTTGCTGACTGGGCGTTAGGACGTTTACGCAATTACTAACGTTTCCGTATCCTTTTCTAGTGTAGGCCAATATTTGAAAACAATACAGAGTGGAATGGTTGAGTCCAGATATAACAGTTGATAAGTTAGAGGCTGGAATTTCTACATTAAATTTTACTAGACTTGAGTCATTCAGTGATTGGTAGGTTATGCGGTAACCAATGACAACGCCATTTTCAAATCCCTTTGGTACTGGTTTCCATGACGATATTGCTGACCAGGGGCTTGTAGGCGTAACCCGTAAAGCCATGGGAGGCATGTCTGGTACTAATTAACAGAATTAAAGACAGTACATTAAATAACACCATTTATTCTATATTCTTAAGTGTATGAAACGGTATAATGATATGCCCTAACGAGCAAAAAAAGTAGTCTTACAATATTTTCTTGAAAATATATTTTCCATATACTTGAGAAAGCCATAGACCAAATCTGCTAACGTGCTGCTATGTATGTTCCCACCAAATCCAAAACCACTGGAAATAAGATTCTTTGTTTTTTCTCGCTTGGAAATTTTTGGAACAAAAGTTACTATTCCCAGAGATTTTGAATTTGGTGGAAACGTACATAGCAACGCGTTAACCGATTTGGTCTATGTTCACACTAGAAACTTGTTACATTTAATCACAAAGAAACATATTTTGTAAGTTGGTCGCATCTCGATCATTCAAATTCAAAGACACCGCCAGTCTTTTTGAGATCGGCTATATCGACGAAGATCAATTCATGAAAACATCACTAGCGTGTGGAACAGTGTTTAGTCTGCGCGCTTGTTCCTTTGACTTAAATCGCTCAGTAGACTAAGGCGTATATTGAATCTCCATCCACTCATGCTTGAAATCTGCCTTGTAACTTTGTTTTAGTTTTGTAACTCTTATTAACTAAAAAGGTGCGTCTTTCAAAAAATACGATTATAACCTATCGAGCCCGCATCTTTTTTGTACGTTAAGGCCTACCATCCGCACTAAAACTGCGTTTTTATTTTAAGGCATAAAAACGAAGAAAAAAGTTGCGTTTTCAAATTCATCCGATTTGTACTGACGTAGTCTAAACTGCTTTAAAACTCACCGTCTTCATCAGTCGTGACGAGCACACAATCACTAGAATTCCCTTCGCCACTGAGTGTAACGACAGACACTCGAGCACAATAAACAGTAAACTTCTTTAGACCAGGAAACGTCACGCTAAAAGTCGTTGCGTTACACATCACGGCGTACATAGTGTTATTCAGAGTTACGTGATAGCTTATTACGTTAGCTGAAGATAACAGCGACCACGTGATTTTGACTGAAGTGGAACTGGTGTTATGGGCACTGATGTTTTGTGGTGGGTCTGGAAACACTGTTGAAAAATAATAACAGTAACAATAATAGTTGGTTCAGGTACTGCCCTGAATAAAATAATCAACAAATGAATGAAGTAAATGAAAATTGCTAACTTAACTAACTAACACAAATTCGACTCATTTTCTTTCAATCTCTAGATCACCTAAATTCAGTCAGTGTAGTTTTTGCTTTTGAGCGGTAACAAAACCAGTGAAATTGTACATTTGAAGAGTAATCAAAAACTGCGCAAAAACCAAATCTGCCGGATTTAGTAGCGAACTAAATCATCATGACTTTAATTGCATAAAGTTAAGGGTGAACAGCGGTATATTGTAAACCACTGGAGAAGGATTTATCCGACTGGTAGCACTATCCATTCTTTTTACAAAAACTTGTTCAGTTTACTTTTTTTGATATATCACATCTTCCCCTGGCTATACCCATGACTGTCTAGACTAGATAAATAAATAAATATAATAAATAAATCAGGGAAGGAAAGAAGGAAGGAAGGAAGGAAGGAATTAGCTTCGAAACAATCATTTACTTGCTAATGGCTTGCAAGGACACAACCGTCTCTCGCCTGGATTAGCTACTTGCGAACACGTGATCACATCCGGGATATTCTTGTAACCAATGCATTCTCCAGTCAAAGACCCACTGGAGGGATAAAACGCTGGGTGATCCGGGTACTTGTATGTTGGTGAGCGACCACTGGCCAGACAAGTGATATTAAGTGCATTATAGACTGGCAACGTACTAGATGATGGGAAATCATGACCGGTTTTTGCACATGCGTACAAACCCATCGCTTTACATGCTTGATCACATGACTCCCAGGACTGAGTCAACACGTACTTAACACCTTAAAAAAGTCATCAAATCATTCTTTTATGTTTCACTCTTGTTGAAAATAATTATCTTTATTGATAAAATTGGATACCAAGAGAGTATCATGAAACTACTCTCCTTTTTCAAAACCTTCAGCAGATAAATTTGACATGTTTGAGCTAATTTTAAAACTCACTCAATTCTCTTTTTTCCCCTCGATTCAACAATTTACCGATTTCATATCGCGCTTGTAGCGAATGCATAGTAGTTATACAATGGTTTGGAGTGGCATACCGTGGAATATCCCACGAATCACTTGTATTTTCTAGTATACGCACGAGCCTTGTGGGATATCCACAGTATGCCACAAGAAACCATTGTATAACTATTTTATCCCACGTCAGAAAAAATACAGCAAATTGTTCGCAAAATATCATTGGAAGGATCAGTGGAATACCGCCGAATATACAACGGCTTTCCCGCTTTCTGATTGGCTGTATTTTTTCTGATGTGGGATAAATGGTAAGCTATTCAAGCCTCAAAGCGGGACAGCACGTCACATCAACATCACGTGACTGTGCCTCAACTAATTATACCATCTGTGAATGCTCAATGCAAAAATGAACGAAAGGACGATGGTAACATACCAGTGCATGAAATACTATTCCCACAGACTTTCGACTCATTCCAGGCTCCTATACTGGAGTTTGTGCTAACGTTAGCCAGTAGAGGCCTGGCTGCGCAGGACCTTTGCCGTGTTACGTGACCCAGTCCACATGATGTGCTACAGGATGACCATGGTGCCCAGTTTCCTGGCAGATAAGAACTAGCGTTCCCAGAAATCCCTGCGGAAGTGTTCACAAAGTGTTCATAGACGGCTTTCAAAAATGGCGGCTCATTGTTCACGAGAACGAGGCCAGAAAGGCCTCAAAATTATCATGGCATCAAATGACTCTAAGTATATCCTGTAAAATGCACCGAAAATAGTTATTTCAAAAGGAAGAGGAACACATCATCTTTGATAGAAATAGAAGTTTCGCCACGCTTATTTTCTGTTAACAAGGCCTTTGTGGCCTCGTTCTCATGTACTAGGCCGCCATTTTTGAAAGTCGTCAATACGCATCATATAAGATTAAATCTCCCTTAGCTTAATTATGCATGGGCGTTACCTACATCGAGCTAGCCTCGCCTGTTCTTCCTCGCAGTCCTCGCAGGGAAGAGGTGTGCAATAGTTTTACACAAGCTAAGTCATCTCTCTCTCTCTCTCTCTCTCTCTCTCTCTCTCTCTCTCTCATCCTGCTCAAGCCAGCTACATATTCGCCATTCAAATGTTAAAGTTCGACTGGAATCATTTATAGACGCGCCATTTAAGTTAGCTAGGCTCTGTTCCCCAGCAGTCGTCCTCTAAAAGATCCGGGATTCAACGCGATTTCCATACCTCTCAAATGGTAGATTTTAATCAATGAGGATATAGCAATATGAGCTCCAATAGCCCATTTTCTTGTGACGTGCCATCATTGTAGGGCCGTTGACGTAACAAGTATTTTTTTTTAAGTTTGAACAGTTCAATTAGCGATTTTGTCGCTTACTATCAGATAAATGTTGTTTTATTCTGTATTTAATTTATAGCCCATTGATGTTTAAAAATTGGATCCAAAGCGAGGTTTATAAAGAATTCGTATCAACCTGGGTGCGCAACCTTGAGAAACGGTCTATTTCTTGAACCAGTCACATTCAATTTTAAGTGATTTTTTAGCTTTTTTAGAATCATAAATGTGGTGAGTGTGGAATCACCTGGCATGTAGACGATAATGTTGTCACGTGATATATGGTGCCAGCTGTTTGAGCCTGGTTTCTTTACAATTATTTCCATGAAGTCGGTGCCCGACCCGTCAGAATGAAGGACATCCAAAAAGTAAGGCTTATTTTTATCCAAGTAGACTTTGAAGATATCGTTTTTCCTAGAGTTGATTAAAGAATCAAATCAAGTGATCAAGGGACCACTGAAAATATTACTCATCAAATTATTATTACTATATTAGTAATTGGTTAATAAAATTTTCATTTACTTTATAGACAGCGGACACTTTGAGACACTCAGTCAATCAGCATTCAAATGTAACCAACCATCCATCCAACAGAATATTTGGAAATCGGTAGATAGAACTTTATTCATGTGTCAAAATACATTTAGCTGAAGACCGACCGACCATTGTTAATTCGATTCGTCAATCTATCCACGAACTGATTCATCTAAGCAAGCAAACATGCAACCACCAACCAACCCATATACAACCAACCAGTCCATGCAAACCATCACCGGACAACCAACCAACTAAACCATGCCATCAACGTACCAACCAACCAACCGAACCAACCAACCAACCAACCAACCAACCAACCAACCAACCAACCAACCAACCAACCAACCAACCGACCAACCAACCAACCAACCAACCAACCGAACCAACCAACCAACCAACCAACCAACCAACCAACCGACCAACCGACCAACCGACCAACCGACCAACCGACCAACCGACCAACCGACCAACCGACCAACCGACCAACCGACCAACCGACCAACCGACCAACCGACCAACCGACCAACCGACCAACCGACCAACCGAGCCATTTTTTAAGAGGGGGTCAATATATTATATTGTATAGATTTTAGCTTACCACTTGTCTGAGTTAAAACTCATGACTATTTTGGATGAATGGCGTAAAGAAACCTCACACTCCCAGTTACACAAAGCTCTAAATTCAAATACACCACTTAATGACGTCACGATATACGCTCGTAACCGCTGACCATATCGATTGCCGTAGTTCATCGGTACTTTAAAAGTTGTGAGGGTTGTGACGTAAGTCGGGTTGTCAGGGAAACGACTGTCTGACTTCAGATCATTTAAAGAACCAGGGGAGCCAATGTTTAGCCAGATTTCGTCATGAACACCTTTGATCTCTGCATGGAATAATTAATAAGTACCATTGATTTGGAAAAAACTACACAAAAGTAAGTTTGATATTGCACTGGGGCGAATTGGAAACGCAAAAGTGTTATCATAATGAAGGTGATTTTCTGGTTTACAGTAAGAATATTTCAAAAGCGCCTTGCATTCTTTAAATGAGAAAAATAGCTAAAAATCATGACTGAACAGCCTTAGGCCCAGTTCAGACGTCGAACTTTTGCCGCGTCGAATCTAATAGTTGCATTTTGTAGATTAGAAGTGCGGCTTCTGAACAAAATGAATTTGACAAATTTGATTCAAACTGATTTTTTCAATTTAATACTTAATCAAATCTGTCAAATATAATAGGTTCAGACGCCGCACTTCTCATTTACAAAATGCAACTATTAGATTCGACGCGGCAAAAGTTCGACGTCTGAACTTGGCCTTAGTCCTCCCTTTAATGTGAAAATACTCTGCGATGCAAAGCCACCGCCAATGCCAACCATCGCTATCAGTTCAAGATGTAATATGTTACGCGCAACGTTTTGTTGCATGCAAAAGTAAAACTCGATTCCATTCTAGGACCCCTATTCACAAAGCGTTTATAATGACTTAGGAGCATAGAATAGTTTTCGTGTGACTGTGAAAACGGCACAGACACGGCACAGTTACGACAGGAATTTCGAATGTTTTTGTAGATGTCACGTCACACGGAACACGGTCACGGTACGGCGTGGTAACGGCATGACACGGTCACGGCACGGCGCAGTCCGTTTCACACTCATACGAAAACTGTTCACTATATGAAATCCTAAATGGTGATGGTTTTCCGAGAATTTACAACTAGTCATATCCGAGAGCCAGTCTCTTTTAATATTTAAACTCCTCTTGTTTTTGTTGATTTTCTTTGTGCAAACTCCCTTTAGTTTATTTTTATTTATTTACAAAACTTCCACCTAAAAATACATAATAATTGAATAAAAGTAATAATAAAAAATGGAAATATACTACAATGGTGAGGGACACGCAACAGAACTAGGCCTCCAATTAAAGCGTGCCCTATGAATGAAAATAATCTACACTATAATCATTTTACTGCTAACAAAAGTTCGTCACTCACCATCAGGGATGCAAGACACTATATCGTCTGTCGCTAGGACACTTTGAGGGAAGAGTACAGCAAAGACAACGAATACCTGCAAGCGGTGAAATCACTCATTAGTGGCGGTTATAGAGAGCTTATAAGCTTCACCTACACGGTAGACGACAAAAAGGATCATCCGACTTCTTTTGCATTTGAACGTTGCCATTTCAACGCGAAGGTGGGTCCTTTCCAGTTTGCTGTTAACGCGAAGTCAGGCACATGTTTAAGTGCCAAACGCGCAAATTAACGCCAGCCGCGAAAAAGGCTGTAGATTCCTCTTTACTTCCGTCTACCGTGACTTCAGAATAAGACACGAACTGATCTGGATAAACGATTCCTTTTTGTTCCAAGCTAGACGCGAACTGACAAAATGTAAGAACAGCTCAGGGCTAGTACAGTTCCTCGCTTAGTTGGGTCTTAAGACAAAAAGTGACGCTTGAGAGCTAGGTAATTCGAGTCTTGCTTAAGTCAGTTTCACTTTTGAGATTAAGATACGTTTTATGTAATCTAGAGAAAATGACCCAGCTTGAGGACCGAATTTATGACTCAGCTTTATAGAGGACATGAATTTATACTTTTTATCGACATGGTAAAAAACTTAGTCAAGTATCAATTAAAGGTATATACGTATAATGTAGATCTTGTTTGATGAGTTAGCGAAAGTATTAAGACCATGTGACCGTATTATTCATTTTATTTTTATTTTTTTCAGAAATGTAGTGATTGTCTTCTGACACAAATAGGATGAGAGACAAATTTTGTTAAAAATCATGAAAAGTAAAAATACATCAACATAAACAGAATTAAATGAACGAATCGAAGGAAGGAAGGGAGGAAGGGGGGAGGGAGGAGGAAGCAAGGAAGGAAGGAAGCAATGAACAAACGAAGGAAGGAAGGAAGAAGGGATGAGAGAAAGGAAGAAATCAATGCAAGAAGGGAGGGTTATTCAGGTAGGAAGGAACAAAGGAAGGAAGGAAAGGAGGGAGGGAGCCGGGAAGGGGGAAGGAAGGAAGGAAGGAAGGATGGAAAGAAGGAAGGAAGCAAGTAAGCAAGGAAGGAATGAAGTCAGCAAGCAAGGAAGGAAGGAAGAAATGAACGAAGGATGGAAGGAGCAAACGAACAAAAGAACGAAAGAAACAAAAGGAAAAACAGTGGATTAAGCGGGACAAAACAAGCTAAGATTACTTGCTAAATGGAATTCCTGTGGCACCAGTTTGAAAATACCGGCCTACTGCACTATACTGCAGAGAGCGGACAGTTAAGGGTATAAGCCCATGCCAAATTATACCTTGCGGAATTGATATTCCATCCGAGAAGATCAGCATAGAAAACAGTTTAGTTACTCTACGATTTCATGGGGCAAACCTTGTACAAACTGTTATCTTCTTGTTATGCATCACCTCATATAGTATTAGAGCAATTTTCCTTCTACTTAAGGACATTTAAAGAATATAGGGTTTTAGGAGAACTAATTTTATTAGCTCGTAACACCCCTGCAGCTGATTAAAACTATAAATAATTAAAAGTACTTTGATTCTTACCTTGTAAAAGCAAAGAAATGAGTTGATCGACATGTCTGCAAAGGACCAATTAATGAGACTCTTTCATGTCTCTATGCCAAACTATGTATTTCAGTAACGACTCTGTTTCATTATGACGAATAAGTTTTTCATTTCAATAAGCAAATTGATAATTTTATCAGTTTTGCTAAGTAAACATTTAAACAACTGATATCTAATAACTGTTTATTTACCTGACAGAAAAAAAACTGTTATTAATATGTCTTAAAACAGTCCCTAATGAAATTTTGTTGCCGTGGCAACCATGATGATACGCAAGTTGCCAGTTATCTAAATTCTTATTCATTTTTCCGTGACCGGTCTGTTCTTTTACAGATGCACAAATGATGTCAAATGTGGCGAGAACAAAATAGCACGCTAAGAAACGTAGTCAAGGGGAATCTATTTGTTTTATATAATATTCAGTGAAATATTTCATCCAATAAGAGCGCGCAAAAGATTTGGTGACGTCATCTATAGGGTGTTTATGGTAATCGGTACTCGACCAATAAGAGCGCGCGTAATATATATATCAATTATATATTATATAAATTGTATCACAAACGGTTCGCGACCAATCCGAACGCACGTATTATACCAATTATTAAATAAAAGAGTTTCCCGTAGTGACAGCGTATGAGAATAGGCTTTGATCCAACAATTTCAAAAAGAAACATTGCACCAAAGCCTACTGCGGCTCATTCATAAAGTACTGGTAGAATTTATCAAATCAATAAAACCACATGCAATAGACATTTCCTGAATTCGTATGACTGTCCATGTAACAGTATATTCAAGTCGAGACTTGGGTTTTCAAATCCATACATTTAATGTATTTATCACCTTCAGCCTCTACTGTTCCGTGGATATTAATTTAAGCAAATTCGGGTACTTCGAATTCATACCCTAACTCGGCTGTCGATACGTTGTGTTATTTAATTCATCTTGAACAAGCAATCCCTTCTTTCTCATTTACAGTGTTAACTCATGTTCAAATAACAACTCGAAATATCTCTTAGTTATCGTGGGGATGCACAATACTAGCGTTTTTCAAGCACGTGTTGAGTAATGTTATGCGCCACGCCCATGTCCGTTAGTTTCATATATAGATAGTTTTATAGATTTAAGACTCTTAGAGCCTCTTAGTGAATGTTACTAGTTTCAAAAGTTGTATATCTTTAAAATGAACGTTTTATTAATTAGCTAAGCTTCAGCTAGTAGCTTTTAGGATGCTTTGACAAAGATGTCATAGTTGACACACGCCGGGTCAACTGGCTTAAATTTTGCGACATCCGGTTGAAGCCAAATTCTTTTGTCTAGACCGAGAATATTTTAGAAGGGACTGGGAACTATTTCCAAAGGGTATATAAAGAGCTCGCTACGGCGTTTGGGATAGGTTAGTTTGTATTTTAGCGGGAAGATCGAAGCAGTGGAAGAAATAAACTTTAATTTGATACCAAATATCACTATATTCTTTTAATTTACAATGCCCTGGATGGCATATAACTAGATGAATGATCGCGCGTATATGATGTAGCCGACAATTATTCATTTTTGGCTTGTATAAACTTTTTTATTATAATGAATATTTGTTCGAAATGTGTTGATTCCAGTTCTTCAATGTTAAGGTAAGAATCGTATGTTTTTCATTTTTCGTGATATTGTGGGTACATCGAGTTATTGTGCTCAATTGAACATGCTCTCGTCAAGCTGACGGCTTAATGTTTGACACTGTAGTGAGTAGGGATCATGCCAAAACAGACGCATCGACGATTTAATGTTGGATCTTATATGAAAGCAAAGAGGGGTATTTTGAAAGAAATAGCCGAACAGAAAGCCAAGATATCAAAAGAAGTCAAGTGTGAACAACAAAAGCTAAAGCGATTGAACGACAAGGTAAAAATATGTGTTCAAACAATATTGATTCGAAGCTCACGTGTGCCAATATTCCATTACTATAAAGCACGCTTTGTCTACGAATTTATCTTTCTATTTGCGAGATATTTTTGGTGGTTTTACCCCTTCATTTAGAGTACGTAATTGTTAGTTTCCTTTCTGATCATAAAATGCCCCAGTGTTGTTGTATTTTACGAACAAATAGTAATCTTTGATAACGCAATCGTTGTTGATTGATTGTAAAATTCTCCTTACTATGACCCCACATGTTATTGATATTTCTTAGGAGATACTTAGAAACGATCAGTCGGAATAATACAGCTTTTTATTTCCTTCACAGGAAAATGCAATTCGCGAGCAAACTGTTGTGGATAAATCTTTCCAAACACCACAAAGACAGCAGGTACTACGTAGGAAGTTAGAAATAGTGTAGTTGTGAGCTTTACAGCACAGAATTTGCTATATAAATTTGGCCTAGTTAGCTGTTGTTGTTGTTGTTTGTGAATGTCTGTTTCCAGCTAGAAAATAATAAAGAATTCAAACAGCTTGTTTTATTTTTTTTATAAATATATAATTTAAATTATTATTGATTTTATATATCTTTTTCTTTCCTTTTCAGGAGCTAACAAGAGTACGTGTGTCACCAACTTCACTGTCAAACAATGCTGTATCATCTAAGACAGCTGAGCGTCGAAGGAATGAAACACTTTCATTTGCTGAAAAAATACATGGTGCAACAAAAAGCAATAAACGCCCAGCAGTTGAAGGTTTATTTGATACTCTCCAAAAAAAATGCAAGACTAGTGAGTTGGGGGAGCTGGTGCTTCAAAATAGTAAGGTTACAAGCTATGTAGTTAGTAACATCCAAAAAAAAGAAATTAGTGAATTTGAATCTTCTAGCTTAAACAAAATTAGAAGCATAGCAGTCTATTATAATTCTGGAGTGATGGGAAAGAGAAAATATCAAGCAGTGAGACTTGCCTCATCAATGATGCCAAGCAAGAGAAAGAGGGGAGGGAAGACTGCTATAAAGTATTTATCAAGTTGTACTATACCAAAACTTTTTACTTATAATAACCTCATGAAAGAGATAAATGATATTAATATTGGTAATATTTATTCAGTAACTGATAGATTCTCATCAAGCATTGAAGACGAAAGTATATGTGGTTGTTTTAGAGATTTACGTGAATATTTACCAAGGCTTGCTAGTTTCTATTTACAAACAAGAAATGATTCACTTAAGTGGTTTGGGCAGACTGAAGGAACGTTTATGGTTGCATTTGGGGGGGATGGCTGTCCCTTTGGCAAAAATGAAACAGCTTGTTCCTTTCTTGTTAGTTTTCTGAACACAGGTAAGAGAGTAGCTTCAAGTAGTGACAATTTTTTAATCTTTGGAGCAAACTGTGAGGAGAACTCTTTGCTGGTAAAACAATACATACAAGATTTTTGTAAACAGGTTGCTGACATAGAAGGTAAAGTATGGGAAATAAATGGTCTCCATGTTACTTTTCATTTTCAAGAGCTTCCTAATGACATGAAAATGTTGGCTATGTTGGGTGGGGAGCTTCCCAATTCTGCAACTTATTTTTCAACTTTTGCTGATGTTAACTACAATGACTGTGGTGACATAGGAGGTAAGTTTGGCTATGATGATAAATGCAAATGGAAACCATGGAATTATGAAGAAAGGCTTTCTGTCTCCAAAAAAGTAATATCTTTCAAAGATTCCCTTAAATTGAGTTTAACAGACAAAGTAAAAAGATCTAAGGTGACAGAGTTTATAGCAAAACAAAGGAGCCGTCAAGAGTTTGAACCACTTGTGGGGAATTTAATTGACAAAGCTCATGTTGAGCCTCTTCATCTCAAAAATAATGCTTGGCAGTACTTCTTTAAAGCACTACTCAAGGAATGTATGGCAAAGACAAGACTCTTACCATCAATGAAAACCTTTGCTGATATTCCAAGTGACACATGCTTTGCACGTGTAATAAATGCACTGCAGTACGAGGTCAAGGCCAAACGTGTAGCAAAAAGAGTGCGAAAGTGGTATGACGAGACGCAGGGGAGCAAAGGTGATCTTCAGTATAGGTTTACTGGAAAAGAATCCCGCCTATTTTGCCACAGCTTCATGGTACTCATCAAGTACTTGAGTAGAGATGAAGACAGCTTAAAGCAGAAGCAGACAGTTTACATTGGTATCAGGCTGAGAGACTGCTGTTCTATTTTTAACCGACTAGAAACAAAACCAGAAGAGCTAGACAAACTACAGAGGTGTGCCATGGAATACTTTTATGCAAACAAATTATTCCTCCCCTACACAATAAACCCAACCATCTGGACCTTAGGACATGTCCTCCCTGTTCATGCTAAGCATGTGTACAGTATGTACAATCAAGGCCTCTTAACAGTAACAATGGAGGGAAGGGAAGCAAAACACATAGCCTTACACAGGTTGAGCTTAAATTCAACAACCAGGACAAGGTGGGAAAATATTTTCAGGCATGAATTTGTTATGCTTATCTGGCTCCCTGAACAAGGCTATGAGTCCACTCCATACACAGCAAGCAAAGAATTGTATATTCCAGCTGCAATCTTCAAAGACAACAAATACTGTTATTGTGGTTTAGAAAAAGCAGATCCTGCAGACACCCATTGCTACTTCTGTGGTAACCCAATCATGTCACTCATCCATGAAAGTGTGGATAACAAATCTTATGCCCCAGGTATTATAGTTTGAATAGGTAAGGTAGAACAGGCAAATATATGTAAGACTGCTTATTTAGAAATTTAAATGTAATTTATGCATATAATTCTAGAAGCATTTTCTCTTTTGATAGTAATAATTATTATCATGTTATTTTATTATAATAATATCATAATTATTCAATTTCATTCAATATATTCTTTGTTCAGATTTAATTTTAACATTTATATGTAATTCAAAAGTAATTGAAATGTTTCAAAGCAAAATACATGTAAATTAAAAATGAATAAAAATACAATTAAAATTTGCAATTTGGTTCTGTTTACTAAATGTTATTACTTAATAGCTATCAGTAAATCTACAGATAAAAAGGTAAGATTTCAAATTATACAAGAAAGGGCAAAAAGGAGCATTTTTTCTAAAGACAAATTGAAAAGGTAGGAAAAAGGTACACTTAATACATGTACACTTTCATGCCTTCTATTAATTTATGTCAAGAGTGTTTGTTTATTAAGCTACTAGTGTACAAACAATAAAATTATACTAAAAATATATAAAACATTGAAAGATTGTTTAATTATGAATATTCTATCATTTTTTAATATTGTTTAACCATCCCTCTATTGTATAATGCAAACTGAAGTTTATGTCCATGTTTATTGTTTGTACTCTATTCTAAGGTTTTGTTGTAGTTGTGTGTAGTTTTTGTCAAAGATCATGACAGCCATTTTTTGACTTGCCCAGATTTATTTAAGTACTCTGTGCAGTTGCTATCATACAATGTAGGTTCTTTGATTTGATTTGTATACATGTCCATAAAACAAATAAAATGTAATACATGTATTATTGAGGTTAAGCTAATACAGAAATTATGGACTATAGAAATGTCACATATTTTAGTCATTGTCATAAGAAAAACACTGGGAATAATTTCTTTGCATTCTTTAGGTTAAGCATGATGAATCAAAATTAATTTGAGCAAGCAGAAATGGAAAAATAGAAAGTTTACAAGTATCATGTATAAAAGTAACTATAATAATGATACCAAATGACCATGTATAATAAAAATATATTACTTGTAAATATAATTATGGTGGACAATACAAATTCATTATACGCAGTTAGTAAAATAATAATCAGAATTTTTTATATATTTTAACTCTATGAAATCATTATACAAAAATATATCATATATATATATATAATTTTAGAAGATCCATAGTTAATGCTCTATCAATAATAAAGTAGCATTTACAGATTATATAGAAAAGTGTGGTTGCAATTAACAAGCAAAAATTACTGATACACAAACAACAGAGAGTAAAGCCTGTATAAGCTTACATTTACATTAAACTTGTATTAATTGACAGGTTCATTGCAATCACTTTATTATGAACTTAACTAGTTCACACTCGTCCAATAAGTATAAAGACATAAAATACATTTAGTGCTAAGGAAAGGATATAAAATACAGGAATAATATATTTTCTAATAACTGCATATACACGCTAGTATATTCTATAAGCTTAGAGTACAAACACTTAAAGTGTGCAATACTTTGCACCATTTACTACTAAATAGTGTTAATTAAACAATAGAAGATAATAGAATCAGCATAATTTAGTACTATTTATGTTGCACAGTTATTAGAGTGGTTTTCATTAACCCGTGAAACAAAGTGTACTTTAATATAAACGTGTAATAGTTGAATGACAAGAAAATAAAACAGTGGAATTAGGGTATATTAAAGAGTGATACACTAAAGTGAAGTGTGTTTCACAGGTTAATGAAAACAACTCTATAGTATTTGTACTCTACAAATCTATGTAAGCTTATACTAAGTTATAATAATATCTCAAATTTGTAACTTTTACAAATTAATAAAAAATAAGCAATCTACTCATGGAATGAATAGTTAAGCTCATTCCAGTACCCGTAAAATAATTTTATTATGATTTCTACCTTCTTATCATCATATCCTAAACTAAAAGGTTTTGATACCTTCGCTATCACCTCTGCACGATGGTCCTTTCTCTTACCCCGGAACTTTTTCACTATTTGAGCCTTTATTTCCGAAGAAGAAACAGCCGCTAAATTTGAAAAATCACGAATTAAACGCTTAACTTGAGTGAATTTTATGACACCATTCTCGACAGCAATCCCATACATCGAAGGACTCGCCAACACGGCATCTCTTATCGACTCAAAGACAGCTTTAGGTAGGCCACGCTTGAACTCAATGCACCACGGATTACGAGGCTTGGGTGAAGGCGACATTCGTTTCCTTATTATTTTAAGCCAGCTCGTTACCTCAGGAGCTATCATGGTGCCGACATTGATAGACTTATTTAACACTCGTTCTCTGGAGGTAAAGTGATCTACATGGTGGCGTCTGTATACATCAAGCAATACTTCATTTGCTTCCTCGCGAAAAGCAGAAAATACATTTAAGTGCCTTTTTAGCACTCGAAACTCATCAATAGCACTTTCCACAACTTGTGATACTGTAGGATCCCTTCCTTCATCTTCACTCTCTTCACTCTGATCGCCTAAAACTTGCTCAATAACCTCCTCTACTTTCATTCTAGCCGCCATTTTGAATTGTTTTTATGGGTAAATCCGCTGAATATTAAGAAGGGATCGCTGGCGCTAAATGTCGTCTTTCTCGTGACAGCTGACCAGCATTTTCAGTTCAGGGCGCGTGTTACGCTACAGATTTCCAGTAATTATGTATTTATCAACTTCAATGTATTTTTGAGTAATTAACTGTAGTTAAGCATTTTAAGTGTTGTAACCTTGACCGTTTTGATTGTAGGATTTGTGTATATTGTTTCGACTTGTGTGACGCACCCTCTTTCACTATAACCCAAATAGGCCAACGTAGGGTTTCTCTTTGATTCCAAACGTGATGTAAACAGGAAATTAGATTTAGTTTAGTTGTTACGTTATTTAAGGACTGTCGATATTTGTACGTTACACTCGCACACTCTTTAGTCTTTGTACAAACTTCTAGCGAGGCAAGTTCGGGGTCGGTACGACTCAGTGTTGATTGGAAAGTACAGCCCTATAAGTAAGGAAAGTGGTCGAGTAAGGAACTCCTTCTGACAGCCACTCCGACTAAGGAAAGTCTTTCTGGTTGGCCTGGCTCTACCCCAATTTGTAGTACGAACTCTTGCTTAGCTTGTAAATAGCTCTTGTGCAAAGTCTAATAAACGAGTGAGTCAGCAGAGCAGGCGATTCCTTACAAAGTGCCTTTCGTAACACTTCGTAACACAAAGTCCTCGCAACAGGGCTGAAAAACGTAAAAACGTACGAACACAGATTTTCAAGAAAAATAGCCAAAAGTACAAGTGATAGAAAAAAAGTACACAGTACAAAATCAAAACTAGTACTGTAACCACAAGTTAAGATATGAATTTTCCTTAACTTTTCAGAAATGGGCTTAACTTTTGAATTTTTAATTTCTCGCAGAGATTGTTCGTTTTTCAACTTTGTTGTTCAGGACACAACGTCTTTATTAATAAATATAGTCTAGGTGTTTAATTGTTGGACTCACTGAAAATTTGTGCTTATTTCCCATGATAGAAAATATATCTAGGAATTGCATTTTCCCATCATAGGAACTTGACAAAATGTAGGAAAATACTTTTTTCCCAGATCATTTCATATCATAGAAAATTGCATTTCCTAGATATTTCCTATCATAGGAAAATGAAAAGGTATAGGAAATAACTAGGAAAATGTATTTTCCTACATTCTGTGTAGTTCTTATTATAGCAAAAAACAAATCCCTAAATATTTCCAAACATAGGAAAACAAAAAGGTAACCGAAACATCTACTAGGAAAATGTATGGAAAGAAATATTAATATCTAGGAAAATGTATTTTCCTACATTTTGTCCAGTTCCTATATCTAGGAAAATGCAATTTCCTAGATACTAGTTTACTATATCATGGAAATGGCAAAAAATTCCAGGGACTATAGTTATGATGTTGACCATAATCATATCGGCTTTTGTGAACTTCAGTTCAGTTTTTATAAATGACGCAGTTGTAAGCTAAGTTCAAGACTTTTTCAGCAAATGTCAATCCATATAGCTAAATCCGGTTTTTGATCCTAAATTAATAATAGTTTGGAAATATTTCGCTTTTAAGCAGGAAGTTACTTTTGACAATGAAGTTAAGACTCAGGTTTAAGATTGAAGGGAAGCGGAAACATATTGGCGAAATGCCAAACACTGAGCCAGCTGTCGTGTTGAAATTGTACCGCAAAACTTAGGTATGTTCACAACCTCGCTCTAGCCTGGATGCTGTATTGCACTAATTTGCGGTTATATTTTTCCGTGTTGTAGTAGTCCTCTTGAAAATAACGCGGTAGTATACTGCATGTCGGACGGACAGCTCTAGGGAAGCAGGAATCGTCCGTCTTTGTTTTTATTAGATCTTACTCGATGGTCGCTTCAGCTTGTACAACTGTCAGAAACTCTGCCACTACTGATCAGCTGAGCTGGTTTTACACAATGTCAAGTTCGTGGAGGGTAAATCAGTGATTAACTACAATTTAAACGTAAAAAAAAGCTAAAAACAACATGTACTGACGGCTACTGAAAGTGAAGGTCCATCCTACTCTACAAAAGGATCTAAGAAATAGATCGAATAACGAGAAGGAAATTGTAATGGTAACAGGCATAGTGACCTGACAATGACATCTTTGGTATACGTGGCTTACCGGCCTAGGAAATCCCAAGGGGTATGTAATCAAAAGAAACGGTATATCCGTGCACGTAGCATTAATGCTTCTTGTGGTAGAATGTCTATATCTATCATAAGAACAAGGAATAACCCGTTCAAAATTATACGTAATATGATTATGCATACTTTTTTATAATAAACGTAAATACGAGAAGATAAATCATGTTTTTTCCTTTATTTCGGATATGTGTAGTCGAAATATCCGAAGTAAAGGAAAAAACATGATTTATCTTCTCGTGTCTCAAAAATTCATGCCCCTTAGCTTTTTAGGGGAGCTCAGCTGAGTGAATTATACCAATTCACAGGGTTGCTTTTACGTTGTGTCTAGCTACTAATGGTTTCCTTTCTTTTTTTAACACATTATTTAACGACCAAAGGTATGAAGTGTGATAGAGTCGATTTCGTATGACTGTGAAAACGGCACCACACGGTCACGGCCCAGTTACGGCAGGAATTTCACCGAAACATTCGGAATGTTTTTACAGACAACACGGCACTCACACAGTCACGCGGACGGCGCGTTCCGTTTCACACTCATACGAAATGCCGAAATAAGCACATTTTTGCATGGTTTCTTGACAAAACCTAAAGTTGCATTTTTTCAAATATTTTTGAGTTTTATTTGACAGACATTCAAGAATCTCCAGCTGTAGATCTTTGAGTTTATAATTAATGTAGTTGTTTTCGTTGTCTTTTTAAAATATAAACCAACACAACTGATTGACCGACAAACTCAAGACTTACTAATTACGACGAACTGAAATGGCGGAATACGAAAATGCGCATATTTGAAAATAGTAAGTATTCGGAGGAAAATGTAAACGCCTGACATGCTTGTCTAAGGCTATTGAAACTAACAACAGAATACAAGATTTTTCAGGAAATGCTTTTACATTAGCCAAAATAGGACATCATGTGACAAAATCAGGGGCTGTGAACTTTTGAGACACCCCGTATTATGTAGTAAGGTCTATAAGGGTTTGAGAATGAACACAATATAGAGTCCCGAGCATTAACATCGATTTTTGTTGCATGACAAGTTGCGCGCGGGGTGGTAATACCAGCAACATCGCTCTACAACTTGCAACGCAACAATGTTGCCCGACAAGTTGCACGATTTTGCTGCTCGTATTACCGTACCTTAACTGAAACTGAAACTGAAACTGAAACTGAACGAATAGCAATACTATATGTCTATGTAAATTTGTTCTGTATAATTCATTTGTAGATTCCCCGAGTTCAACATGGTCTAGAGCCAATAAATTGTATAAGGGCATGGTTTTCTCTGGCTGCGGCCCCGGTTTGGTTTACGGGTCTCGGCATCTCGATGAATTTGCTACGTCCTACTTTGAGTTTTGATTGCGTCAGGAGTCCATGCGCTCCTGTTATATCGAATCGTCGATGTCAATCAAATCCATTATTAAAAAGGGATATTATAATGAAATGAATAATAATATACAACGCTGTGCCTGAGAGATTCTTTGTGACTCATAATGCATAATGACGTCATTGTCGAATGACGTCTCAGTGACGCACAAAAAAAACACATGCAAAATTTAATTTTATACTGATTTTAGGTGAACAACTACTAATAATATTGCGACTGTACTTCTTGGCTCAGATTATTCTACTGAATAAGAGCAAAAAAAAAAACTGAGCAAAAAGTTGATATAAAAATATCTTAATTAAAATAATCAGTGTTTGGCGGATCAGGGCCGTTCACTGTTTGAGAGCGCATTCAGATTGGTTACGCTTCGCGGTCAGTCGACGAAAATCAGCATGGTTTCGAAATATCCTAAAATTAAAAGATAATAAAAGTTGTAATTTAACTCAAAGGAAAATTCTAAGAGAAAAATAAACGCTTATTTTAGGCGGAATGATATTTCCATTCTCATACTATTCACTGCGACTTGGTTAGCATTATCGGTAGCTAGGATAACAATCGTCTGTTGCCATAACACTACAACAAACTGCTTTCCACTACCCCTAAGGGAATAACAAAACAGGCTGAATAGCCAATCAAAATGCATGAATTTGAAACATTTGACCTTGTCGCCTCCCCAGGGGAAAACGATACGCTAAATTTTGGCAGCTCAATGTGGGTTAATATTTTACCCGCTTTTTCATCGTGAAATACTTCTTGGCAGACTTTTGAATGATTCAAGTTTTTACCTTTATGATTACACTGTAAAGAGTATTTTGTTTTAAGCTTTTAGACCGTAAAAATGGGCTGCTGTGGCAAGAAAACTGGCGACGAAGATAATAACATCGAGATGAAGGAGAAAAGCAAATGGGGTAAAGTAACACGATATGTTTACTAAAATTTCTATATTTCCATTACTACTTGCTTTCATATTAGTCCTTTTTAAGAACCAGCTAAAAGTTTGCCAAAAATTAGTGGTCTTTTTGTTTTTGTTAAGTGAAAATACGAGCGCGAAACTGTGTCGTCAAAGATGCAAATTTGTCATCCGAACTGAAGACGACGGCACTTGGCCGACTCGCAAACTTAAAACTTTTCCTCCAGACCAATTCATTTAAAATTTGCCAAGGTTTTTACGAGTTATTCTAGCAATGTGTCTACACTTTTCATTTATATAAACTGAATTATGTAAATTATACATGGGAAATTTTAAAGAATCTTTTCTTGCAGAAATCATGCCTAATCAAGTTGTCATGACCCGTTCTGTCCACAATTTCTTCTTTCTGACACGTCTGGTCTTTATAATGTTATGCAAGTTTAAGTTTAAACTATATTGCATGGTGTTTAAACGACAAGTAATATTCATTTGTTGATATTATTCGCGATTTTTGAATTATAATTTGCTCTCGGTATTTGTTCTGCGTATACTGCCAACTGGGAGGTTTAACAAACTCGCAGGTCATTTGTGTCAAGAGTTGTTCTTCCGGGTTTTCAATTTTTACAGGTTTAGTACGATTGCATCCATATTATTTAAGGTTTCTTGAAAAACTTTAATATTCTTAATGATATTCTTTTAGCCACATGAATTTACAACATTCAGTTAATGGCTTGGGTGATCTCAGGAATTTAAAAACAATCGTTTCACGAGAAGATAGATTTGTAGAACTTCGATTCAAATTCGGCTTGCTCGAGGCTCGCTCACTTTTAGCTTTTACTTGTAATATTATGCGTGGCTGCGTTGTTTTTTAATCGTTTGTTTTTACTTGAAAACTGTCAAGGGCCGTAATCATTGATCCATTAATCCATGTTACATTATTGAATGATTCATCAATACTATTTTTATCGTGTTTGTTTTGCTTCGATGATCGAGTTCACTTTTTCCCTTTTACTGTTCGAGGGTCTCTCTGATTGTGGTTTTTTTTTTTTTTTACCATGCTCCGTTAAAATAATGCTAATTAAATTAGAGTCTCAAGAGATGGGGTTATTTAATGTTTGTTAAATAAGTTTCTACTACAACCGAGTTATACTAGTAATAATATTGTTTATATACACTGTACTTGTAAATGATAAAGCTTATTGTGTGCCTTTCAAAAATGTGTTGCTGTGTCAGTGTCAATGTGATTCAAACAAATCCATTATCCAAACAAAATGCTGAAGGCTAAAACATAGGATCCCTAGTGTTTCAGCCATTTACAGCTCCCAACATTTTCTTCTGGAAAGTTCTTATTAGATTTTTTTAGTAGTCTACAGTACACTTGTTACCATCAGCTTGTTGACAAGTTTCTATGCTCATGATAA
The DNA here is from genome assembly GCA_029948255.1 of Telmatactis stephensoni. NCBI lineage: Eukaryota > Metazoa > Cnidaria > Anthozoa > Actiniaria > Isophelliidae > Telmatactis > Telmatactis stephensoni. The sequence goes on from JALIZF010001414.1 coordinate 70,578, forward strand.
ATGAGATCAGATCAGATGGGATGGTGGCATGGTAGTGGAATGAGTTTTCATGTATTTTCATTTTTCATGTATTTCTCCTTCCTCTATTGTCATTGACAGCCTAGTTTTCATTTACATCTCATGTGCTATTATACCAGCGCATAGATATGTGACACATGAGTAATGTGAAAGTCAGGCTACATTAATTTCATTTGGGGTGACTGTTTCACATAACTTTTGACAAGTGAACTCCAGTTTGTTTGGAAGTTCCAATTAGAGTTGTACTTTGGAAGCACATACACTTTATTGGCAAATTTCAAACTTACCTCCAGCATAAAATTGGAATGTTGCAACAGGGAGCAAACTATTGCAAGCTAATTGGTTAAGAACCATAGTGTCAATAAGAGTTTAGATAACAGCTAGTGGTCGAGCTTTTCATCACACATGCTGTTCTGTTGCCCTGTTCAATAAGAATTTTTTTAAATTCCAACCTTTAAGGAGGCTGACCTGGGTTTCGAGCAAGCTCACCTCACCGACTTTGAACGGCCATAACTCCCGTTATAGACCTCTGTTTGGGTTCAACGTTTTGTGAACGACTACCAAAAGATTGAATTGTGATAAAATGCAATTTTTGGGTGGATCAGAGCTCTTTTAGCCACGCCCCTGTGACGTCATGAAAAATGCTAATTGCGTATTTAGCCAAAATCTAGACTTGAACATTAGAAACAAACTACAGATTACTAATGCTTGAGGGTATACCTATAGTCAGGCGGAGGTTGAAGGAAATCTATGAGAGCGTTTTTGAATAAATAGCGCCTCAATTTTTTCATCTCCAAAAAATACATTTGTGTTTTCATTGCTTCGGCCACCATAAGCATTATGAGAAAAGCCAAATTTCCAAAATCGTTTTATGTTATCTCATGCATACAGCCTAAAGCTACATCCTGGCAAGTTTTTAGGCAAATCCCTTTATTCTTTATTTTTTGGCTTCACAATTTGTTATACACGATGAATTCTAAAAAGTGTTGCAATGCAAGTACATGTCTTTGCAAAGGGATTACTTGAAAACTAGTCGATGAATCTTTTTTTTAACTTCTTTGATACAATATTCAGTAGTCATTCAAACTTTTCACTGGATTTTTTATGAAATAAAAGCCTCTGAACTTGTAAAAGAACGGCGAATGCACAGGGTATTTTTCCCGTTGCGAGCCAAGGTTCTATATGCAAATTTTGTATTGTTCAAGTTATGCATAATTAGTCTAGTTCTTCACGCCTTGTGCTACGGTTCAATGCTGTCGTCCTGGTAACGAAAGCTAGATCACGCGAATCACTTTTCTAATGAGAAAATTAAAGAGAAACAAAGAAAATAAAAAACATTAAAGGAAAAGAAGGAAAGGAAAGAAAAGGAAAGGAAAGAAAAAGAGACACCAAAGCGAAAACTCAAAAACGGACAAAATAATACACGAGGAATAATACTGAAATTTCAAACGCTACACCTTGACTTATCTTGTTTCCTTGTTTAGTGAAGTAACTTATCCCTGTAAGAATGTTCAAGTGATCTAGCTTCTATTAGCTCATTAGAAACTGAAAGTGATTCACGTGATCTAGCTTTCGTTACCAGGACGATGGCATTGAACTGTAGCACAAGGCGTGAAGAACTAGACTAATTATGCAGAACTTGAACAATACAAAATTTGCATATAGAACCTTGGCTCGCAACGGGAAAAATACCCTGTGCATTCGCCGTTCTTTTACAAGTTCAGAGGCTTTTATTTCATAAAAAATCCAGTAAAAAGTTTGAATGACTACTGAATATTGTATCAAAGAAGTTAAAAAGAAATTCATCGACTAGTTTTCAAGTAATCCCTTTGCAAAGACATGTACTTGCATTGCAACACTTTTTAGAATTCATCGTGTATAACAAATTGTGAAGCCAAAAAATAAAGAATAAAGGGATTTGCCTAAAAACTTGCCAGGATGTAGCTTTAGGCTGTATGCTTGAGATAACATAAAACGATTTTGGAAATTTGGCTTTTCTCATAATGCTTATGGTGGCCGAAGCAATGAAAACACAAATGTATTTTTTGGAGATGAAAAAATTGAGGCGCTATTTATTCAAAAACGCTCTCATAGATTTCCTTCAACCTCCGCCTGACTATAGGTCTACCCTCAAACATTAGTAATCTGTAGTTTGTTTCTAATGTTCAAGTCTAGATTTTGGCTAAATACGCAATTAGCATTTTTCATGACGTCACAGGGGTGTGGCTAAAAGAGCTCTGATCCACCCAAAAATTGCATTTTATCACAATTCAATCTTTTGGTAGTCGTTCACAAAATGTTGAACCCAAACAGAGGTCTATAACGGGAGTTATGGCCGTTCAAAGTCGGTGAGGTGAGCTTGCTCGAAAACCCAGGTCAGCCTCCTTAACCCAAATCAAAAACATGTAAGTTGATAAAAATTGTGCTGTCCTGACTGCTGTGCTTGTAGTTCCACTTTAGTTTTGAACATTTTCAACATGATGCCAAATCCATTGCCAATAATAGTACAAAATAAATGGAAATGTGCTTGCAATTAATGTTCAGGCAGTTCATTGAAATTGAGGTTTTTACTAAGAATTATGAGTTTCGAACTCCATTCATGGAAAATAATTTAAAAGTTCAAAGTTTGCCAACAAAATATATGACTTGGATTTTGGAACTCCTTTAGTTAACGAACTTTGGAGCCCATTTATCAAAAGTTATGTGAAATGTACTGTAGCTTTCCCAAGTGTACAGCAGTTAATTGGTCTTGTCTTTAATTTAGTGTGTACTTTTTTGTAGGAAAGGCTAAGGAATTTGATCCTAGTTTTAATGGCCCCATCAAAAACAGGTAAATACATACACATGCATTAACTGTTAGAAATCAGACAGAAAGGTATTTGCATTAAGACTTTTCATCTTGACAAATTGGAATTCAAGCTAAGAAGCTCAATCAATTAGCCAAGGTGTTGTCCTTTGACTCAAGAATTAAACATCTTTGAAAGTGGACTAATTGAATTGTTGTACAGGGACCGCGTAGCTACCTAAAAAGTGATAGGGCTATATAAGAGACCAGTATGGGAAAAAGTAGTGAGAGGCTAAGATTGGAAAATATAAGAGCCAGTAGTATGAGAAAAAGGGAAAAAGTGGTAGGGCTATAGGGCTCCCACTCAGCCCCTCCCTCTCCTCAGGCCCTGTTGTAAGTAGTTTGAAGATGTTTGTTTTAATTCATATTTGTATTTTATAGGAGCTGTACAGATATCCCATGCTGCATTCTGTTTGTGTTATATGTTATAGGCATGCTTGCTCTTGGTGGAGTAGGTAGGTTTAGAGTGGATTTCATATAAGTGGGAAACTTACCACCCCGTGCTGTGACTGTGTCATTGCTGTAATGTCTATATTAGATATTTGTTTGATATGTTGTTCTCTCCCTTGCCACTAGGGTTTTTTCTCCGGGTTCTCCGGTTTTTCCTCCCTCAGCAAAAATCAACATGTGAGTTGAGCATTGTATGAAAAATATTCAAGTGTAGATGAGGTAGTGAGTGTGAGATGAAAGACGGCCCAATGAAAGATTAGCAAAAGCTAAATTGGCTTAATTCCGTCTATTAAAGACTGTTTTTTTTATATAAAAATATTCAAAATCCCTGCCATAACCATACCATACAGTAATTACTATACTATTTTCCCAGTTGTACAAAATCTGCTCTATTACAGCGATAACACTAAAACCGTAAAATAACTTAGCAACTAAATAGAGACAAATAGTAGCAAAACCCTTTGTTTTCTATTGTTTCATTAGTACTATTCGTACTTTTTAGTTAGTACTTGTTTCACGGTTTTAGTGTTATCGCTCTATCCATTCATGACGTTTTGTGCCAATGTTTATCTTATTGGTGTAAATGATTTCATAACAGCCTTCTACATGGGCAATCCATACAAGCTTCTCAACTCTGTTGACTCTTTTGGAAACATTTGTGGATATAGCACAGGCTTTGTGTAAGTAAACATGATTATATTTATTTTTGTTAGTTACAGTATTTTACCGTTTTCAAAAAACATTGACATTAATCGAATGTGAATCCAAGATGAAACATAAGTAAATACTTTAAAAGCATAATTTTAACTCAAGTCTTTAATTTTGGAAACAAAGGAAATTGATGGAAAACAATCCCAGGCTCACCAATAATATGACTTGTCAAATGGGTCTTGCAAAGTCTTGCCTTGACCATTCAACACCCCTCTGTTGCTATGACAATGTTGCAGACACGTTTACCTGAGTGATGATTCAGAAATTTATTTTGGAAATTTTTTTCATTTATTTTTATTTATTTTTATTTATATTGTTTCACAGGGACAGGCCAAAATTGGTGTTCTTTGATATGACTGTTTGTATCAGTCCTGGAGGTTTTGCAACGGACTTGTTTGCATACTCTTGTCCTACCACACAGGTATATATAAATAATTATAGTACACCAAATATTTTTTTTCGTACTTTGATATATGCTAGCCAGGAAACAGTTGTAGTGAGATGAAATTTATGGGATAAAAAAGGGATCATCCTTCTTGTTTTTTGAGATATTATGCAAAATGCTCCACTTTACCATGTCTATTTGGCATTTTTCCACATGGATACTGGGCAGAGTTTCTACAGTCAATTAAAAGCCTTTTTGCTTCTGTATTTGTTCAAAATGCCCTTGATCAATATTTTTGTAGCTTCTTTCTGGATTATGCAAGCCTAAACTCCGTAGAATCACCTTAAATTCCAATGGAGCATTCTCTTCTGTTCTTAAGTGAAGAGTGAAATTCAAAGTCATTGACTAAACAATAACCTACTTCATCTCTATTTCAGGTCTGTCGTAAGGCATGTCCAACAGTTAATGCCTTCACTACCAGCTTAGATGGAGAAGACATGGTTTGCCAGTATGATGTCAGTACAGTAGGACTATCCTATCTGGTATGATATACAGTAATGTACTACTAACAGCATCTATTTTGTCACAGGGCTTGTCACCAACTTACCTTTCAAACCTTAATACATTGTACATGTAGCTCAAATGCCACACAAAATTAAATGTACTGCCAACATGATTTTCAAAGGCTTGTTCCCCTCCCCCTATCAATGTTGCTGTTTGGGCTCAAAATTTCAATGGATAGCCTCAAAGAGACGAGTTAAAACCACTAATGACTTTAACACTGAGGCACATATGGTGGCTCATCTTTAATACATATGATTACAAGTCCATAAAAATAGACATGTTAAAACCTTTGTCACCTTGACTGTATATGTCTGCATGCTCACTGCTTATCCACCAATTGTGCACACCAAAAGATTTTGAAAATTACTTATTAAAGTTAGCAGTAGTTGACTTACACTGTATTGCCTATTTTTCTATGTAATGCTAGCTTACTTTGGTCACACTTAGATATACATGTATTTAGCTCTTAAAAATCTAATAGTTTGTTTTTACTTTAATAACTTTTAATGCATTAAAAAAACATTGCAAATTTTTTTCACAAACCCACCAATATTCAAACCTTAACCTCTAATCTAGTCTAACTCTCTTAAATCCCTTTCCCTAACCACCATTTAAGCCATAAGCAAATTAAATTTGTTGATCAGAACAGAATTTCTGGTTTTATAATGATCAGCAATTCATACATATTGGTTGATAGTATTGTAATATACAGTTAATTATCGGGACAAAGATTCCTCCTGAATATTTAATGAGGATTTGAAATCATTCAGAGTTTTCCCATTTGGACTTCACAGGGTTTCAAGCTTGCAATTAGGCTGTGCCTTGTACTGGTATAGTACTAGTGCACAGACTTGAAACCCCATAAAGTCCTCATTGTTGGACTTTAAACATTACATAATGTCCTTTTACATATTGTATACATGATATTCATATATACTGATATCTGTACAGTCCAGGCTAGCTAAGTGCATGCAAAAGAAAGACTTAGTAATTGGGCTTATGCATCGATCTGAACTCAACTATAACAGTTTATGACAATGCTACTAAGATACTGTGCAGTTATATAATTTATAGTGTACTTGCTACTACTGCATTTAAATGATATATTATTCTTTCTCTAGGACAAACTTAACTTGATTAAGGACAAAAAATGTGCACCATATGTTTTAAAGAGTACAGATGGTAAGGTTACAATATTATTAGGTATATATTTAATTGCTTAAAATTAGATTGAGCCTTGAGCACATAGTCTCCTATGCAGCCGCAGTTTTGTTGTCACGCTAGGCCCTAGCGTGACAACAAAACTGCGGCTGCATAGGAGACTATGAGCACAGAACTTACAGATTGTTTTCATACAATGATGTACAGCAAAATTTTCATAAAATCTGCTATTATCCTTACAGTTATGAATCGTTGTGTGCCAACAATTTTAACCAGTCAGCTTGGAAATCTTTTTCCTACTGAATCCAATAATGCAACAGGAAAAAATATCACGGGAGCAGATGTACAGAAAGGATCACTGTGAGTACATAATTATAGTTTGCATGAATTCGTGCAGTATTCATTCCTGCAGCAGTAATTCCTTCCTTAATAACTTAATTACATTTAATTTGATTCATTCTCCCAACTCCCTGACCATATAAAGACAGCCAAGACAAAAATTACCTTTTAATAAAATAATCTAATTTAAAAACTTTTCTTTTTACAAATTATTTGTCATCATAGTAAATCTTTGAATCATTTCACAATTGTTTTTCTTTATTTATCTATTTTTTCTTTTTCGAAATAATGTAAATAGAGTCAGAGTTTTTATATAGTTTACATGCATCCAGAATGTTTCTGTTATTATCATATTATTATAATTATGATTCATTTATTCCTACATTCATTGATTGATCAATCCATGACTGTCCATCTCTCTATTATCTTTCTCACCCATTTCTTTATCTTTCCCTTTCTTCCTTCCCATTATCTACCTCTAAATATTTTTTAATTTTACTAAATAAATTTAAATGCACATGTAGGTATATCCAGGCTCTACTGAAATTTCAGAATCTTGGTCTCAAGGTATTCATTGATTGAAACTTGTTATGTATACAATATACAGAGCTCAGCTTTTGAAACTCTCTAATGGCAAGGATATTACTGTCTTGTTTTAGAATTGTATCTTGAACAGTACATTGTAGATTAATGATAGTAACTACATACTACATATTTTTCTAAATTAAGGGTGTATGAGCACCTAGCATAATGATGTTTTTGTCCCAAGTAGTTTTTGTTTGGTAATTAAAACTATTGTGTAACTTGTATTCTTGAAGGAATATAACATTTGTATATTAAAGGCTCTTGAAAAGAGTTTTGGTATAGAGAGGGGAGGGGGCAAAAATCATGCTAGGGGCTTATTGTACATGCACTCAGGTATACATTTTTGAACATATCAATGGCATCAGTGTTGCATCTCAAATGGGGAGGGGAGGGTGAGTGGTGGAGGGCCCTGATATGTAGGCTATCATCTTGCCTGATTTTTAAACAATCAGAGGTCATCTGTTTCCCTTCTTCAAACAACTATCCTCAGGATGAATGAATGATTGTCAATTAAGCAGTTAATATCATGAGCTGTCCATTTAATGTTTAAAACTGTATGTACATGCACTGTACACTGCTTACTAGCTGTTGTTTTCCATCAGTTCCCTATGATAGACATTAATATTTGTACATGTACATGTACATGAGTATCTCCAAAATCTCAGCACTTTAAAGGTGATGTTACACGGATTGATTCACAACATCGATTTTCCATGCAACGCTTGGTCAAATTGATAATTTTGCATTAAAAGTTTTTAAAATTCATATCAAACATTTGCAACTAAGCAAAAATATTGCTAAAATGGTTGCATTTTGTCTTTATCACGACATAAACATTACAGGTAACATTTGTTGCATGGAAAATCATTGTTGCGAATCAACTTGTGTAACATCACCTTAAAACATATTTACTATAGAGGATATGGTAGTTGAAACTCTATCTGATCACTGCAACTGTCCAAATTTGTACACTGTAGGTCATTGCTGATGTTCAGGCATCATGGTACTGGATCTTAGCGTAAGTTAATTATCAATTACTATTGACATTTCTGTTCCATTCTCTACATACTTTTCTCCTATGTCCCTTCCCTTCCCTTCCCTTCCCTTCCCTTCCCTTCCCTTCCCTTCCCTTCCCTTCCCTTCCCTTCCCTTCCCTTCCCTTCCCTTCCCTTCCCTTCCCTTCCCTTCCCTTCCCTTCCCTTCCCTTCCCTTCCCTTCCCTTCCCTTCCCTTCTCTTCTCTAATAAAGCACAAGGTTGCATTTATATATACTTTTGTTGGGTTTTTAGTGCTTTGGGTATTGCTATGGTTACATCATTCATCTACATCCTTGTAATGAGGTGAGTACATGTAGTCCAGATAACAATTTGTGCCTGGTACTATCAACTAATTCATTCTATACTCACTGATTAGGTGGATCGCTGGTATTATTGTATGGCTGACAACATATGCTGTCCTAACACTTGTTGGTTTTAGTAAGTGTAATTGCTCCTAACTTTTTTCCTCCCTTTCTCCCTCCTCTTCCCTTCCTCCTTCATTCTGTTCTTTCGTCTGTCTCCCTTTTCCTTCCTTCCCTGCTTCCTTCCCTGCTTCTTCCTATGTCCCTTTCGTCTTGCTTCCATGCTTCCCTCCTTCCCTCGGTTTCCCTTTTCCTTTCCTTCCCTGCTTCCTTCCTTCCTTTCCTCCTTTCCTCTCCTTCCTTAACTTCCTTCCCTCCTTCTTTCTGTCTCCCTTTCCTCCTACCATCCTTCCTTTACTGCTCTGTTCCTTCATTTATTCCTTCTCTCCTTTCCTCCTTTCTTCCTAATTGTCCATCCCATCCTCTCTTTCTTCCTTCTCTTCCTCCCTTCCTTATTCCCATAGTGTAAGTTCTCACTTATTCTCCATATAGGTGTGTACTTTAGTTGGACACAGTATACATTACTCAGGGATAATGAAAATGCCACCAGTACTGTGCAGATAGTGATAGGTGGGCTGGACCAGTACACTAATAGTAAGGACACCTGGTATTATCTAAGTAAGTATCACTACTAACAGTTCTAATTCTTCGGTAATCAAAGTTAAATGGTCAGTAGTGCATGCATGAGTATAGGAACGTATTACAGACCTCGTGATTTGTCACTTTGCTTGCATGCTCTGTTGTTTGCCCTGAGGTTTCATGATAGCACCACCCTCCCTCACTTCTGATTTACATGTAGGTGTACTACTAAATTTTCACTGAATGAAATTTGAGTGTAATAGGCTCTGGGGATGACCAATGACTTTTGTCAGTTGGTACCCTCCTTGCTAGCCTTGCTTGCTTTGCCAGCTCGATCATTACAAACAACAGCACCAACTGTACTCTGGCATATCTACCATAAAAAGAGGTTATTAAACAAACTTTGTGTGATAAATATTTGTGGATTTTTACAAGTCATTTTAGTATTTTTTATAGTTAAAATATATACCATATCACACAACTTTTCATGTAATAAATTATTTAATATAATTGTATAACCAACATCAAGAAAAAAGACAACCAACTTTGCTTTGCTTTTTCCAAATATATAAATGGTTGTTTAAGCACCCCTGCTGCAATGTCATTTTTATCAAATGATTATACACATGCTTTACCATATGTGATATATGGAATTCGCACCCACTAAACCATGCAATATGGCTTTCAAAACACTTACATATTTGCACTCACGTGGCCTTTATTCACCCTCAAGTGCATGCACTAGTCTAATAAAAGGATTACACGTGTCTGCAATAGTTTTGACTGATGTTGACAATCTGTTTTTCTTTGTTTATTAGCAATAATACTGGGTGTTATTCTTGGTATTCTTGTCTTGTTGCTGTTGGCACTAAGAAAAAGAATCCAAATTGCCATTGCATTGATCAAGGAATCAAGCAGGTTAGATATATCATCATTTAATGCAGTAGTATTTGCTACTTATTGCTACTGTACACAGGCATTCTCAAAAATGTTGTCTATCTTTTAAGTAATATGCACTTCCCGTTCCACCCAGGCAACTTACAGTTGATTTCACACTAATATGGGTTGCACTGTAAATCCTAATACTGCAAGGGAAACTGTTAGAAGGCATTCTCAAAAATGTTGTCTATCTTTTAAGTAATATGCACTTCCCGTTCCACCCAGGCAACTTACAGTTGATTTCACACTAATATGGGTTGCACTGTAAATCCTAATACTGCAAGGGAAACTGTTAGAAGACAGAAACTGTTCTATAAATAAATATTGAAGGGATATTCATGAAATTGGAGTCAGTGATTTTCTGAGGATTTTTTCAAGTTTTCTCAAATGATGCAAAATATAGTAAATGACAAAATATAAATTAATATTTATAAATGCCTACACAACATAAATGTCAGTATTATTATGGGCAGCGTTTCAATTAATGTTCTTATTCAGTTAATTGATTCTGGTTTTCTCTTGCAGGGCCATAACTCACATGGTATTTTCTTTATTCTTTCCTATCATCCCTTGGCTGCTTCAGCTTATCCTGTTTGGTTGGTTTGTGGCTGTATTAGCGTATCCTCACAGATTTCTTTATGTTCTCAGTTTACATCATATAATCATGATGTCTATTTGCCAAAGTAAATATAGGGGTGTAAGCCAGTTAGTTAGTTAGTTGATCAGTAATTTTGCAAGTCAGTTGAAAGATTGGTTAATAATCATTCCATTCTTCAATTGGCTATGGTTTTTCAATCATCCAGTCAATTTGGTGTGTGTCTGTCAATCAGTGAGTCAGTCACTGGGTGAGTCAGTCAGTCAGTCAGTCAGTGAGTGAGTCAGTCAGTGAGTCAGTCAGTCAGTGAGTGAGTGAGTCAGTCAGTGAGTCAGTCAGTGGGTGAGTCAGTCAGTCAGTCAGTCAGTCAGTCAGTCAGTGAGTCAGTCAGTCAGTCAGTGAGTCAGTCAGTGGGTGAGTCAGTCAGTCAGTCAGTCAGTGAGTCAGTCAGTCAGTCAGTCAGTCATTTCACAAAAGATATTTTAACACTGGCACAACATGATCCATAGTAGAAATATAACATTTCTTTGGCCCATCATCAGGGACATGTTACATGTTTTCAGTCACATGTACTGATACAAGACTACAGTGTAGCATGCGCTCTACAACTGCATGATTTTACATTAGGAATGACTAGAATGCACTAATTACATTGCTAGTCACTTTTTTCTGATATAACCTATTATAATTTGCTGGGAGAAGCCTGCCTGTCTGTGTTGCATAGAGCATTCATATTTGCCTCTATACACCTTCAACATGATCCTTGACTGACTCATCACAGGTTTTTAGTTACATCAGGTCAACCCAACTATCAAGCAGTTGACAGTAATGGTACCATTAAATCTCCATGTGACTTAACTCAGGTCAGTAACCTGATTGACTAGACTTTTAATTGCAGGGGTGGATTTAGGGGAGGGGTGCAGGGGATATGCACTCCCATCCAGAGACACCTTGTTTGCCTCTTTTCTGACTCAGTACCCTTCCAAAATATTCTCTGGCTCCTTTGGCTGGTTTTCATTTTCCATAATGCTGCACCCCTCCCAAGGCCAGTTGTACAAAGGGTGAATAGCACTATCCAGCAAATAAATCCTTATCCAGCGGATAAAATCTATACAAAATCTATACAGTGGATAACTCTTATCCGGCGAATAACTTTATCCAACCTTCATACAACCAGGCCCTGAATGATAATCCTGAATCCACCCTTGAATTGTCTCATCTTTACTATTAGTAGTACACCATTAAGATGGTTGTATTGTAATGCTGTAAATTCAGAGGTCATTCAATTTCTTATAAGTTCAGTGGCCCACCAGAAAAGTTAGACTCTTGAAAAATTTTGATCAAATGTTATGTCTCAAAGCCTTATGCAGGTGTATTTTCACATACATGTAAAGCAGAGATTATCTGTCAACAAGTGTTTGGGGCTTGCAAGAAAAATACTTAAAATACTTGTCCAAGGATCTTGCAAACTGCTTCCCCCCTCCCCCAGAATAGGAGCAACACTAAGAATAGATGAAAGTGGTCATTGTATAACCAAACATGTGTTTATTCCACAGGCTGTCACAAATAAGTATGGAGCCTTGGATAACAACACTGTGTGCAAGTTCATCAACTTTCAAGATGACAAGTAAGGATCTTACCGTGAATTGTAGCTAGTGTAGAATTGTCAAAAAGTGCTAGTGATATTACCACCATCCCCTCACTTTTATGTTTTGATGGCTTTAATTTGAAATTATATAATAATTGATATATTACGCGCGCTCTGATTGGTCGACAACCGTGTGTGATTACAGTACAAACGCATAGTTGACGTCACAAAATCTTACGCGCTCTGTAGTTGGTTGAAATATTTCACTAAATATTATATAAACAAATAGACTCCATTTTTCTGTGGATCTGTACTCTATTAAATGCATATAATAGACGCCAAAATGTAGAAAGAGCAAAAGTCACCGCACTGGACGCGACTATGTCTCGTAGTGTAATTTTTTTATCCCTACTCACCTTGACGTCATCTGTGCCTCTATTAGAGTGCAGACACACGGACAAATGGAATCTATTTATTAAGTATTGTGCATTTTACTTACAAATGTGCATGTATTTTTTGTTGCAGCCACATATTCCGCATGCAAGTCTATCATCTATTTGGTTGGTTCTGGATAATGAACTTCATCATAGCGCTGGGTCAGTGTGTGTTGGCTGGTGCTTTTGCTTCATACTACTGGGCCTTTGATAAGAAAAATGTAAGTAGAGACAAATAAGACCTTGGACTTGGTTCACACTAGTGCAGCTAAAGCTATATTTAATAAAAGAATCACACCTATATATCTTGACCACACCTTTTTAAGTTCACCAAGTAAAAACGTACTAAGACTAAGATGTATATAACGTACTAAGATGTATATGATCAGTAAGACCATGATGGCATAGTTTTTAACAGCTGACATTAACACTATTTGTATATCTAGGACGTGCCTACTTTCCCTGTGGCAGCATCGTTCTACCGTACTTTAAGGTAAATACTTGTTAATAACAAGAGGAAATAAGGGGTCATCCACTGCTGTTAGAACGAAGCTCGCGATTTGTTAAAACGACAAAAACAAAGAATATGTGGATTACTCTGAACAATGTCTTTTTGTTCTACTTGTCGCCTGTGGCATTGTTTCCTTCCGACCGTAGTGTATTACTGAAAATAGGGCAAGAAGAGGAATCCTTTTCCTGTCATGAGCCCTCTTTGATACTATCATTTGGAATTAGATGAGCTTTTTAGGGCTTACCATGTTCATGTGATCACTTAACTTGTCGATTCCGCATTGATGGCATACTCTGAGCTAGAGTAACTGATCAGACTGAACTAATCAGTTATTTTGAGCCTTCTAATGCGAGAATCTTCTTGGAGCAGTTTTGAAAACGATCTGAATTATGATTGAACTGAATAGCGCATCTAAAAAAATCTAAACGTGAATCTAAAAATAGAACCTATTATTGGGGATTTCTTCTTTTTACTCAATTGCGAGACTTTTATCTGGCGTAGCGCGCAGATATTCAAACGATGGGGTAAAATTGTGAACAGCGCAACAAAGCGGACACCCCTGCAAGTCTGACATTTCTACCAGGTCCGAACTTAAGTGAACTGTATTTTGTTTATTTGTTTTTGTGTATATTGTTGTTTGTTTGTTTGTTTGTATTTGTATCTTCTTTTTGTTTAAGTTTGTTTTCTGTACTAAACTCCCTTTAAAGCTTCGACATTAGGCAGATACTTACATACAGTCTTGCCCTAGGTACCATACAGGTTCGCTGGCATTTGGTTCACTTATCATCGCTATTGTACAGCTTATTCGAGCCAGCCTGGAATACATTGATCACAAATTGAATGGTAAGACTGTATTTACAGTAATAGATGTTTTCGTATGAGTGTGAAACGGACCGCACTGTGCCGTGACCGTGTCAGTGCCATGTTGTCTATAAAACATTCTTAATTCTGCCGTGACCGTGTCGTGCCGTGACCGTGTTATTCCTTGACCGTGCCTTGCCGTACCCAGGGACGCTACGCAGGCTATGCGATTGTAGCGACCATATGGAACTAAGGCCCAGTTCAGACGTCGAACTTTTGCCGTGTCTAATCTAATAGTTGCATTTTGTAAATGAGAAGTGCGGCGTCTGAACCTATTGTATTTGACAAATTTAATTAAGTATTAAATTTAAAAATTCAGTTTAAATCAAATTTGTTAAATTCATGTGGTTGAGAAGCCGCACTTCTCATCTACAAAATGCAACTATTAGATTCGACGCAGCAAAAGTTCGACGTCTGAACTGGGCCTAAGCTTTAACTGATATGAACACTTTAGCCACTGAATCAAAATACGACGCGGTATGATTTTCTCGTATGCTGTATCGATTCCGTAGCTCTTCAGTAACTACAACGTAACTTTTGAATTCCGATTCGGTAGCTTTTCTGAGATACAAGTGTATGTGATATATCTTCGTGGTTAATTTCCGACTTAGCAATCAGTGGTTATTACACATGACGAAAGTAGGGAGGGAGTTTCCTTTTGATCATTTCCTTTCCTTCTCCCTCCTCCCAGTCTCCCTTCCCTCTCCCGTCCCCTCTCCTTCCCCAGGGCCGCTACGCAGGCTACGATCTCAGAAAAAAATAATGTTTAGCGACCGTATCGTGTTGTACCATATTGTAGCATTTTCTGCCATCCTATTGTAGCGATAATATGGAAATGATGCTTAAAACCACAGTATGTAGTCTCCTTATTTTGTGCTTTACAACTTAGTAAAGAAATAAAAATGTTTAATAACAGCAAAAAAAGACTTGTACATTGCTCTTCTTGGAGTGTTTGGCGTTTGAAAAACAAGAGAAAGACTTGGCTACGCCACATGCTCCTGAATGTGCTTATTCAATCTCACGCAACGCATTTCTGTCACAGTACTGAGACAGAGGCGACAGTTTATTATGTGTATTACTTAAACTGAGTTATTGTTATTACTGAAATTGATTTATTGTAATTGTTAATAGAATACCCATGTAAATTGCACTTATTTTGTCTGGTTTTAGGGACACCTGGACAACAAGGAGAGATAGCCAAGTACATCATGAAGTGAGTACGGCATGAAGCAATCATATATAATAGACATGGATGTAACACAATGAATGTTATTATAGGTGTTTGAAGTGCTGTTTCTGGTGCCTTGAGAAGTTCCTCAAATTCCTTAACAAGAATGCTTACATTGAGGTAAGGGATAATTAATGCATGTTTGCTCTATGAGCTGTAAGTTTTAAGTGCAAAAGGTTTTCGCGTCTCCCTCTTTAAATAAAACTATTGCAGTGTAGTGCAGTATAGTCCAGTGAGTGCAGTGCAGTGCAGTGGAATAGCTAGTGCATGCGTAATTCAGGTAGTAGGGAATTCCCCCTTGTATACGTAGATAACCAATACACGAACTACACACCGTCTCATTGGTAATTTCGTTGAAAAATTTCCTGCGTCGAACTTGTTTTTCGATGGGGACTTACCGGGTACGCTAACCTATTCACCTTGTGCTTATCAAACCACGTACTATTAGGACGACTCTTAGTATTAATGCGCATATTAATTTTCAGTGGGAATGGCCTCGTCTTTATGCCACATGAAAATGAGGCTATTCCCGCTTGGTCCTTTGAAAATTAATATGCACTTTGATATTAAGAGTTGTCAATTTTAACTGTTGTATAAATTACGAATATTTTTGCGGGTAATCGCGTACTCTCGTATCTGTGACTAAACGAACCCGGTAAATTATCTAGCTTTTACCTTATTGAACTGCAGTCCATCAAGTTGACCATATATACTAATTTTACACGTATCTTTGATTTCTTTGCCTGCAGATTGCAGTTTACGGGAAAAACTTCTGTGTGTCAGCCAAAAATGCATTTTTCTTACTGATGAGAAACATTTTACGGTGAGTAACACTTCTTTTGAATACAGGCATGTACATCCAAGACTACTAGCTCAATCAATGCGAGATTTGCACTTATTGACTACAGCTATTTTGAAAAAATATATTGGGAGCTTTGCATAGGCTCGCGCCTTGCGTCTTTCGCGCTAAAAGGTTACCCGCCCAACTTAGATCATTTTCTCTTCAGGACCCGGTTATTCGAATGCGGTTTAGCCGCCAATGGTTTTCTTTAAATTTAACTCTGGTTAATGCTGCTAACCTGCTTTCGAACAACCTGGCCAGGAAGAAATGTGTGTATTCTACACCAAACTGAATAAATGTTGTTTACTATTTAATGGCCTAAAACTTTCAAGAATGTTCCTTACTTTTGGAACTGTTTGTCCATTATCATTTCATTGGTTTAGTCCAACCCCTGGCTCAATGCCACATTCCAAGGCTGACATCCATTGTTGATCTTATTTAAGTTTATGAAGCCATAAATCGAAACCCATGCAAATAAAACCAAATATCGTTGTAGCGCAACTCCTTACTGTATACACCTATTTCAAAAAAGGTTGTCGTACGAGAGCTCTCAAGCCTACGCGACTAGACCGAAAAGGAGTATGGGTAGTTGAAAAAGTTTCCTATCTTTTTGGCTTCGGTCATTATTTTAAGCATCAATGAATAAAAGACTTTGTTTTATAAGCTCAACACAGGTTGGTAGAGAATTGTGGTGTTGATATTTATGTAGTTTCATAGCTTCTAGTAATTCCTACCCATACTCCATTTCGCGAAGACTTGAGTGTATTTGCCGACAACGTCAATTGAAATAGGTGTATATTGCAGGTGTACTCACGTACTAGAGTAACTCTACTCAATTACTCTATTTTATTATGATCTCATATCAAAACAATCTATTGTTTAAATGCTAAGGATCATGGTTGTTGGAAGGGAACAATTCAACAACAACACAAAAATAATATCAAACGCAGTTTATAGAACGGAAAAAAGCGGTAACAGCCATCAAATGCAATAAATATTGTTTTTTTAACAATTTTGTTCAAACTTCTATTGTGCTGTACCCTTCGTAAGCAAGCCGTGATCATATTGAAATAGGGCAATAGTCCAGTTGCGAGATATGCTTCACCTGCCACATACAAAGGACTCAGAACGAGGCTACGTGCTAAAAGTGTTGTCTTGTTTCGATTGACTGAGTTTTATGCATGTAGCCTCGTCTTGATACTTTGGTATGTGACAAGTGAAGTGTAACTCGCAAGTCGGTTATTGTATGAGTCCCACAATGGGTTTTTAGTTGTCAACCCTTTTAGAATAGCTGTATGTACTATATGTGTATGTTATATTGCAGGGTTGTGGTCCTGGACAAGGTAACTGATTTCATTCTCTTCATTGGACAACTGTCGATCACGATTGGTATTGGTAAGTCCTGTCATTCAATATGTCTCATAGAAACAACATGGAGACATATTTTCACCGGTCATTTATACTTATTTGCCATGTTGTTGTGTTATACAGGGGTCGGAAGCTTCTACTGGTTCAAAAGACAGACAAATCTAAACTACTATCTTGCGCCTGTATTCGTAAGTACTTCATGGAATTGGTTCTTTTATTAGGGTAAGGCCTAGTTCAGACACCGTACCAGACATGTGCCCCACCAAAGTGTTGTAAAGAAATATATGGCAAGTTCATCGTCTAAATACATTTGGAACTTCACTTTAGAATGTTCCTAGACATACCTTACACCAGAGCCAGACGAATAGAAATGGCTCCAAGTAGAATTTGAATTGAGAACAACGCATGGAAAGTATGTCATCTGAACTAGGCTAAGAGACTAATTTGATAAGAGTTGTTGAACAACCAGCCAAAAGGGTTGACTAAAAATTAATCTGGTCGCGGCGTTCTGAACTCTTTGTAACTTATTTAACTGATAGGCGCTGGCAGGCCGAAAAGCAGACTATTGCAATAGTCGATACGACTAGAAACAAAAGCATAAATAAGTGTCTCTGTGGACTCCCTAGATAAATACTTTCTAATTCTCCTTATATTATACAAATAATAAAAAGCTGTAGAGCAGGTTTTGTTAATATGCGTGTTCGTTGATAATGTGGAATCAAACCATGCTCCTAAATTCTTTACTGTTGACTTAGGTAATATTTCAGATTGTCCAATTACGATATTACAAATGTCAATTTTGGCCAATTGCTGCTTGGTGCCAATCCGGCATTAGGACATCTGTTTTGTCATCATGATTGTAGCTACCTGCTCATTAACTAGCTCTGTTTATAAACTGACAATTAAACGTTTCTTGGGATGTAAACGGCAGTGGAAAGGAGAGAAACGCACTATAATTGGTAAACAAAAATGCCACTCAGCTGATTATTTAATAGTGTTATATTCAAGGTCCCTGACACAATACAACTTTTCTGCAACACTGCACTGCAGTTGCACCGTGTGCCCACTTCATTGCAGAAAAAAAGTTGTAGAAGTAAAACTCGATCCTGAACCTGCAACTATGCGCACAACTGTTACAACACACGGAGAAACTGTGTTGCGTGCAATGTTGCAGAAAGGTTGCAAGAAAAGTTACAATCATGTGTCCGGGCCTTATTTGTAAGTGATATGTTTTTGTAAGAGACTGGTGTTGTTCTAGATTATCGTGATTGGTTCGTATGTCATAACGTCAGCATTCTTCAGTGTTTATAACATGGCCATTGACACCGTCTTCTTGTGTTTCTGTAAGTATCTACACACAACTACACTTGATGACATTTACTTTTTTTCTGGGTGAATAGGATGATGATGATTATTATTTTACTTGCATATGAATATGATGATAATACATGTCTACCAAACTATCCTTTCTTTGAACAATTCTATATTAGGGAATGCCAACCCATTTCGTCTTTCCCCTGGTACCCCAGTCTGAATCACCTCATCATTTCACTTAAGAACGAATAACTTATAATGTTTAAATATTGATATAGTGGAAGACTTGGAGCGCAATGATGGATCAGAACAGAAGCCTTACTACATGTCCAAGTCCCTCAAGAAGATTTTAGGAAAGAAGAACAAGAAAGGCTCAGACGATGACTAAAATGCACCAGACGACATAATTGCAGTTGTACTTAAAGCTGTACACGATGTAGATATCAATTATTCAGCTTACTTTACACAGCGACATAAGTATAAACGCCAGTGACATACGTAGACTCACGACCTCTTGCTACGTTTACGTTAACTTACGTTAGAAAACGTGATACGTTTCATTTCACTTTCACCTGACAAGATTATAGTTTTTACCGTTAACACAAATTTCGAAAAGGCGTATCCCGTTACAACAGTCCTTCGATTCCAACTTTTTTCTAGTACAATACATGTACTGCTAAACAGCAACATGTTACTCGTGTCTACGTATGTCGCTGTTATACTTATGTCACTTTAATTTAGTTAACTCTGCGTCAGTTTCGTGTTTCTGTTGTCTTGGCGGAAATCTACGCAGTGAACTAAAGGAATGTCTGCTTACAAGGACAAAGCCATTGAAAAATCGAGCACTTACACCCAATAATCTACCATTATGGATCGCACATGCCATATTGTCAGTCGTCAATCATACTAACCAACCTAAAGTATTTCTTTCTTTCATATCGTCTATGTTTTGGTTTCCCACCTTTGTGTGAACCCTGGCCCCATTAGTGCTAACTCAGGATTAAAATGATTTTCGTACGAGTTAATCCTGGATCAGCGCTAATCAGGCATTCAGGCAAGAACATGGCTGACCAATTAGCGAGTTCACATTGATTGCAGAAAAATCACACATACATTTTAACCAATATGCAAACATCAGAGCCGGTTCGTTTTCTCCAGGGGTATTTGTATGTTGATTTTTACTTCTTAATCAAAGATTTTAGCATTTGTTTTATTTGAAAACCTTTTATTTTTGAGGGTGTGTGTGTGTGTGTATATAGATAAATGAAAAACACGATAAGCCCACAGAGATATTCAATGAGATAAGCATAATATACTAGAATTAACGCTATATGGATGGTGCTATGTCAGTCATGATGCTTTCATATCTGTCACATGTATCAAAGTATTAGAGCGGTTTTCGTATGAGTGGGAAACTTACCCTGCAATACCATGACCGCGTCAGTGCCGTGTCATCTATAAAAACATTCAAAATTCCTGCTGTAACCGCGCCGTGCAGTTTCATACGAAATCTGCTCTAAAAGAGTGGTTTTCGTATGACTGTGAAAACGGCTCGGTCACGTTACGACACATGTCAGGAATTTTGAACGTTTTTTATAGAAAACACGATGCGTATGACTGTGAAAACGGCTCGGTCACGTTACGACACATTATGTCAGGAATTTTGAATGTTTTTATAGAAAACACGATGCGTATGACTATGAAAACGGCTCGGTCACGTTACGACACATTATGTCAGGAATTTTGAATGTTTTTTATAGAAAACACGATGCTTGACACAGTCACAATAAGGCGCTGTCCGCTTCACATTAATACCACAAAACTATGGCCGTCCCTATTATCCAGCCATAGTTTTTCATAGCCTTAGACAATCTACTCTACATCTAACTAACTCGCACGCCAGGTCGGCAAGTGAGACGTTTTCTGTAAATTCTTCTAATGTTTTCAGTGTAATTTCGAGGACTTATAGCCTCTTACTAGGCCCATAGGAAATAGGGGTATCGAGTAATTCATGCCTTCATGAATTGTGAAGTTTATCATATTGCTGTTTAGAAAAACAGGGCAATATTGTATTATCGGTTTGCGCATTTACATCAGAAATTCGTAGACGTTTTTACCGTTTTAGGGTAATGCTCTATTAGAGAAACTGTTGATCAGTCATTTATAGAGTCATTTTGGGGTTTTATAGTTTTATTTTATTGTACGCGCTTCCCCATGCAAACCCAGCCTGTACTATAGCAGGCAGTATTCCTATCATAACAAATCTGGGCCCGGTTGTACGAAGATTGGATAAAGTTATCCACCGGATAAGAGTTATCCACTGTATAGATTTTGTATAGATTTTATAGGCTGGATAAGGATTTATATCCGTTGGATAGCGCTATTCACCCTTCGTACAACCGGACCCTGGGCCATAGCGCCCAGTTGTTTGAAAGCAGGTTAGCCACACCAAAGGCTTAACACCAATGGTTGTCTTTAAGCCTGCATGAGTTAATGCTAACCCACTTTCAAACAACTGGGCCCAGTTCCACAGCTATAACATCGCCAATCCATCGAATGTTAATTTATTGCATAACACTGTAATTTGCCCATTTTAAACTAGAACACAAATTATCCATCTGGACGGATAGTTCGCCTCGCAGACGAATTTTGGTCGAGTAGACAGGTAATTTGTCTAAAACGCGTCGACTCAGTGACGACTAGTGGTATACGATTACCCTTCTTATCGTACATCCGAATACATTTTGGAACAGGGTATTCATCTGTGACATAATTCGTCTTATCGATAATTGATTTCTAGTATAAACTGGGCCATTTATTACACAACGCTTTATCCACTCTACTTAACAGGAATACATCCGTAGATTTTAGGTGTTCTTAATTTTGTAGAGTATTTATTAAGCACTTCTTATAAGTGACTAATGCAAAAGCAATTTACACGTGCTAATTATATGAATCTTCCTCGGTCATTTCCCTCTTTTTATTTCCACCCCTTTATGAAGTATATATATTGTCAAATAACACGATTGTATGGATTGAGTATCTTGTGAATTAATTCTTAAAATATCTGTGCTATATTGCTGAAGTAAATCGGCCATTCTTCTGCAATATTGCACATGCAATATCACACCTGTCCGTACAGTGTAAAAGGGTTTTTATCAAATTTGTACGTACGCATTTATGACGCGAAAGCTGCTGCTTTGTCGATATAATTTGTAACTGTGTAGTTTTATAGCGAGTTAAACTGCATTAGTAAAATAAACATTTTGAAGAGTAATTTTGTTTGACCAAATACATAATTTTGCTTTTTATTTTGTTAATGTTCTTGCAAATGTAGCTTTCACGTTACTTTTGAGTCTCTGATCACCTCTTTTCCTTTTCATCTCCTCCGCTTTTCCACTTTTCGTCTGTTGTTCCTTTTGTCTCTTGCATCTGTTGTTCCTTCGGTTAAAGTGCCTAGGTAAACCGCTCTATGACAGACAGAGAAAAATCTCACATTTCTAGCTAGGAAACATGGCAGTGTTCTTCCAACCTAGTTTTCTAATAAGCCTGTTTTCTAGTTACTTATCGTCGTTAATTGATATTGGGTACATGGCATTGAAATGTGAACTAGAATAATTAAAGCTGCTTGGGAAGGAAGGAAGGGAAGTTGAAGTCCATTTTGCATTTCCTTTTTTTTTTTTTTTTTTTTTCCTGGTCATGTCCGGCAATATATGGTCACTTGCTGTTCATCTGTGTCGTTCATGTCGTTATTCTCTACTTAAAAGGCCCCAATTTACACGCCCGTTCTGAAGTGCGAAGATATGAAAAAGTTATATTATATTATCTGAATCATTTAGTAATATTCCTGTGCTTTTTCTCTTGTAAAACTAACATCTAAAGTCTACATTATTACCGGCTTATTTTGTCCTGCAAAAGTACTGCTTAAAAAGTTGTGTACTACAGAGGATGTACAGACTTAGCATGCAATGTTCATATGGAAAAAGTTGTCCTGGTAGACGAGCTTACCCTCATCCCGAGTTTACACGATATGATTCATAACTAGTCTCATATCTCGGGGACGAGATAACTCATCAGATTTTTATCAAATATAAACACTTTTAATAGCTCGCCAACACGAGGTGAAAAAAAGTAAAAGAGCAACTCGCAGACTTTCCCATTGGAGCATGCGTACTCAAAATGCAAAACATGGCAGAATGCAATCTCGTTCCCAGAACCCTATTCCCTCTCGCGCATGCGTAAGAGGGAATAGGGTTTTGGGAACGAGATTGGCCCCCTCGCATAGATAACGCTAGGTCAACGGGGGGTCAACAAACAGTTGACCTCGTAGCTCAGTTGGTAGAACAATGGCGTAAAAATATAATTCAAGGGCGTGGGTTCGAATCCCACCGATGTCAGCGATTTTTTCTCTCTGCTTTGTTAGGGCAGTAGACCGTAGGGTCACCGCTCGGAAAGTTCCCTCGGTGGGATTTCTCTTCCAGCAATGGATACATAACAAATGAACGGCTTAAAAATCACTTTTGATCTTAACGACATTTTAAGACATAGTTGGTCAGTGAAGGATTGGACTGTTTGAGTGTTGGGATTGAGTCATGGTAATGTTTGTTAAAAATTAACATAATCAAGAACTCTCTATTTCAGTAAGGTTTTTTTTCTGCAGAATTCAAAGCCACAAACGTATTTAGAAGGCTCAACATATTCATGCCTGCAAGGTTTTTATTTCCATTCGAAGCATTGAATCTTTTCTAATGTCTTTGCACATGTATCACGTAAGCGCTAAAACTCAGTCTAGCTGTGTTTCTTTCTGTTCAAGCTAGCTAGTCGTTATTGTTATTGTTAGTTTTGCCAGCGTAGCAGAGAATTATAGCGTGTTTTGCATCTCGTATGTGCGCAATTAAATACAAATGATAGAAATGAAAGATTTGACTAATTTTCATTGAGTTTCTCACATACAGTTCACACTAAACTGGTCAAATTTTTGACCGGTCAAAACAAAATTGGCACGTTTTATTTAGTCGTTTTGTTATCACATGGGACCGTGATAATCGCACGAAAATTTGAACCACTAACCGAGCAAATATTCAACTAGTTGCAAAATGATATTGAGAACGAATTTTTAGCCGGCACAGTCGATGACTGGTATCGAAGTCTTATCATGTGAGCAGCGTTAGCTTGACCGGTTAAATTTTCGTACGAACAGCATATCAAGGTCGATTGTTCAACCGGTCAAAAGTTCGACCGGTCCCGTGAGAACGCACCCTAAGAGGTGCAACATGCAAGGAAAGAATGAATATGTCGGCAATCCGGATAATTCTATTCTACCGGACAAGATAAGCTCTCCCTCTGGTGAGGCTGTCTTGGGTACCAAAGACCATAGCTGACCATGTAATAAACAGAGCTTTTGTCACCCTTCTCATAGTCTCCCTCGCAGCCGTGTTTAGCCTCGTCACGCAACGCTCCCTCGGAAAAACACGGCTGCTTCACCAAGCGCTACATTCCATTCCAATTCATTAACCAAACAGAGCTTGGCTCTCAAAATCAAGGAGCCATTCGCGCCAAAAGGTCTACATATAGCGTTCCGTTGACTTGGAGAATAATTGGATTAACCTCGGATCCCTAAACAACGGCTAGTTTACAAACACTTCACTTCGTTTCATTCGAAGTACCTGGTATCAATTGAGAAATATACAAAGAAGAAAGTTTTACTGATCTTCCATCTGTATACATCTTTTCGTATTGAAAAATTTGAAACTTATTTTTGGTAGTGCAATTTTTACTCTCTTTGTGGTGTTGACAGATACACCTATTTCAAAAAAGGTTGTCGTACGAGAGGTCTCAAGCCTACGCGACAAGGCCGAAAAGGAGTATGGGTAGTAGGCAAAAAATTATTCTCTTTTCATGTTTGGTCTTGATTTTAGCACCAACAAGTGAAGTTCTTTAGTGTTTAAGGTCAAGGTATGCTATTTTGAGTTGTCGTATGGCTGATTTGTGTAGTTTTATTGCTGTAGTAATTTCTACCCATACTCCCTTTCGGGTGAGTCGCGTAAGCTTTTGCCGACAACATTAAGTGCTCTGGCCCGCAGGGCTAAGAGCTTAGTTTCGCTGTCGAGGGCACAAACGGGGGAATTTTGAACTGCGCATGCTCGGAGAGGAATCGAATGGTCTCAGTAACACAACGCTAATACTTCGCACAAATCCAATTGGTTCCCACCCGTCCGAACTTGACAAATTTTCTCCGATGACGCTCCGATGACGTTAATTAGATGTTTTCTGGGCCTTCGTGCATATTTCGGATTTTGCTCGTCTGAACCACATGGAGTGAGCAGAGACGTGTGTCGCAGTGAAAATAAGGTAAGAGAATAATTGCTTACAGTCACATCTTTTATACTTTAAAACAGTTGCCATTATCTGAAAGACTATTATTATTTACATTTTAGTAAGGAGGCGTCAGTCAGAGTCGAATTGTTCTTGCATCAAGACTAGTCCAGTCCCATACTCTCTTTCTTGCCGCTCCAGGACTCGCGGAGAAAGAGAGTCCAGTATAACTTGCATGCGCATGTGCAAAATGAGCCAATCAGATTAAAGTTTTATTTTGAGAGCTTGCAATATGCAAATGTCAGTGTTTGGTAGTGGTAGTGATGCGTATTGAAAAATTCACAAATACGTCTTTCACAACTGTCCATCCGTAAATGGCCTGTAACTGCTCAAACTTTGGTAAAAGATTATAGTTGGTTTTTCCAAGTGCATAGCTCACTGAATCAATAAATGGCTTTCCGAAATGAGACTGATATCGTGTATACAAAACACTTTCTTCTTCAACCATCTTGAATCATTAGATGACTTAAGGATTTGTAACCACGCGATCATCACATGAATGTGGTGATCGCGTGGTCACTAAGCTGACATGCGCATGCAAGTTATACTGGACTCTCTTTCTCCGCGAGTCCTGGAGCGGCAAGAAAGAGAGTCTGGGACTGGACTAGCATCAAGACGTATTGACTAATCAGGGACAACATGAAAGCCCGGAATGTGTTGAAACATTTCTTGCTATTTATTTGGACGACAAAAGAAGACCAAAGCTGAAAGAATGCCAAAAAAGAACACAGCAGAAGACACAGAAAACGATCAACACATTGTCTGATTGTGAAACACTACGGCGTAAACTGTTGGGCCGGTGTTACATGACCAAACATTATTAATAAAGGCTACGAATCTTCACGGTTCTCATGCCAGTCTTAAATTTCAACTAGACGCACACGTGCGTTCACTCGTGCCCTGGGAGCCCCTTTTAGGAGAGGCTTCAATGACCGGCCCCGTTCGTACTCTTCCCAGAGCCGTTTCACGCATTCTTCACTTCACCGTAACATAACTAGACGCCTAATAGGCGTTCACTCGGGCTACACCTGTGTATAGTACTTGGGGAGAAATGGAGAACAGAAGTTGATGGAAACCAGTTTGACTTGTCAGTGTCTTTTGATTGCAAAAATGCATGACAAGTACTCCCAGAGCAGAACACAAATTATATTGGGGAGAAAGTACATAATTGTACCACATCATGGTGGTTATTAATATACTGCTGGTCTTTTTATCACACCAGACATATACAGTATACAGTCTGCTTTATTTTGTAAATGCCTACCAAATGATCCAATATGATCTATAGGTAATACATTATAGCTCAGACAATTTAAATTTCTATCCTGTACTTTTTTACTTTGATTTATGGAAACAAAACTTACAAACTGTGGCAGACTGTTTTGATGTCCAAGTTAAAATGATTTTGATATTGCTGTTGTCACATTGGTAGATTCTAGAAGTACCACAGTCACCTATCTATGAAATCATTTCAGTTTCTTAACACAACTTTTCAATACATGTATTACCATGTTTTTAATATGGAGCAGATCAATAATTATAGCAGTAGTCAGTTGCTGATCCGGCTTTATTTGAAGAAGTGTAATGTCATACAATATATGCTCAGTACCGATACCATATATAGCTCCTCCATGCACATCAATCTGATACTACTACATACAGTAATATCTTCAATTCAATCCACTTTATCTTGTTTCTGTGAACATGGTTGCACAAAGCTTGTACAAATTTGTGCTTGAGTATCACTTTTCACTGATTGAAAATATCATTTTGTACATTCTAAAATAATTCTTCCATTGTTGCTAATATAAGGTCTCATAAACATTACTATCATTTCCATGATTATCCATCACTATATTTTTATCTGCTAGCTTTGAGCATGATTGACAATAAAGTGCATTCAATATAATCATGACATATTTGTACAAAATAAAGATTGCACTAAATATTCATAAGTTAATAATAAAAAATCATTTGTTTTCCATTGTTTATTTGGTGTAATTTTGCACCATTTACTAATTCCTGTTTCCTGGCTTAATTA
Source organism: Telmatactis stephensoni (assembly GCA_029948255.1). Lineage (NCBI taxonomy): Eukaryota > Metazoa > Cnidaria > Anthozoa > Actiniaria > Isophelliidae > Telmatactis > Telmatactis stephensoni. The sequence goes on from JALIZF010001414.1 coordinate 97,708, forward strand.
TTGATTACACGTTAGTCACCTTATTACGCAAAGGCAAGAATCTCCTAGGCTTTCTAGTTAAAATAAACATTGTAGATATTGTTAATTAATTAGTTCGTTTTTAACACGGCTCTCAGGAAGAGCATGACTGTAGACACTGGGTAAGCAAATATTATGTGCAAGCAGTGGTAAAATATTATTAATTTATAAAACAAACTACTGATCTATTAAAGACAATATCTCCGTGTCTTACATGTCTGTCCTCAAGTGAAGTTCGCTGCCATAAATCGATCTGTCTCGTGTTCTTGGACGATCAATACATTATAAGTTGATTACAACAGCTGGTAAGAAGGTCATCACTAAATTCGAGAATTCGATATTAACGATTAAAGCAAAGTATCTTGAGATTAAAAGCCAATAGTTCGAAAAATTCCGATTGATAGCGTCCGCCATCTTGTTTTCTTTGCTCTCGCGACCACAGGAAGCCTCGTGGTCAACAGTGTACCCCAAAGGCTTCTGGGTAATTTGCCCATTTGCGACGTTGATAGATAGATAGATATATAGATAGATAGATTGATAGACCGAAAAGGTAAACCTAGACTCGAGCTACCACAGGTAGCCCGAGTAATAAAGACCTTTTTTGACCTTTTTAAAGAATATCTGATTAGTCAATTTGTCCGTCAGCAGCTATTAGTGTTTGCCTTTATGCATGGATATTAGATATCTCCAACATGCAAAAATATACCAGTTTATTCAACTTTTTATTTCACTATACATCTCAATTGTTTGCTGTAAAGACTTCTACAACGACGTTTTTGACACAATAACAAATCGTGTATTTTTTCGTTCATGTTTCGGATGTTTTATCCATTACGTGACCAAAAGCATCAGGTCAAATAGAGCCTTGGTTCCATGAAAATATATAAATATATAAAAATTCAGTATAAAAACCTTTCAAGATCTTTTGAATGCTTGAATGAGAAATATAATTGACTTGCCTCTATATGCGTTCGTTTAGCAACATGTAGGGTGAGAAATTCGTAGATTTCCAGCTCAAAAAAGGAATCACTTCTTTATCGCGTCTCGAGAGCTTCGGTTTCAAGTACTCCATTGAGAGTTCGATATTTGGTCAAAGTATTGGAGATGAAGCTCAAAATAACAGCCCGTTCTGAAGCTCTTATAAGTATATAAGTATATCTCGAGTTAAAAGCTCCAAATTACATTGTGCTACTGCAGGAAAAGCCCGTCTCTGAAAGCTATTTTCTTTGTAGTCGGCCATCTTGCATTCCTAAAGTTCCTCGCTGGCGTTCACTACGGGGGTGATGAATGAAGGGCATTGTTTTTTACGTTCTTAACCAATCAGGGGTGTAACACGTGACCGATTGCGCAAGAATGCTGCATTCTCGAGACGAAAAGCGAAAAAAAAACATTTGCAGTTTATAACTCGTTCCCGGCCTAAAGGCCTGGGCACGAGTAACTAGACGCACACGTGCGTTCACTCGTGCCCCGGAAGCCCCTTCTAGGAGAGGCTTCAATGACCGGCCCCGTTCGTACTCTTCCCCGAGCCGTTTCACGCATTCTTCACCATTCCGGGAAATAGTTAACCGTAACATAAAGACCCTTTTTGAATCGGCTAACTTAAACTAAAATATATTTGATAAGTCAATTTGTCTAGCTGTCAGCAGCTATTAGTCGACATGCAAAATATTACCAGCGAATATACCAGTTTATTCAACTTTTTATTTCACTATGTATCTCAATTGTTTGCTGTAAAGACTTCTACAACGGCGTTTTTGACACAATAGCAAATTGTGAATTTTTTCGATTCGTTCATGTTTCGGATGTTTTAAATAATAAAAGACGTTACGTGACCAACAAGGTCAATGGAACCTATCCGTTCCATGCAATGGTCTGCTCTAGAATTCCGTATTAAAATTCAGTACAAAAACCTCTCAAGATCTCTTGAATGCTTGAATGAGGAATACAATTGACTTGCTTCTACGTATGTTCGTTTAGCAACATGTAGGATGAGAAATTCGTAGATTCACAGCTCATAGGAAATACTCTTTATCCATGTTTATCGCGAGGGTTCTCTTTCAAGTACTCCATTTAGAGTTCCATATTTGGTCAAAGTATAGGAGATGAAGCTCAAACTAACAGCCCATTCTGAAGCTCTTATAAGTATATAGGTATACCTCGAGTTAAAAGCTCCAAATTACATTGTGCTACTGCAGGAAAAGCCTGTCTCTGAAAGCTATTTTCTTTGTAGTCAGCCATCTTGCATTCCTAAAGTTCCTCGCTGGCGTTCACTACGGAGGTGACGAATGAAGGGCATTGTTTTTTACGTTCTTAACCAATCAGGGGTGTAACACGTGACCGATTGCGCAAGAATGCTGCATTCTCGAGACGAACACAGGAAAAAAAGAAGAAGAAAAAAAAAACATTTGCAGTTTATAACTCGTTCCCGGCCTAAAGGCCTGGGCACGAGTAATAAAAGACGTTACGTGACCAAACGCGAAATACAAGGTCAATGGAATCTAGGTTCATGCCATTCCGATATTAAATTAAAATTCAGTACAAAAACCTCTCAAGATCTCTTGAATGCTTGAATGAGGAATATAATTGACTTGCTTCTATGTATGTTCGTTTAGCAACATGTAGGATGGGAAATTCGTAGTTTTTCAGCTCATAGGAAATAGTCGTTATCGCGAGGGCCTCGGCTTTCAAGTACTCCATTTAGAGTTCGATATTTGGTCAAAGTATTGGAGATGAAGCTCAAAATAACAGCCCATTCTGAAGCTCTTATAAGTATATAGGTATATCTCGAGTTAAAAGCTCCAAATTACATTGTTCTACTGCAGGAAAAGCCTGTCTCTGACAGCTATTTTCTTTGTAGTCGGCCATCTTGCATTCCTAAAGTTCCTGGCTTGCGTTCGCTGAAAGGTGATGAATGAAGGGCATTGTTTTTACGTTCTTAACCAATCAGAAGTCTCTCAGGACGAACAGAGGGGAAAAAAAAAAAATTTGCAGTTTATAACTCGTTCCCGGCCTAAAGGCCTGGGCACGAGTAACTACCGAATTATGATATCAAGAAAGGAATTGTATTAATTTAGCAGCCATTAAAGTGCTTGCCCGAGCTAGCTATGCACGGCAAACTAAGTACACTCGAAGGATATCGAAGAATGTTGTTGATATTTTTGGCCCTTGAAACACTCTTTAGCGTATTTAGCACTAATATACCTATCACAGTACAAATATGCCTTTGGAATATTAGTATTTAAGTCTCTTAAATTAGCCAGGACGCGTCAGTCGGAGTCGAACACATGTAAGATAAACATCAAGACATATTGACTAATGGCCACGGAAAAGTTTCTTGCTATTTATTACTCGTGCCCAGGCCTTTAGGCCGGGAACGAGTTATAAAATGCAAATGTTTTTTTTTTTTTTTTTCTCTCTGTTCGTCGCCAGAAGAGGCCTTTCTTGCGCAATCGGTCACGTGTTAAAGCTCCTGATTGGTTCAGAGCGCAAGAAACAATGCCCTTCATTCATCACCTTTGAGCGAGTGCGAACTCTTCGAAGGTCTTCGAAGTGAACGCCAGTCAGGAACTTTAGGAATGCAAGATGGCGGACAGCCCAAAAAATAGCTTTCAGAGACAGGCTTTTCCAGCAGTGAGACAATAGAAAATGGAGCTTTTAACTCGAGATATACCTAGACACTTATAAGAGCTTCAGAATGGGCTGTTATTTTGGGCTTGATCTCTAATACTTTGACCAAATATCGAACTCTCAATGGAGTACTGAAGCTGAAGCTCTCGCGACTCGTAGCAATTCCTTTGAGCTGGAGATCTACGAATTTCTCACCCTACATGTTGCTAAACGAACGCACATAGAGGCAAGTCAATTATATTTTTCATTCTAGCATTCAAGAGATCTTGAGAGGTTTTTGTATTGAATTTTAACACAATTCTGGCCAGACAATGTATTTATATATTTTCATGGAACCAAGGCTCTATTTGACCTGATTCGTTTGGTCACGTAATGGATAAAACATCTGAAACATGAACGAAAAACATATATACACGATTTTTAATTTGTTATTGTGTCAAAAACGTCGTTGTAGAAGTCTTTACAGCAAACAATTGAGATATAAAGTGAAATAAAAAGCTGAATAAACTGGTATATTTTTGCATGTTGGAGATATCTAATTAGTAATACCCAGTGAAAAATAATGCCCCTCATTCATCACCTTTGAGCGCGTGCGAACTCTCCGTAGTGAAGGCAAGCCAGGAACTTTAGGAATGCAAGATGACAGACTTCAAAGAAAATAGCTTTCAGGACAGGCTGTTCCAGGAGTAGAACAATGGAAAGTGGAGCTTTTAACTCGAGATATACCTATATACTTATAAGAGCTTCAGGATGGGCTGATATTTTGAGCTTCATCTCCAATACTTTGACCAAATATTGAACTCTAAATGGAGTACTTCAAAGCAGGCCCTCGCGATAAAGACTATTTCCTATGAGCTGGAAATCTACGAATTTCTCATCCTACATGTTGCTAAACGAACATACATAGAAGCAAGGCAATTATATTCCTCATTCAGGCGTTCATGACAAGAGAGCTTGAGAGGTTTTGTACTGAATCGTAATATTGGAATTCTGAAGCAGACCATTGCATGGAACTTGACCTTGATTGCGCGTTTGGTCAGGTAACGTCTTTTATTCATACATAAAACATCCGAAACATGAACGAAAAAATACAGTATTTGTCAATTGTGTCAAGATGTTCAGTTCTTGAGATCGATAGAATAAAATGAGAGATTTAACACTGTGTGTGGTTGAATTATATTTGCCTTTAGTTTAATAATTGAACATGTCAAAAAATGTAAATAATTTGGCTGTCACGGTAGTCATAAGTAGACGCACTGAGTGGGTTTTTTTTTCGGGCTACACAAATGTGTGTGTATATAGGTGTAGTAGAGACGACAGAGAGAATACAATCTCCAGTTTGCTAGGGCGATGTTTCTCACCGAGTTAACCAAAAATGTGAAAGTATGCCTTGTTGAAGGAAAAGCAGTGCGCGGCCGCAAGCGTAACTAGAACGTTTCGGAATCCAAGTTTCTCCCTATACTACATCATCCCACATCTTTTTTGTTACGAACCCATAAAACTGAAAAGCGACGGTGTTTGGAAAAAAAAACATTTTGGAACTTTTAGACTCGAGTAAACAATCCAACGCGTAATTTGAGAATGAAGATTGACGGTGCATGAGTTTGACTAATCGTCGCGGGTCGCGGGTCGCGTGTTCGATGTCGCGGGTGCGGGTGGTTGGTCGCGGGTGCGGGTAGGATGGTAATCAAAATTGTAAAATATTTGTTACGCTTTAGATACTGTGCATGACAAAGTCATAAATAGACAACTAAAAATTCTTTGATATGTGTAATAAACAAAACTGTAATCAAAATTGTAAAATATTTGTTACGCTTTAGATACTGTGCATGACAAAGTCAAATCAGCTAGCATAGCAGTTTCTAGTGTAACCAGAGTAGTTAATAGAATAACTCTGATGTGCCAAATAAAGTCCATGACTTTTAAAGACCTTCAAGACCTTCAATCATTCCTAAAACACTGGATATTGATTATTAGTTTAAGTAAATCAACGATCACTGAAAATGCATATAGGGTATGAGACGCTATATACCTATTTCGATAAAATAAGTTACAGGTCTAAACGATGTCCAGGTCATCGTTATTCGATTTTAGTTTAAACATGTGCTTTTGATGAATAGACATTACATCACGGGTCATGGCTGTGGGCTGAAGCACGAATCACGGCTTCTATTTTGCTCGGATCACGGTTCACGGAGTATTGAAAAGGCTTCACGAGAAAACCCCTTACCGACCCTGTTAAATTGTGTTACTCGATTTTCTCGCTTATTTAGAATTTCATAAACTTAATAAACTTTTGCCAATGCATGATACACTGTTAACAAGGACAACTGTGTTGCTGTAATCCTCTACTTAAGTGGTTTTAATAGTTTAATAATAATAATAATAATAACATATTTTTGCAGGATAACCATTTCAGTTATAGAAAACTGCTATCAACATGGGTCCTGCAATTCAATGATGATAGATAGCGTTTATCGCTCAAATGCCTGAAGGTTCAGTATATCTCAGTCCCTCGGGCACCAGTTATGTCAGTACATCTTACATTGTAGCTGATTTGACTTTGTCATGCACAGTATCTAAAGCGTAACAAATATTTTACAATTTTGATTACAGTTTTGTTTATTACACATATCAAAGAATTTTTAGTTGTGCCGATCACAGACCGTCACAAACTACCCTGGGTGCCAGGGGTTTATCGTCTCGTTGACATTTAGTGAGTGCCTGCCTAATATTGTTACTCGTGCCCAGGCCTTTAGGCCGGGAACGAGTTATAAACTGCAAATGTTTTTTTTTTTTCCTCTTTTCGTCCTGAGAGACTTCTGATTGGTTAAGAACGTAAAAACAATGCCCTTCATTCATCACCTTTCAGCGAACGCAAGCCAGGAACTTTAGGAATGCAAGATGGCCGACTACAAAGAAAATAGCTTTCAAAGACAGGCTTTTCCTGCAGTAGAACAATGTAATTTGAAGCTTTTAACTCGAGATATACCTATATACTTATAAGAGCTTCAGAATGGGCTGATATTTTGAGCTTCATCTCCAATACTTTGACCAAATATCGAACTCTAAATGGAGTACTTGAAAGCCGAGGCCCTCGCGATAACGACTATTTCCTATGAGCTGGAAAACTACGAATTTCTCATCCTACATGTTGCTAAACGAACATACATAGAAGCAAGTCAATTATATTCCTCATGCAAGCATTCAAGAGATCAGTTGAGAGGTTTTTGTACTGAATTTTGATTTAATATTGGAATGGCATGAAACTAGATTCCATTGACCTTGTATTTCGCGTTTGGTCACGTAACGTCTTTTATTCATATATAAAACATCTAAACATGAACGAAAAAATACACGATTTGTTATTGTGTCAAATATGCCGTTGTAGAAGTCTTTACAGCAAACAATTGAGATATATAGTGAAATAAGAAGTTGAATAAACTGGTATATTTTTGCATGTTGGAGATATCTAATACACATGCATGATAATAGAAAGACAAAGGAACACTAATAGCTGTTGACAGACAAACTGACTAATCAAGATATTTTTTAAGTTAGCCGATTCAAAAAAGGTCATTATGTTACGGTTAGCTATTTCCCGGAATGGTGACGAATGCGTGAAACGGCTCGGGGAAGAGTACGAACGGAGCTGATCATTAATTGGAGCCTCTCTTAAAAAGGGCTCCAGGGGCACGAGTGAACGCACGTGTGCGTCTAGTTTCGATTATAGTAAAAGGAAGAAGAGTCTGCGAATTTTCATGGTTCCCATGCCAGTCTTAAGTGATATACTTATATAAAATGCAGAAATTTCAATACCGAATTATGATATTAAGATATTAGTATACTAAGAAAGCGCTTGCCTTCTGTTTTTGTTGAGGATTACTTTCTAAAGCTATGCGAAGAATGCGGTTTATCTTTTTACAGTTTTTGTGGTTACTGGCTTAATGCCAGTAACACACTATGCCATCGGGTCCATGAGCTAGGGTGCGAGTCCGTGAGTGATTTTCGGAAATCTCCGAAGGGGAGGGGAACTGTCAAGCCGAAAGATACGCGAAGTTCCGAAGTAGAGGCGAAGTTCCAAGCCGAACTACGAAGTACGTGCGCGGAACTACGTGCGGCGGTCTGAGAGTGTTTAAGGCGATTATTACTCGTGCCCAGGCCTTTAGGCCGGGAACGAGTTATAAACTGCAAATGTTTTTTTTTTTTTTTCCTGTGTTCGTCCTGAGGGACTTCTGATTGGTTAAGAACGTAAAAACAATGCCCTTCATTCATCACCTTTGAGCGACAGCGAACGCAAGCCAGGAACTTTAGGAATGCAAGATGGCCGACTACAAAGAAAATAGCTTTCAGAGACGGGCTTTTCCTGCAGTAGAACAATGTAATTTGGAGCTTTTAACTCGAGAAATACCTATATACTTATAAGAGCTTCAGGATGGGCTGTTATTTTGAGCTTCATCTCCAATACTTTGACCAAATATCGAACTCTAAATGGAGTACTTGAAGCCGAGGCCCTCGCGATAACGACTATTTCCTATGAGCTGGAAAACTACGAATTTCTCATCCTACATGTTGCTAAACGAACATACATAGAAGCAAGTCAATTATATTCCTCATTCAAGCATTCAAGAGATCTTGAGAGGTTTTTGTAGTGAATTTTAATTTAATATCGGAATGGCATGAAACTAGATTCCATTGACCTTGTATTTCGCGTTTGGTCACGTAACGTCTTTTATTCATATATATAACATCCGAAACATGAACGAAAAAATACACGATTTGTTATTGTGTCAAATATGCCGTTGTAGAAGTCTTTACAGCAAACAATTGAGATATATAGTGAAATAAGAAGTTGAATATAAAACTGGTATATTTTTGCATGTTGGAGATATCTAATACCTATGCATGATAATAGAAAGACAAAGGCACTAATAGCTGTTGACAGACAAACTGACTAATCAAGATATTTTTTGAGTTTGGGTTTTGGTCGAGAGTCGAGAGTCGAGAGTACCAGGTCGAGAGTCGAGAGCAAAAGTCGAGAGTCAAGACTACCATGTCGAGAGTCCAGAAAACTATTGAATGAGTGGAAACGTATTATAAGCCGGCCAGTTTTTAGCAAAAAACATATCACCTGTGATAGCAAAAGCTTGCTTCTAGACAACTTGACCCGAGCTTTGTTTATTTAGCGGCTAGATATTGAAACTGCACCGTAAACTATACCATATGTCACGCAAGTTTCGCAATCGCGTTTGCATGGTCTATAGCTTTCCATAGTTAATGGTCTTAAAAACATCACTGCAACATTGCATCGCGACCAGAAAATTACGTGGTATTTTCTGTGTTTTATTACTGGTTCACAGAAAATACCAAATTTCGGCTGTAAGTGATGACAAATGATAAACTTATGTACGTGCGTGATGTGTTTTGTGGCGTTTGCTAAAAACTGGCCGGCTTATAATACGTTTCCACTTATTTTACGTTTTCTGGACTCTCGACATGGTAGTCTTGACTCTCGACTTTTACTCTCGACTCTCGACCTGGTACTCTCGACTCTCGACTCTCGACCAAAACCCAAACTCATATTTTTTAGTTTAAGTTAGCCGATTCAAAAAAGGTCATTTGTTACGGTTAGCTATTTCCCGGAATGGTGAAGAATGCGTGAAACGGCTAGGGGAAGAGTACGAACGGAACCGGTCATTGGAGCCTCTCTTAAAAAGGGCTCCAGGCATAGGCACGAGTGAACGCACGTGTGCGTCTAGTTAATAATCAAATATAGAAATTGTGGTTATAGATATACGTTTTGAGACTAAACCGATCAGTTTAGTTCATAAATATATCTGTAGGGGAAACGTTTGGACCAGCAGCAGTAGTAAAGACCCTTTATTTGTCTGTCAACAGCTATTAGTGTTTGCCTTTGTCATTGTATTATCATACATTATATCTCACACGCAAAAATATTCCCCGCGAATATACCAGTTTATTCAACTTTTTATTTCACTATATATCTAAATTGTTTGCTGTAAAGACTTCTACAACTGCAACGGCATTATTGACACAACAAATCGTGTATTTTTTCGTTCATGTTTCAGATGTTTTATCGATTACGTGACGAACGCGTCAGGTCAAATAGAACATAAAAATAGATTAGTCGAAGTAAACCCCTACCCTCACCCCCAACCAGGGACAGTTATTAATAATGAAATATAGGGCTTGTGGTTATAAATATACGTTTTGAGACAAAACTGTGCAGTTTAGTTCAGAAATATATCTGCAGGGGAAATGTTTGTTTCGTTCATGTTTCAGATGTTTTATCCATTACGTGACCAAACGCATCAGGTCAAATAGAACATAAAAATATATTGAATTTCAATAAACTTACCAAGGGCACTAGGACAAAGTCGGTGTGTGTGTATGCACTAGTCGAAGTAAACCCCTACCCCCACCCCCAACCAGGGACAGGCCTTGAAATGCGTCTATATCTATATTTGGATTTGAGGCCAGTAACCAGATGGCCTCATAGAGGTCTATTTTTAAAGACTATCATCTCTAAAGTAATTATAATTCAGGTCGCGATAGACCGCTGTATACTGAATTATTCTGGACATCTGTACAATAAAAAACGTTTTGAAAATTGTTTATCCCTTATTTTTGGCCATGGTTGGACTTTCTACTGATCACTTGGTAAAGTTGCTTTTATATAATGACTTTCCAAGGTTACATCTATAGTTTAATTCACATTATATGACTGTTATGAAAGCTCTGTAATTTTGGCAAGTTAAGCTAGTAGTGAGTAAATACTGGAATTTACGCCGAACTTTTTAAAAGTTCTACTTTTGTTTCTAGACTTTGACCTTTGCTTAATTACTACATTTTTCCCGTCCGTGATGTCGGCCAGGGCTGGTTTGACAAGCTGTTATCACTAACACTCTAACACTGATATCCACAAACAATATTTCATGGGACTATAAAAATCACTCGAACTACGTTAAAGTGATGGTATTAAAAAGAAATGATTTTTGTACTAATGTACCCTTTTTCGTTTGTTTTAAGTTGTTTGAATGTGACTAATGCACTTTAATTAGAACATATATAGCTAATTACTCGTGCCCAGACCTTTAGGCCGGGAACGAGTTATAAAATGCAAATGTTTTTTTTTCTCTTTTCGTCGCCAGAAGAGGCCTTTCTTGCGCAATCGGTCACGTGTTAAAGCTCCTGATGACGCCAGTCAGGAACTTTAGGAATGCAAGATGGCGGACAGCCCAAAAAATGGCTTTCAGAGACAGGCTTTTCCAGTAGTGAGACAATAGAAAATGGAGCTTTTAACTCGAGATATACCTAGACACTTATAAGAGCTTCAGAATGGGCTGTTATTTTGAGCTTGATCTCCAATACTTTGACCAAATATCGAACTCCGATGGAGTACTTGAAAACTGAAGCTCTCGCGACTCGTAGCAATAACCTTTGAGCTGGAAATCTACGAATTTCTCACCCTACATGTTGCTAAACGAACGCATATAGAGGCAAGTCAATTATATTTTTCATTCAAGCATTCAAGAGATCTTGAGACGTTTTTGTAATGAATTTTAACACAATTCTGGCCAGACAATTTATTTATATATTTTCATGGAATCAAGGCTCTATTTGACCTGATGCGTTTGGTCACGTAATAGATAAAACATCTGAAACACGAACGCCGAAAAAATACACGATTTGTTATTGTGTCAAAAACGTCGTTGTAGAAGTCTTTACAGCAAACAATTGAGATATATAGTGAAATAAAAAGTTGAATAAACTGGTATATTTTTGCATGTTGGGATAAAGGCAAACACTAAGCTGCTGACAGACAAATTGACTAATCAGATATTCTCTAAAAAGGTCAAAAAAGGTCTTTATTATGTTACGGATATAGAGGCAAGTCAATTATATTTTTCATTCAAGCATTCAAGAGATCTTGAGACATTTTTGTAATGAATTTTAACACAATTCTGGCCAGACAATTTATTTATATATTTTCATGGAATCAAGGCTCTATTTGACCTGATGCGTTTGGTCACGTATTAAATAGATAAAACATCTGAAACATGAACGCCGAAAAAATACACGATTTGTTATTGTGTCAAAAACGTCGTTGTAGAAGTCTTTACAGCAAACAATTGAGATATATAGTGAAATAAGAAGTTGAATAAACTGGTATATTTTTGCATGTTGGAGATATCTAATACACATGCATGATAATAGAAAGACAAAGGAACACTAATAGCTGTTGACAGACAAACTGACTAATCAAGATATTTTTTAAGTTAGCCGATTCAAAAAAGGTCATTATGTTACGGTTAGCTATTTCCCGGAATGGTGACGAATGCGTGAAACGGCTCGGGGAAGAGTACGAACGGAGCTGATCATTAATTGGAGCCTCTCTTAAAAAGGGCTCCAGGGGCACGAGTGAACGCACGTGTGCGTCTAGTTTCGATTATAGTAAAAGGAAGAAGAGTCTGCGAATTTTCATGGTTCCCATGCCAGTCTTAAGTGATATACTTATATAAAATGCAGAAATTTCAATACCGAATTATGATATTAAGATATTAGTATACTAAGAAAGCGCTTGCCTTCTGTTTTTGTTGAGGATTACTTTCTAAAGCTATGCGAAGAATGCGGTTTATCTTTTTACAGTTTTTGTGGTTACTGGCTTAATGCCAGTAACACACTATGCCATCGGGTCCATGAGCTAGGGTGCGAGTCCGTGAGTGATTTTCGGAAATCTCCGAAGGGGAGGGGAACTGTCAAGCCGAAAGATACGCGAAGTTCCGAAGTAGAGGCGAAGTTCCAAGCCGAACTACGAAGTACGTGCGCGGAACTACGTGCGGCGGTCTGAGAGTGTTTAAGGCGATTATTACTCGTGCCCAGGCCTTTAGGCCGGGAACGAGTTATAAACTGCAAATGTTTTTTTTTTTTCCTCTTTTCGTCCTGAGAGACTTCTGATTGGTTAAGAACGTAAAAACAATGCCCTTCATTCATCACCTTTCAGCGAACGCAAGCCAGGAACTTTAGGAATGCAAGATGGCCGACTACAAAGAAAATAGCTTTCAGAGACGGGCTTTTCCTGCAGTAGCACAATGTAATTTGGAGCTTTTAACTCGAGATATACTTATATACTTATAAGAGCTTCAGAACGGGCTGTTATTTTGAGGCATCTCCAATACTTTGACCAAATATCGAACTCTCAATGGAGTACTTGAAACCGAAGCTCTCGAGACGCGATAAAGAAGTGATTCCTTTTTTGAGCTGGAAATCTACGAATTTCTCACCCTACATGTTGCTAAACGAACGCATATAGAGGCAAGTCAATTATATTTCTCATTCAAGCATTCAAGAGTTCTTGAGAGGTTTTTATACTGAATTTTTATATATTTATATATTTTCATGGAACCAAGGCTCTATTTGACCTGATGCTTTTGGTCACGTAATGGATAAAACATCCGAAACATGAACGAAAAAATACACGATTTGTTATTGTGTCAAAAACGTCGTTGTAGAAGTCTTTACAGCAAACAATTGAGATGTATAGTGAAATAAAAAGTTGAATAAACTGGTATATTTTTGCATGTTGGGATAAAGGCAAACACTAAGGTGCTGACAGACAAATTGACTAATCAGATATTCTCTAAAAAGGTCAAAAAAGGTCTTTATTATGTTACGGTTAAGTGAAGAATGCGTGAAACGGCTCGGGGAAGAGTACGCACGGGGCCGGTCACTGAAGGGCTCCCGGGGCACGAGTGAACGCACGTGTGCGTCTAGTTCAATTAACGTTGTCGCTGAAAAAAGCCTAAAGCCTATTAAAGCTTGAGTGCGGAATCTCGAAAAAAAAAATTATCACCGTGACATACAATAAAAAAACTCACTGTATGCTTGCAAATTCTACAACTTGGACACATATTCCTTAATTTCTCAGATAGCATACAGAGAAGTTTGTTAGTACACAAAAGATAGTTGAAAGGCTTTAGCCTTTAGGCTTTTTTCAGCGACAACGTTAGGGTCAGGTCAGGCTGGAGCCTGCTACTGGTAACATGTAACCCAGTACTACCTGCCACATGGACGGGTCGTCGGCGTCTAAACCGGCTCCCCCACCAGGTTCTTTCTGGTGAGGAGGGTGGCATGACACCCAGCAGGAATAAAAACAAGACCTGTTAAAGGGCGGATGAGCTTGACTGAGCCAACGGCCATCATGCATCAGTGAACTTTTATTTTATTGTGTTTTGATTGTAATTTTAAACAGTAATTTGTAGTGCAGTAATTTGTAGTGTATTTTAAAATTAATTTTAATGGTACGGACTGTGTAGCGGCAGCTCAAGGCGCCATCCTATGCTCACAGTTTACCATGCATGTTATATGTTTTTGTAAAGCGCCTAGAGCAGATTTTGGATAGGCGCTATATAAATGTTCATTATTATTATTATTATTAACGTTAATTGAACTAGACGCACACGTGCGTTCACTCGTGCCCTGGGAGCCCCTTTTAGGAGAGGCTTCAATGACCGGCCCCGTTCGTACTCTTCCCAGAGCCGTTTCACGCATTCTTCACTTCACCGTAACATAACTAGACGCCTAATAGGCGTTCACTCGGGCTACACCTGTGTATAGTACTTGGGGAGAAATGGAGAACAGAAGTTGATGGAAACCAGTTTGACTTGTCAGTGTCTTTTGATTGCAAAAATGCATGACAAGTACTCCCAGAGCAGAACACAAATTATATTGGGGAGAAAGTACATAATTGTACCACATCATGGTGGTTATTAATATACTGCTGGTCTTTTTATCACACCAGACATATACAGTATACAGTCTGCTTTATTTTGTAAATGCCTACCAAATGATCCAATATGATCTATAGGTAATACATTATAGCTCAGACAATTTAAATTTCTATCCTGTACTTTTTTACTTTGATTTATGGAAACAAAACTTACAAACTGTGGCAGACTGTTTTGATGTCCAAGTTAAAATGATTTTGATATTGCTGTTGTCACATTGGTAGATTCTAGAAGTACCACAGTCACCTATCTATGAAATCATTTCAGTTTCTTAACACAACTTTTCAATACATGTATTACCATGTTTTTAATATGGAGCAGATCAATAATTATAGCAGTAGTCAGTTGCTGATCCGGCTTTATTTGAAGAAGTGTAATGTCATACAATATATGCTCAGTACCGATACCATATATAGCTCCTCCATGCACATCAATCTGATACTACTACATACAGTAATATCTTCAATTCAATCCACTTTATCTTGTTTCTGTGAACATGGTTGCACAAAGCTTGTACAAATTTGTGCTTGAGTATCACTTTTCACTGATTGAAAATATCATTTTGTACATTCTAAAATAATTCTTCCATTGTTGCTAATATAAGGTCTCATAAACATTACTATCATTTCCATGATTATCCATCACTATATTTTTATCTGCTAGCTTTGAGCATGATTGACAATAAAGTGCATTCAATATAATCATGACATATTTGTACAAAATAAAGATTGCACTAAATATTCATAAGTTAATAATAAAAAATCATTTGTTTTCCATTGTTTATTTGGTGTAATTTTGCACCATTTACTAATTCCTGTTTCCTGGCTTAATTATTGATTACACGTTAGTCACCTTATTACGCAAAGGCAAGAATCTCCTAGGCTTTCTAGTTAAAATAAACATTGTAGATATTGTTAATTAATTAGTTCGTTTTTAACACGGCTCTCAGGAAGAGCATGACTGTAGACACTGGGTAAGCAAATATTATGTGCAAGCAGTGGTAAAATATTATTAATTTATAAAACAAACTACTGATCTATTAAAGACAATATCTCCGTGTCTTACATGTCTGTCCTCAAGTGAAGTTCGCTGCCATAAATCGATCTGTCTCGTGTTCTTGGACGATCAATACATTATAAGTTGATTACAACAGCTGGTAAGAAGGTCATCACTAAATTCGAGAATTCGATATTAACGATTAAAGCAAAGTATCTTGAGATTAAAAGCCAATAGTTCGAAAAATTCCGATTGATAGCGTCCGCCATCTTGTTTTCTTTGCTCTCGCGACCACAGGAAGCCTCGTGGTCAACAGTGTACCCCAAAGGCTTCTGGGTAATTTGCCCATTTGCGACGTTGATAGATAGATAGATATATAGATAGATAGATTGATAGACCGAAAAGGTAAACCTAGACTCGAGCTACCACAGGTAGCCCGAGTAATAAAGACCTTTTTTGACCTTTTTAAAGAATATCTGATTAGTCAATTTGTCCGTCAGCAGCTATTAGTGTTTGCCTTTATGCATGGATATTAGATATCTCCAACATGCAAAAATATACCAGTTTATTCAACTTTTTATTTCACTATATATCTCAATTGTTTGCTGTAAAGACTTCTACAACGACGTTTTTGACACAATAACAAATCGTGTATTTTTTCGTTCATGTTTCGGATGTTTTATCCATTACGTGACCAAAAGCATCAGGTCAAATAGAGCCTTGGTTCCATGAAAATATATAAATATATAAAAATTCAGTATAAAAACCTCTCAAGAACTCTTGAATGCTTGAATGAGAAATATAATTGACTTGCCTCTATATGCGTTCGTTTAGCAACATGTAGGGTGAGAAATTCGTAGATTTCCAGCTCAAAAAAGGAATCACTTCTTTATCGCGTCTCGAGAGCTTCGGTTTCAAGTACTCCATTGAGAGTTCGATATTTGGTCAAAGTATTGGAGATGCCTCAAAATAACAGCCCGTTCTGAAGCTCTTATAAGTATATAAGTATATCTCGAGTTAAAAGCTCCAAATTACATTGTGCTACTGCAGGAAAAGCCCGTCTCTGAAAGCTATTTTCTTTGTAGTCGGCCATCTTGCATTCCTAAAGTTCCTCGCTGGCGTTCACTACGGGGGTGATGAATGAAGGGCATTGTTTTTTACGTTCGTAACCAATCAGGGGTGTAACACGTGACCGATTGCGCAAGAATGCTGCATTCTCGAGACGAAAAGCGGAAAAAAAAACATTTGCAGTTTATAACTCGTTCCCGGCCTAAAGGCCTGGGCACGAGTAAATAGCTATATATTGTTTGCACTCAAATGGCCAGAGCGCGAGAAGCCATTTTGGCTCTTGTTGAAATAGGTATATAAAGCTCATTTCCGGGACGCGGGAAATAAACCGTTTGCTGATGTATCTTCTGATTGGACAACTGATACAATGGGAACGGAATGTAGCGCTCACTGACGCAGCTGTGTTTTTCCGAGGGAGCGTTGCGTGACGAGGCTAAAAACGGCTGCGAGGGAGAGTACCCTTCTCAAGGTATAAAAGGTTTGTCGTACCCCGTAAATTGTTTGTAACCTTTAGCTCTGCTTGAGTGCTAGAAATCTTTCCTTACATGAAGTGGTTGAACAGAATTTCATCTCAAAGTCAAAGTTATGCAATAAACAAAATACGCAGTTTTCTGTTCACACTGATATTACAGTTTTCTGTCAAATTCTTTCTTTGAAGTGCAAACCGACCAAAGAGCATGACAGCTGTCACGTCCATACGCCAAACGGGAAACTGGAATTAAAAGGCAGGCCCGTCGCTTGGGGTGGTTCGAAGGTTCGAACGAACCCCTTCCCTTCCCACAGAAAATAGCCTTGGTACTTTCCCTTAAGAAACTACAGTCACATTGTTGCATTTCTCTATAAATGAACCTCTGGAGAACGCTGGTGAATTGTGTTTATCAAAATCAAATATCAAATCAATTTATCAAAATCCCGTCCTTCAGCTGTTTAACGATTTCTTAGTTTTAACAACTGAAGTATTTTCCACTATTTTTATTCTTTCATAATTTAATAATTCCTTTTTAATCTTTTTCTGTTTTGTTTCTTTCTCTCTCTCTTTTAATTAACAACTGATTTTGATTTTGAGCCAGGAAAAAAAGAAAGAAGAAGAAGAAAAAAAAAACGGCCTTAGCCGGTTTCGAACCCGGCTCTTACATCTGCTCACTTGCTTCACAGTTCAAGGGTTTTCCAACTGCGCCACGGGATCGTGTAATTTACACAACAATAGACAACCACTAGGTTATTTTGTCCTCCAAATCCCTAAGTAGACCAGTTAGTCTAGTGGTAAGGTGCAGTCATTTACGGCCTAGGATCCGACTGTTTCCTTCCTCTTTGACTGCGAAGCTCGCTGTGTTCTACCGGATAGCGCGGATGGGGCCGAAATCTCCATCCTATACGTAACATGCGATGATTCAGCGATTTGTCTGGATGCATGGTCCTATTTTTGGGTTTCGCATAAAACTAGTTTGCATACTAATTTCTTTGGGTTAGGTTCGAGTCCTGCCTGCGCCAACAACTTTTCTTTTTTTCTTTTATTTCTGTTTTTAATGGAATCTATTTCTCTTTTCTAATTTTTCTTGGCCTAGAATTCTGGCCTTTAACAAAGAAAACTATATAAACTCTTTACGTTAGCTTCAGTTGATGCTTTCAAATTCATTAGTTTGCGTAATTTAGAAAAACAAAATCCCTGGAATAATAATCATCCTTTTATGAGATATATATCTTTGACAATGAAATAAAATTTTCATTCTACTTTCCCCAAGGCCAGCTGGACCTCTGATACTCATGCAGGTCATTTAAGTACTCCCTAGTCCTAACCGAAAATGGAAGAAATCGAACCTCCCCTACCAATATGCTGGCGACGGGCCTGAAAGGACAACAGTTTTCTAAAGCTAAAATGCTCAACTAGTAGTAGTTTACCCGGACATGACTTTCCACGCCATTACAGATATGCTCGGATGGCAAGAAGAAAAAGAGAAGAAAAAAGATCCCTGAAAATGAAACGTCGACAGCAACATGAATATAATCACGAATTAATTCTGAACATTTAGCATTAAAAAAGTACTTCAAATTTTGATAATAATTTCCCCATAACTGGAAATCGAAAATGTGGAAGATTAAAGTATATGGCGCCATTACAGTGTCCAAAATTACACTTCGCACTTGGACGGGATGGAAATTCAATAAAAAAACCTCTCTATTGTTGATAATCGCCAAGCCTTTTGTTAAAATGAATGGGTCCAAGACAATAACTTTGAATCGGCTTTAACTTATGTCAATTACAAGTCTGGCATACCTTGTGCCAGTGCCGCTAAAACGAACATATCTAATGGAGCCAAATAGTAACAATAGTGGTTTTTGGTGATGATTTAATAATTGTTCTCTATGACAGTAGTCGATCGCTTTTGAGTGGAGACGCAATTTATTGAAACGGAATAGACTTTTGCATTTAAGATGCGTCTCGTATACCAAAATGTCCCACTAGGATTTTCCGCGATTTAGCGTAATCGGAACGAAGTTTTCCAGCACTTATGTAGGTGATAACGAGAACAATAAGAATGACACACGTTGATTTCTTTTAAGGTATAAAATCGTATATTTGTAAAAATATACACTAGACCCATTTCATTTATTCCCTCACTGGAGGACCAAACAATAGTTGATCTCTCTGTTGAGAATTGATAAGTATTGATAACTGCTTTTTGTCATGCATGCAAACATTTTCCATTGTTTTGACCTCCAGTCAGGGAATAAGTGAAATGGGTCTATAGGGTTTACCGGTTTAGCGAGCTTTTGGTAAATTTGGGAATCCCAAATTGGCCGATGCGTGCCAAGATAACTAAGTGATATAAGGTTATAATTTTTCAGTCTTATCAAAACCTGTTGTTTCAACACGTTTATCTGCCTTAATAGTAACGACAGAAAAATTCATTGATTCTACTTCTAGCTAGCTATTTTGAAACGTATGTTCTGTATAGTCCTTCTGTTCTTAGCTAAATATAGATTTTGTCTAGTCTGATTTCAACTGATAAATCGTGAAGAGCAAATATCGCTGATCTGTGAATAGTTCGGGAGTCCCGCAATAAAAAAGAGAGAAAGCGATAGCTGCTGGGTATCCAGAGCCCACGTTACTTATTGTGAATCTAATCCTTCTCAAGGTATAAAAGGTTTGTCGTACCCCGTAAATTGTTTGTAACCTTTAGCTCTGCCAGAAATTTCATCTCAAAGTCAAAGTTATGCAATAAACAAAATACGCAGTTTTCTGTTCATACTGATGTTACAGTTTTCTGTCCAATTCTTTCTTTGAAGTGCAAACCGACCAAAGAGCATGAGATAGCTGTCACGTCCATACGCCAAACGGGAAACTGGAATTAAAAGGCAGGCCCGTCGCTTGGGGTGGTTCGAAGGTTCGAACGAACCCCTTCCCTTCCCACAGAAAATAGCCTTGGTACTTTCCCTTAAGAAACTACAGTCACATTGTTGCATTTCTCTATAAATGAACCTCTGGAGAACGCTGGTGAATTGTGTTTATCAAAATCAAATATCAAATCAAGTTATCAAAATCCCGTCCTTCAGCTGTTTAACGATTTCTTAGTTTTAACAACTGAAGTATTTTCCACTATTTTTATTCTTTCATAATTTAATAATTCCTTTTTAATCTTTTTCTGTTTCATTTCTTTCTCTCTCTCTTTTAATTAACAACTAATTTTGATTTTGAGCCAGGAAAAAAAAAAGAAGAAGAAGAAGAAGAAAAAAAACCCGGCCTTAGCCGGTTTCGAACCCGGCTCTTACATCTGCTCACTTGCTTCACAGTTCAAGGTTTTTCCAACAGTGCGCCACGGGATCGCGTAATTTACACAACAATAGACAACCAATTCGCACGATACACTAGGTTATTTTGTCCTCCAAATCCCTAAGTAGACCAGTTAGTCTAGTGGTAAGGTGCAGTCATTTACGGCCTAGGATCCGACTGTTTCCTCCCTCTTTGACTGCGAAGCTCGCTGTGTTCTACCGGATAGCGCGGATGGGGCCGAAATCTCCATCCTATACATAACATGCGATGATTCAGCGATTTGTCTGGATGCATGGTCCTATTTTTGGGTTTCGCATAAAACTAGTTTGCATACTAATTTTTTTGGGTAACAGGTTCGAGTCCTGCCTGCACCAACAACTTTTCTTTTTTTCTTTTATTTCTGTTTTAAATGGATTCTATTTCTCTTTTCTGATTTTTCTTGGCCTAGAATTCTGGTCTTGAACAAAGAAAACTATATAAACGTTAGCTTGATGCTTTCAAATTCATTAGTTTGCGTAATTTAATTTAGAAAAACAAAATCCCTGGAATAATAGTCATCCTTTTATGAGATATATCTCTACGACAGTGAAATGAAATTTTCATTCTACTTTCCCCAAGGCCAGCTGGACCTCTGATACTCATGCAGGTCATTTAAGTACTCCCTAGTCCTAACCGAAAATGGAAGAAATCGAACCTCCCCTACCAATATGCTGGCGACGGGCCTGAAAGGACAACACTTTTCTAAAGCTAAAATGCTCAACTAGTAATAGTTTACCCGGACATGACTTTCCACGCCATTACAGATATGCTCGGATGGCAAGAAGAAAAAGAAAAGAAACAAAAATCCCTGAAAATGAAACGTCGACAGCAACATGAATATAATCACGAATTAATTCTGAACATTTAGCATTAAAAAAGTACTTCAAATTTTGATAATAATTTCCCCATAACTGGAAATCGAAAATGTGGAAGATTAAAGTATATGGCGCCATTACAATGGCCAAAATTGCACTTCGCACTTGGACAGGATGGAAATTCAATAAAAAAACCTCTCTATTGTTGATAATCGCCAAGCCTTTTGTTAAAATGGATCGGTCCAAGACAATAACTTTGAATCGGCTTTAACTTATGTCAATTACAAGTCTGGCATACCTTGTGCCAGTGCCGCTAAAACGGACAATCATATCTAATGGAGCCAAATAGTAACAATAGTGTTTTTTGGTGATGGTTTAATAATTGTTCTCTATGACAGTAGTCGATCGCTTTTGAGTGGAGACGCAATTTATTGAAACGGAATAGACCTTTTGCATTTAAGGTGACTCCCTATAGTAATTTTTGGACCAAACCGTTCACTTTTATTTGCCTTGTTTATAGCTTTAATCCGCAGCTATCGATTTGATATTGATACCAGCTATAGAGGTAAGATGAAAGTTTTCAATTATGGCAGTTTTAATATGATCAGCGTTACCATGGCAACGATAAACAATTATCGTTGAAATTGGTTTTTGCTAAATATCTCAAAAACCTGACCTGCTCGGGACAAGCGGCAAACGACATCATTAACTTCAAGCTAAGGCAAAGCAAATGAGACTATCTTAAAGAAATTCAATCTGTTTGATTTCGAGTAATTTGCAGAAATATTCTGAAGCATTCATTTTTATATGCTAAAAGTCACGACCGCCCAAACGTTACTCAGAAGACGTGAAACACCAACAAAACACTGTAAAGAAGCCTTTGCTTGTACACTTCAAAGTGGCTAAATGGTTATTCTTAACTCTCTTCCAAAGCGAAGATATCACTTTTTCTTTACAGGCAACTTTTGATAAACATTGCCGTAACGTCTATTTCGAAATTATTTCCAAAATATCTCTCAAACGACTTAATATTTTTGCTTGATATGCTAGGAGTGTATTTATTATCATCTTCGAAACAACATTTGAAAATCCCATTAAGATTGAAACAGTAAAACATTTTTAAATTCATCGTTAAAGATGACCTACAAATGGACCACAACTCCAGAATGCAAACGGCCGCGACAGCACTTCATTAGCATACTGACACCACGCGCGAAGCTTGGAGACCTCGTTAGCATAACAAGGCAGGCTATTCACAATTCCCGCCAAAACCACCATACAGGCCTTGTTGTAAACAAAACAAAGCCAATTATATAGCAATGAAAATAGCTGAAAGACGAAAGAATGTAAACAAAAAGTCACGATTAAAAGAGAAGAAGAAAAGAATAATTTATTATTTTTTCTTGTCGGGTTCTTCAGCATGATAAAAGCTACCGCTACATCCAACTCGCCACGTGAGAGAAAGAATGCACGCGCAAATGAACGAAAATGTCAAGTGGAATAATAATTATCAGCTACTTTGATAAACGTCGGTTCACCATTACATTAGGCTTACTATGGTAAGTCTAAATATGCACACTTAGACTATTATGCTTTATTACAACTTTCAAATTGGTATAGTTTTGGCGGGAATTGTGAATAGCCTGCCTTGTTATGCTAACGAGGTCTCCAAGCTTCGCGCGTGGTGTCAGTATGCTAATGAAGTGCTGTCGCGGCCGTTTGCATTCTGGAGTTGTGGTCCATTTGTAGGTCATCTTTAACGATGAATTTAAAAATGTTTTACTGTTTCAATCTTAATGGGATTTTCAAATGTTGTTTCGAAGATGATAATAAATACACTCCTAGCATATCAAGCAAAAATATTAAGTCGTTTGAGAGATATTTTGGAAATAATTTCGAAATAGACGTTACGGCAATGTTTATCAAAAGTTGCCTGTAAAGAAAAAGTGATATCTTCGCTTTGGAAGAGAGTTAAGAATAACCATTTAGCCACTTTGAAGTGTACAAGCAAAGGCTTCTTTACAGTGTTTTGTTGGTGTTTCACGTCTTCTGAGTAACGTTTGGGCGGTCGTGACTTTTAGCATATAAAAATGAATGCTTGCTTCAGAATATTTCTGCAAATTACTCGAAATCAAACAGATTGAATTTCTTTAAGATAGTCTCATTTGCTTTGCCTTAGCTTGAAGTTAATGATGTCGTTTGCCGCTTGTCCCGAGCAGGTCAGGTTTTTGAGATATTTAGCAAAAACCAATTTCAACGATAATTGTTTATCGTTGCCATGGTAACGCTGATCATATTAAAACTGCCATAATTGAAAACTTTCATCTTACCTCTATAGCTGGTATCAATATCAAATCGATAGCTGCGGATTAAAGCTATAAACAAGGCAAATAAAAGTGAACGGTTTGGTCCAAAAATTACTATAGGGAGTCACCTTAAGATGTGTCTCGTATACCAAAATGTCCCACTAGGATTTTCCGCGATTTAGCGTAATCGGAACGAAGTTTTCCAGCACTTATGTAGGTGATAACGAGAACAATAAGAATGACACACGTTGATTTCTTTTAAGGTATAAAATCGTATATTTGTAAAAATATACACTAGACCCATTTCATTTATTCCCTCACTGGAGGACCAAACAATAGTTGATCTCTCTGTTGAGAATTGATAACTTTTTGTCATGCATGCAAACATTTTTCATTGTTTTGACCTCCAGTCAGGGAATGAGTGAAATGGGTCTATAGGGTTTACCGGTTTAGCGAGCTTTTGGTAAATTTGGGAATCCCAAATTGGCCGGTGCGTGCCAAGATAACTAAGTGATATAAGGTTATAATTTTTCAGTCTTATCAAAACCTGTTGTTTCAACACGTTTATCTGCCTTAATAGTAACGACAGAAAAATTCATTGATTCTACTTATAGCTAGCTATCTTATTCCTTGCCACATTTTGTATTGAACTACTCTCAGCTCCCTCATGCACCTTGGAATATGATTTTCATCGCATCTCCTTTGAGCTGTTCTACACTCGGACGTAAAAACCTTTCTCATGGAATGGACTTTGTAGTCGCTTTCGTCAAGCAACAAAAATCGTCGCAAGTCCAACAGTCAATGAGTCATCCAAGCATTTAGTGTTTGTACTCTATCAGCACGAGAGTAAATGTTGAAATAAAACGAAAGCATAGTTTGAGTACGAACTGCCGCCTGCCGAAACTGGCCTTGAGTAGAACAAACAATGCTCGGCACTGAAATAATTTTTTTGTAATTTTTGTGCAAAACAACGCATTCATTGATAAAATAGCTTTTAATGCTTATAGAAAATCAAAGTATTCACTTTTTTCTATTTTCTATTTTATTTTTCATTTTTTATTGTGACTATTTTTTTGCAACATAGCTCAAATTTCTTCATTTTATTGCCATTTTTTATTTGTTTTAAAATTAGTTTTGTGAGTTTGTTGATTCCGCGTTTTAGTATTTGGGGGTATTTTCCGTCGTTCCGCCTTTTAGGATTTGGAGGTGTTTTCCGTCATTCTGCCATTCCGCGATATAGGGTCGTTCATTTTTGGTAGTGCAATTTTTACTCTCTTTGTGGTGTTGACAGATATATAAAGCTCATTTCCGGGACGCGGGAAATAAACCGTTTGCTGATGTATCTTCTGATTGGACAACTGATACAATGGGAACGGAATTGGAATGTAGCGCTCACTGAAGCAGCTGTGTTTTTCCGAGGGAGCGTTGCGTGACGAGGCTAAAAACGGCTGCGAGGGAGAGTACCCTTCTCAAGGTATAAAAGGTTTGTCGTACCCCGTAAATTGTTTGTAACCTTTAGCTCTGCTAGACTAATCTTTCCTTACATGAAGTGGTTGAACAGAATTTCATCTCAAAGTCAAAGTTATGCAATAAACAAAATACGCAGTTTTCTGTTCACACTGATATTACAGTTTTCTGTCAAATTCTTTCTTTGAAGTGCAAACCGACCAAAGAGCATGACAGCTGTCACGTCCATACGCCAAACGGGAAACTGGAATTAAAAGGCAGGCCCGTCGCTTGGGGTGGTTCGAAGGTTCGCCGAACGAACCCTTTCCCCCACAGAAAATAGCCTTGGTACTTTCCCTTAAGAAACTACAGTCACATTGTTGCATTTCTCTATAAATGAACCTCTGGAGAACGCTGGTGAATTGTGTTTATCAAAATCAAATATCAAATCAATTTATCAAAATCCCGTCCTTCAGCTGTTTAACGATTTCTTAGTTTTAACAACTGAAGTATTTTCCACTATTTTTATTCTTTCATAATTTAATAATTCCTTTTTAATCTTTTTCTGTTTTATTTCTTTCTCTCTCTCTTTTAATTAACAACTAATTTTGATTTTAAGCCAGGAAAAAAAGAAAGAAGAAGAAAAAAAAAACGGCCTTAGCCGGTTTCGAACCCGGCTCTTACATCTGCTCACTTGCTTCACAGTTCAAGGGTTTTCCAACTGCGCCACGGGATCGCGTAATTTACACAACAATAGACAACCAATTCGCACGATACACTAGGTTATTTTGTCCTCCAAATCCCTAAGTAGACCAGTTAAACGTTAGTCTAGTGGTAAGGTGCAGTCATTTACGGCCTAGGATCCGACTGTTTCCTCCCTCTTTGACTGCGAAGCTTGCTGTGTTCTACCGGATAGCGCGGATGGGGCCGAAATCTCCATCCTATACGTAACATGCGATCAGTTCAGCGATTTGTCTGGATGCATGGTCCTATTTTTGGGTTTCGCATAAAACTAGTTTGCATACTAATTTCTTTGGGTAACAGGTTCGAGTCCTGCCTGCGCCAACAACTTTTCTTTTTTTCTTTTATTTCTGTTTTTAATGGATTCTATTTCTCTTTTCTAATTTTTCTTGGCCTAGAATTCTGGTCTTTAACAAAGAAAACTATATAAACTCTTTACGTTAGCTTCAGTTGATGCTTTCAAATTCATTAGTTTGCGTAATTTAGGAAAACAAAATCCCTGGAATAATAATCATCCTTTTATGAGATATATATCTTTGACAATGAAATAAAATTTTCATTCTACTTTCCCCAAGGCCAGCTGGACCTCTGATACTCATGCAGGTCATTTAAGTACTCCCTAGTCCTAACCGAAAATGGAAGAAATCGAACCTCCCCTACCAATATGCTGGCGACGGGCCTGAAAGGACAACAGTTTTCTAAAGCTAAAATGCTCAACTAGTAGTAGTTTACCCGGACATGACTTTCCACACCATTACAGAAATGCTCGGATGGCAAGAAGAAAAAGAGAAGAAAAAAGATCCTTGAAAATGAAACGTCGACAGCAACATGAATATAATCACGAATTAATTCTTAACATTTAGCATTAAAAAAGTACTTCAAATTTTGATAATAATTTCCCCATAACTGGAAATCGAAAATGTGGAAGATTAAAGTATATGGCACCATTACAATGGCCAAAATTGCACTTCGCACTTAGACGGGATGGAAATTCAATAAAAAAACTCTCTATTGTTGATAATCGGCCAGGCCTTTTATTAAAATGAATGGGTCCAAGACAATAACTTTGAATCGGCTTTAACTTATGCCAATTACAAGTCTGGCATACCTTGTGCCAGTGCCGCTAAAACGAACATATCTAATGGAGCCAAATAGTAACAATAGTGGTTTTTGGTGATGATTTAATAATTGTTCAGTCTATGACAGTAGTCGATCGCTTTTGAGTGGAGACGCAATTTATTGAAACGGAATAGACCTTTTGCATGTAAGATGTGTGTCGTATACCAAAATGTCCCACTAGGATTTTCCGCGATTTAGCGTAATCGGAACGAAGTTTTCCAGCACTTATGTAGGTGATAACGAGAACAATAAGAATGACACACGTTGATTTCTTTTAAGGTATAAAATCGTATATTTGTAAAAATATACACTAGACCCATTTCATTTATTCCCTCACTGGAGGACCAAACAATAGTTGATCTCTCTGTTGTAACTTTTTGTCTTGCATGCAAACATTTTTCATTGTTTTGACCTCCAGTCAGGGAATAAGTGAAATGGGTCTATAGGGTTTACCGGTTTAGCGAGCTTTTGGTAAATTTGGGAATCCCAAATTGGCCGATGCGTGCCAAGATAACTAAGTGATATAAGGTTATAATTTTTCAGTCTTATCAAAACCTGTTGTTTCAACACGTTTACTCTGCCTTAATAGTAACGACAGAAAAATTCATTGATTCTACTTCTAGCTAGCTATTTTGAAACGTATGTTCTGTATAGTCCTTCTGTTCTTAGCTAAATATAGATTTTGTCTAGTCTGATTTCAACTGATAAATCGTGAAGAGCAAATATCGCTGATCTGTGAATAGTTCGGGAGTCCTTCTATCGGAATAAAAAAGAGCGAAAGCGAGCTGCTGGGTATCCAGAGCCCACGTTACTTTTGGCCTGCCTTCAATTACGTCGAGCATGCGCAGTAACATAGTTTAACAATGTTCGAGTGAGTGAGTGACACCTTTGCATATTTCGACCCCTCACTATAACTCGTGGATTTGCAATCCACGAGTTAAAAACAGTAAGTGCGGTAAATCTTTTTGAAATCTACAATGTTTGTCGGACATTCTATATTCCAGTGAGAATACTGCGAAATTGTTTCATGTTCACTCTTGAAAGCAAATTGTGAATCTATGAATAGAAACGCACGAGCTAGCCATATCTTTTAGTTATCAACGACTTTATTTTTCCAGAAAAAAAGAAGTGGTGAGTGAAAGGGTTAGGAAATCTTGGGACCAGGGTTCAAGTCCAGTTGAAAATTATATGAGATCTTTAATCAGTCATTTTATGAGGAAAAACAAATACTTCACCATTTTTCTAGTTTTCAGGTTATGTTGAATTTAAGAGTGTTCTAGAAAAATGATGTCGTTCATAACTAAAAGATATGGCTTGCTTGTTGTTCTTCAAGTAATACAATACAATAGACACTACAATAGACGGAAAAGATTAAAGTCTTCCGCCATTTAAGTAAAAATTCCGCGCTAAATCGGAAACTCTAATTTATTTTTTTAGAAGTACACGATTTTATAACTTAAAAGAAATTAACACGTGTGATTGCTATTGTTCTCGACCTACATAAGTGCTGGGAAACTTAATCCGTTCCGATTCCGCTAATTCAGGCAAATCTTGGTTCACGTGTCACAATAAGTAAGATGTCATGGAACGCGGGACATATGTCTTAAATGTAAAAGGTCTAGTGGAACATGCAGATTTTGTTTCTGCTCTTGTGTTCGTTCTAGAATTTCCAACTAAATGAAATTTAATAATGTTCTCTGTAACAAATAGTGTGTTTTAGTGATATTCTAATCAGCGCGACCAAATGTCTTGACCTCCCTTAAACCCGCTATTGTTATAGAGAACAATAGGGCAGAACCACAATATGCGATCGCTTCCCGTCTGACTCGAGACTCAATTTATTGTCCAGTACACGTGGCACTTCGCTCACTTGTCGTATACAGGTTCGTGTGTGCAGGCTGTGTCGGCTGTCTGCCTGCAGGAATCGTCTCGGGGGGGGGGGGGGGGGACACTCCCCTATATTTGCTATACGGGTATGTGCCGCGCTATAGGGTATGGTTTTTCGGCTTTTTTTTTTTAATTTGACATTTTGTCTGGGATAGGGTATAGTTTTTGTCTGGGATAGGGTTACAATTTGGTCGTTTTAGTCTGGGGTAGGGTAGGTTTTGGTTGGTTTTAGTCTGGAATAAGCTACGCTTTCTGTCGACACAGAAACAATGTAAATTCCATTCAAAAGTTAGTAAATATTGATTTCAATCATAGAATAATGAAGAATGGGATAGGGTGTAAATGTTGGGGTTTAGACTGGGATAGGGTGTACAATTCTTAGGTTTAGTCTGGGGTGAGGTATGTCAAATCGAAATTTTAGGTCTGGGATAAGGTCAGGGCTTTGAGGTCCTGGCGGCACACCCTTACCCAAGTTGGGGTGGTAGTACCCCCCCCCCCCCCGGGAATCGTCTCCAAACATTTCAGAAAAATAAAGAGTATGATAAACAACTACTGGCGTACATTGATATACATTGATGCACATTGATATATTTCTTTTTTTCGACGCATTTCGCGGTGATATTAAGAAGCACCATAAAAAGTCATGTCCCAAATTCAAGACTCCAAATTTTGAATACACGAAATAAAATCGAAGCTCTGTAAATAGCTAGTTTGTACTTTCAAGATGAATTTCCAGAATTTGGTAAATATTTTATAGTAAAGTTTTGGAGAACGAACTAAAAGTTACAGAAAGCATTATTAAACTTTATGTGGCTGGAAATTCTAGAACGAACGCAAAAGCAAAAACAAAATCTGTTCCATTCCGTTTCAGTAAATTGGATCTCGAGTCAAACGGGAAGCGATCGCATATTTTGGCTCTCACCTGTTGTTCTTTTAACAATAGCGGGATTAATGATTTTTTTTTCGTAATGACATTTGGTCGTGCTGATCCCTTAATCCCACTAAGTGAACATTCTATAGTAAAGTCTAAAACTAAAAGTCTGTTTTACGGGATTTCCTCATAATATATTAATGCCGATTGCCATGACAACTACTCAAGCAGTTCAATCTTTCAGCAACCATGTCTTATAGTGCCTTTAAGATCCGAACATAGAAGTAAATTTTTAGCCATTTATTTTCTATTAATCAAAAAACTTCAATGACACCTTAATTACAACTTAAATGACGGGCCGATTTTACAGGAAATTCATTGAAGAAATCTAAGACTCCGGAACTACCTTAGAAAGGTAGTCTTAACGAGTTGTGAATAAAACGGTAATTGCAAAATTCTATTATTTTCAATCTTGGAGAATAGTGTATATATATAATAGGCCCTGCTTCACAATCAACCCGACATAAAGGCAAGTCGAGTAAATGTAAGCACTAATGGCTTATTTTCTGAATAGTATGGTATTCCGAATTAAGCTGTATATGCTCTTAAGCTTTATACAATTGTCTATAAATGCTCTAAACTATCAAGATGGGTCATCTACCATGTAAAATTTGGTGATACTCAAATAAAATTGTAATTGTAATTGCAGCCCACACATCGCCAATCGTGGACGCATTGTCCTTTTGACTTGCACTTGTTTAAAAACCAGCAGAGCCAAGCCTTGAACAGGGCATATCACAGTGACTGCACACAAGACAAGAATACTTAGAGCTAAGTTTCTACCACCAAGTCTTGAGTTTTACCAGCTGATTTAACAAGGTCGCCGGATCAGTTTTCTAAACTGCGTTCACAGGTAAAATATATGTTTTTTGAACGAGTTTAGTGGTTTTCTCTGTTTTTGTTAAGGTACAAATTACAAACGCTATTTCGACTCTCAATTCAGTCTTTATCCCTTGTCTTCGGTTCCCACCTGGAGCTCAGATTTTTCTGTATAGTGGTTGATGTTGAGTTTTTTTTAACGTGGAGTTATCACTTATCCATTCAATTTAATTATATGTATCTTTACCATTTCTATATGTAAATGATAAAAGAGAAAACATATAAAGTTAAGACTCTATGCGGAGCTCTTAGGTTGTTTCTTCCACTGATATCAGTTTGAAATACAGCTGGAAAGAGACGGTATTTTGTCCGTGGTCAATGTCAGGCTCGTAACATGGTATATTTTCGTCTCACCGATCCCGGGATTTTAAGGAAATTTTGATCCCTGAGTCCATATTTTTAGAAATTTTTGATCCCTAATCCTTGGTGCAAAAAACTGAGCTGATCCCTGATCCTGACCCAATATTTCTGATCCTCGATCCCACCCATTTGATCCCTGAGCCCTGGCCTCTGATCCCTGATCCTGGCCATAATTTGGGGCTTGATCCCTGATCCCATAAACCATGTTACAAGCCTGCAATGTTCTATCGGTACTTTGAATTCAGATTACATGGCTACTTTCCGAATTCTTACTGTCGGTATTAAATGTGGGGTACTGTATATACATTGGCATGAGTTGAGTATGTTTGTATTTTCAAAACATCTGGAACGAGCCGGGTTCACTATTTTTTTCTATTTATTACTCATTGCTACTCAGACGCATG
The DNA here is from genome assembly GCA_029948255.1 of Telmatactis stephensoni. Classification (NCBI taxonomy): domain Eukaryota; kingdom Metazoa; phylum Cnidaria; class Anthozoa; order Actiniaria; family Isophelliidae; genus Telmatactis; species Telmatactis stephensoni. The sequence goes on from JALIZF010001414.1 coordinate 128,924, forward strand.
TTCATGGTTCAAACTACAATCCATATGATTCCCTCGCCGGTCGTTGTAGGCGCACGCTCGTTGCCGTTCACAGCTTAGCTTGTGCTGGTAGCACAAAAGGCGGACGAACAGCTAAGCAGACAGCAAACAACAAGCAGCGAGCGGAGGAATGTAAATAAGAACTAAAGTTAGAAGGAGGAATGTGAATAAAAAATCTTTAAAATACTATAACTTTTGAATAATTTCGCCCGTGATTCGTTTCACTTCCAAATCAAATCACTCAAATCCGTTGGTCGGGGTTTCTCTCGTCTTAACAAGCACTACTGAAGCAAAGTTCTTTCCAAACGAATTTCAAAGTCTAAATTCCCTCAAAAAAGTATCTAGCTTTCATTTTGTAGCATTTTCTCTTCTAATTCTTGATTAAAAGTTGTGTTTATGACTGATAAATGTGGCAAGCGTCCATAGTTACGAAATGTAAACAAACCAAGCGTCTTTCGAAAAAGTGTCTTAAAAGTGTCTTCTAGTCAAAACCTATCCTATTTCCAAATGTATTCTAGAGAAAAACAGTTTTTAACAAACGTAAATGATGAGGGACTGAAGTGATGTCGATGGCAAACAAATAAATAAGCTGACTATGGGTGTTTGAGCGGGAATTTTAAATCTCACAAATAAATGTTCTTATTATGCTTTCGTTGAGACATTTGATGATGTACCATAATCAACTCATAATCGATTTAAGTTTTGTTGTTTGAGGAAGGCGTGGAGCATGTTACAGTTGAAGTCCCCAAGGACCAAGAATTCGGCATGAATTTGAATATTGTCTAACTTATGGAAGAAGTTATCGTCTTTGGGAGGTCGATAAACTAATGTAATTAGGAGGGGCTTCGAATGGGGCAGCTTAAGTTCGAACCAAACTGCTTCAACATCTGTAGACTTCAAGTCCGATCTGTGATTTCAGGAGTTCAGAGTATCCCAAAAGCGTCTCCCCTGACTTGCTAGACCAGATAAATGGGAATACAAGAAATATACAGAGCAGAATAAAAATTAAAATGCTCACCAAGGAAACATCACACAAGGAAAGACAATAGTGTTTTCTTTTATTGGCTTAACGGTTGTTGCTTTAAACCGCGACAACGTTTTTTGAAATAAGTGTATACATTGCAAAGTGTTCTGACTGGAAAAAGTGTGTCGAGTCACCATAGGGCTACCGTACGCAATAGATATTATTTAGTAGGGCAGATCGGTCACACAAATTGTTCAATATGTCGAAACCCAATCGATCGATATTCTGTGTTTTTGTTTTATCAAGAGACCATAATACTAAGAGAGCGAAACTCAGTATTGATGTCTGTGCGATGTTCGTGGCGCCTAAGCCTATTTTTAGTAATTTCGCCATCGCGCGCGCAAGGCTCTTAAACAATAGAATTCAAACTGTCCCGTCCGCGCGCACGTCAAAAATCAAATTCTATTGGTTGAGGGCCTTGCGCGCGCGATGGCGAAGTTACTAAAAATAGCCTTAGGCGCCACGAACATCGCACAGACATCAATACTGAGTTTCGCTCTCTTAGTATTATGGTCTCTTGGTTCTATTTAGTTTTGGTTTGGTTTGGTTTGTTGTTGTTGTTGTTGTTTTCTATTTTTGTTTTTGTTTTTTCTTTCTTTGTTTCTTTTTAATAGTTTTTTTTTTTTCACAAAAGGACAACAATAATTTCAAAGAAAGCACAACAAAAACAACAACTATTGAGATTAAAATTGCTTTTAGAAATTAAAACTTAGATACAAAAAAATGTTTTAGTACTGATAAGGTCCATCCATCATCCACCCCACCACAGCTGCCTCCCCTACTACCCAAAAAGTTCAATTGTAATGGCGACTTATTTATAGATATTTTAGATTGAAAACCCACGATTCCTGATGAAAGGAAACAACACCAGTACTGCCATCAAGGGTTCCTCTACCTACGTCTTTGCCCCTGTCAGCAACACCATCAAAAGTGTCATCGCTGGTGCTAATACCATCGTGGGAGTCTATGCACTGGTAGCCAATGTTCTTATCTTGTATTTCTTGTCCAAAAAGAAGACACAGAACCGTGGACCAGTAAATGCATTCAGACGTACTCTAACCGATCGGTTCATTCAAAGTCTTGCACTTTCAGATATTTTATGCAGTCTTTTACACAATTCGTCCTTTACTGCCGAATTGTTTATCGACTTTGTAAAGACTGATTATGTATGTAAAGTTGTTCGTGGCTGTACAATAATCTTCCCTTGTATTACTGTAACAAACTACTTAGTTATAGGAATAGAAAGATATCTAGCAGTGTTTCACCCACTTAGAGTACCAAGTGATAGAGTATGTAAAACACTAGTTGTAGTAGCATGGTTTGTAGGAGTGCTCTGGGTAATGCTTGCTTTACCCTCATATAATCTTGTCTATTTCGACCTGGGTAACAACATGTACACGCACGTTTGCAAGCCTAGTAACGATGATAAGTTGTATAGCAGGCTTGTGTTAGTTTCCATCGCATTTGGCTACGCTATTCCTTGTGTAATTCTAACATTTACGTGCTTTCGTATTTTGAATTTTTTGCGGAGACAAAGGAGAGTTGCACCAACATCGAACGCCAATGAGCAGCCTTCGATGGCTTGCGTATACTCAAGGTACAAAGTAACCAGCATGTTTGTATCTCTGATATTTGCATTCATCATTCCATACCTTGTATTTATGGTATACATCGGTGCAATGATGATACTTAAGCTTGAAGTTTCTTATCTCCAAGACTATCTTACACGTTATATTAGCGCAACAATGATTATAGCTAACGGTGCCGTTGGCTCTACCATTCTATTCTACAGTCAAACCTACTTAACACGTAAGCTCATTAAACTGATTCGTTCGATTTTCTCATGCAGCTGCGTCAGTGGAAGGCTTTCTCCTCCAAAGAATGCATATGTATCTTGAAACTAAAATATTTCCTGATACACAAATGAGAAGCAAAGAAATCTTTTCATTGATTTCATGATTTCATCATTTCCATATATCATACTCGTACTCATACTCATACTCATACTCACACTCACACTCACACTCACACTCACACTCACACTCACACTCACCCACTCACACTCACACTCACACCTCACACTCCACTCACACTCACACTCACACTCACACTCACACTCAACTCACACTCACACTCACACTCACACTCACACTCACACTCACACTCACACTCACACTCACACTCACACTCACACTCGCACTCATACTCACACTCATACTCATACTCTACTCATACTCATACTCATGCTCATACATGACAAAAACTGTGTAAAACTTATATAAAGACTATATGATAATCAATATGAAGTGCAGAGGAATATATCTATATAAATAGATTATATAAATACGTAAATAATGCACAACCACTGTGGGGTAGTTTATTAAAGAATAAAACGAACAGCATAATAACCAAAATAGACAAAATGATAAAAACGATTTAAAACCAACATATTCCTATTCCTATTCCTATTCCTATTCCTATTCCTATTCCTATTCCTATTCCTATTCCTATTCCTATTCCTATTCCTATTCCTATTCCTATTCCTATTCCTATTCATATCCTCATCCTTTATATCATCACCCTCATCCTCATCTATAGAAATCAGAATTATGAACAATCCCAAAGGTCTGATTTGTATGTCTTGTACATAGTAAGGTTGTAGTACAGAACAATAAGCTAGCTAGTATTCCTGCCAATAATTTCACTGTTAATTAGTTTTGAAACCTCGAAATGTTTACTCTTTGAAGTTTAAACAAAGGAAGCCCAAGCTCTCCGTGAGTGAACTGGGTTTTTTCAATAAAACATTTTCTAATAGAAATATTCAAATAAAATTTACTTTTCGTATATGGTGTCTTTGTGCATCCTTTAGGTATGTCTCTAAGATCTATCGAGTATTGGTCATTTTTACAATTCAGTCGGGTGCTCTTTTCAAGTATTATATTTTTGTTTTTGTCACGGTGTTGTCATGCAAGGTGTGCATGATCCCCATTGTATACCCTCATATGAAATATTGGAATCTTGATTTTCGAATTCTTGCGAAGAACTTTCATGTGTGTGCTTTTACGTTCATGTTTATTTTTTATAAACTGTATTTAGTTACTTCAAATTACACCTATTTTCAAAATTACGCGACCTTTGCAGACGACACTTGAATGGCTTTTTCAGTGTTTTGACTACCGTCAATCAAAGCTCCGACTATTCGTTCTCCCTGAAGCAAGCTTAAATTTACATCAAAAGTCGGAAAATACTAAATGTTCTGTCAATAAATTCAAGTTTGCTTTGTTTATGAGTTTAGAAAGCTAAAATTTTACAGTCTAGTCGTTACAATTTGATTGACAGAAGCTTAAAAAGCCATGCATCGCCACTAGGTCGCGTAATTTTGAAATTGGGTGTAAATGTATATGAATAGTTTTGTCATCTTAACAGGTAAAACCATTCAGTAGCAAATCATTTTGAATTTAAACAATGATTGTGTGATTAGTCAGGATTGAATTTAAACTTTCTCAATAGCCAGCATAGCAGACCCTCTAGGTGACTGAGGGCGAGGGGAAAGGGGAGGGAGGAGGAGGAGGGAGAAGAGAGGGTGCCTTTCCCCATATCACCAGTCCCTTTGAGGGTCTGCTATGCAGGCTGCTTTTTGAATTAATTGCTATTAGATTAATTACTTAATTGACAATTTTTGCATTGTTCCCAGTTTACCAATTGAAATTTTCTTTTGAGTCTACTTGACTATTAGGTATGGAATCTATACATGTCTATAACCAAGTACAGATCAAGGGGGAGGGTTTTACCCCTGAGTTAAAATACTCAAACTTCCCATACCCTAATGGAGGAGATCAAATACTCCCATCCCTGAGAAAGAGAATGAAATCATATAAAAGTTTTTTTTTTCAGTGGAGAAAAATGACCATTCATGATCAATTGACTACTGCATTATAAGAATAAACTCAAATCCATTACTTAAGATTTTTTAGTTGTAATTTATTATTTATTGCCTTAAGAGCCTTGTTCCAGCAACCACATGACCTCTTAGAGGGCTTTTGTTTTCCTTGAGCGCGCTCTTGGTGACGACACCGTCAGCTAGGTCACTTTCGAACACTAGGCGCGCGCTATAGTTCAACTGAATAGCTACAGAAAACTTGAAAATTTTGCTTGAATTGAACTCTTTGAAAACTCACTCGTGCAAATTTATTCTAAATTGCACTCGTAACCATATTATTTCCTATACAAACTAGGCAAAAATAGAAGTTGATTGAAATCATCTCTATTCTTATGACGTCACGATGACGTCATAGAGATCATTCACTACTAATTATCTCGAGAAAATGACCTAAACTTTGAAAACGACATTGTGTTCATCGGCACACAATGCCACAATGCCGCCGCCTGGCTTGCTCAGTTGGTTGAGCGTCAGTTTCTCGTGCGGGAGGTATCGGGGTTCGAATCCCGGCCGGACCAACACTCAGGGTCTTTAAATAATTGAGGAGAAGGTGCTGCCTTTGTAATTACATCTGCAAACGGTTAGACCTTCACGTCTTCTCGGATAAGGACGTTAAACCGTAGGTCCCGTCTCTCCACACTATCTATACCCAGCATTGGAGGGACGTAAAAGATCCTGTTAGTAGGTAAAATATTTGGCTCTTGTTCATTCTGCGGGTCGACATGACCTCGACCGAGCCAAATATTTTACGCCTTCTGGCCGACATTAAGTATGAAACGAAACGAAACGTGTTTCCCTCCATGTATACTCCACACGTACACATTGTGTTAGAAAAGGCATTTTCCTCGCATGCTTTCCTCTTAAGAGATTTATTATTTCGGAATGCTGTTTTGTTTTTGTCCTTACTTTAACGAAGCCGTTATATCAAGTTTAATTCCTTGATTTCTTTACACTACGACAAGGAAAAGAAAACCGCTGAATGGTGTCATGGTTTCTTCACATGCGCGATGGTACCGGAAACGACGTCAGAATCAGGCAACATTTCCTGTTTTATGGCGCGAAATAGTTGGCACGCCTTGTCAATGAGCAGCCTCTTAATTAACCAGCGGTAACTTGTTTTGAAGCGGTAAAATGTAATATGTAGCATGCTATAAACCGATTTTTGTTTAATTGATTCATTAAACTTCAGAACGGCATCAAACAGATCTGTGAAGTGGTTTCCTTTTCATTCTGAGTAGGGAAAAGAAATTAGGAAATGTACAGCTTTGCCAAGCTGGGGGGATTTTTTAGATTTAATTTTAAAATGAAAACATTCTCCCCGCGCTTCTTCTCATCTGTGAATCAAGAAACATTTTGGGAAACAACTTGTCATTTTCAAGATGTGCACGGCGGGGGAGGTGAAATCCTTCCACTGACGCTGCATGAGAAAATCGAACGAAACAGTGTGACGAACTTACGTCGTAAGTAGGTTTGGTTGTAAAACATAATGGTTGGACCAACTGCACCATTTGCAAAAATGATTGTTGTGCTGATGTAGCGCGTAAGATAGTCTCGAAGAAAACTAACTTTAGGTTTTAGTATCATAACTGCACCATTATATGTCAAAAACGCAAAGTATGGAATGATGAATGCAAATATTAGAGAAACAAACATGCTGGTTATTTTGTACCGTGAAAAAATAGCTGCTTGCCCTTGGGGATTCGAAGCGACTCCAACGATCCTGTGTTGTCGTAAAAACTTTAAAATACAAATGCATGTAAATGTCAGAATAACACTAGGAATGACGTAGATGAGCATGATGCTAGCTAAAGCGAAGCCGCTGTACAACTTATCATCGTTACTAGGCTTACAAACGTCCGTGTACATGTTGTTACCCAGGTCGAAATAGACAAGATTATATGAGGGTAAAGCAAGCATTGCCCAGACCACTCCTACAAACCATGCTACTACAACTAGTGTTTTACATACTCTACCACTTGGTACTCTAAGTGGGTGAAACACTGCTAGATATCTTTCTACTCCTATAACTAAGTAGTTTGTTACGGTAATACAAGGGAAGATTATTGTACAGCCACGAACAACTTTACATACATAATCAGTCTTTACAAAATCGATGAACAATTCGGTAGTGAAGGTGGGTAGATTGATAAGACTGCACAGAATATCTGAGAGTGCAAGACTTTGAATGAACCGATCGGTTAGAGTACGTCTGAATGCATTTACTGGTCCACGGTTCTGTGTCTTCTTTTTAGACAAGAAATACAAGATAAGAACATTGGCTACCAGTGCATAGACTCCCACGATGGTATTGGCACCAGCGATGACGCTTTTGATGGTGTAGCTAACAGGGACAAAGACGTAGGTAGAGGAGACGACACTGGTGTTGTTGCCTTTCATCAGGAGTGGAGAAACTACGCTCTAGAACCAACAAAATGTAGTCAATCAATCAATCAATCAATCAATCAATCAATCAATCAATCAATCAATCAATCAATCAATCAATCAATCAATTAATCAATTAATCAATTAATCAATCAATCAATCAATCAATCAGTCATTTACAATATAAACTGGTTGTTTAATTGGTCAGTGTTAGAAAAAATAGACCTCTATGAGGCCATGTGGTTACTGGCCTCAAATCCAAATATAGATAAAGAAACGAAATTAAAATGCAAAAACAAACAAACAAAGAAACAAACAATTAAACGAACAAACAAACAAACGAACAAACAAACAAAGAATGATGTCAACAACGATCCTGGACAAACTGCCTACTTTGGGAAATGCAATGCATTCCCCTTTCTTCCTCTAAATCGCCTTAAAATGCAACCAAACCCTCCAAAAACCACAAAGAATGCAATACAACACTAAAATACAGGTAAAAGATGTGATTTATTCTATTTTCGATAAATTTCTATATTTGAATATATTGATCAAAGATTGGGCTACCTGTGTAGCATCTAAAGAGAAAGAGGGTCCACTTTGACGTCATGTAACTCCTCAGGGAAGTCGGTGGCCCCCATTTTTTATTTGCTCGTCATTTTACTTCTATGATTATGTCCTTTCACCGTAAGTGAAGCTTTGGGTAACCGTGCCTAAATCTTTACTGAGCCGTGATGAAGAGTTGAAAGTTGCTTGATTGAAATTGTTGGAGGATTTACTATCTAAAACCAAATGTATTACTGTGAGATGCATTTACAGGCATCCAACATAGATAATCATGCTAGACTTGGAAAACAAGTTAGAACACTTAGCTTTGATAACTCGAAATACCAATTACTCTCCCTTTGTGATAAACACAAATGTTTTTTACGAGTTGTTTCTCACCCCCAGCTAAAGATTACCTAGATTTTTTATAGAGCAACAATATTGTTCCCGAAATTACTAATATAACAAATTTGTACATCCAAAGATAGTTTTAAACAGGGATTTGATCTTTTTAGATCAGTTTAATTTCTAACCTGATGAAAATAGAATTTGAGTGTTAATCCAAAACTAAAATTTGAATTAAAACTTGTATAAGGGGCTAGTTTTTGGCACTTTTAGCCATTATTACTCGATATTCCTCTTAATGCAAATGTTTTCTTATTAACGATCTGCGATCGTATCGTCTAGTTGCAAAGTTGTACTTGTCTTTTTCTATATTTACTTCATTTATAGTTTTTTTCTTTCTTTCCTGTCTAGCAACATACATTTTTTTTTTCTTTTGCTACACTTCTATTTAGTGATTGCCTAGTGTAATCAACAACATGATATGTAAATCGTTCCTACAATATATCTATCCTTTTACACTTGATTTAATAGATTGCGGCAGTGGTCAGCTTGTCCAATGTAAAATTGTCTTCAGTTTTGTTTTTCCTTTAATTATATAGCTAAATATAAATATTTTTCAACATGTATCTGTACTTTTAAATCTGAAGTGTTAAACTTAATAAAGAAATTGTCAATGACCAACATTAAAGGTTTTAACAGACAACCGACATATGGATACATATTTAATTGTTAAACGTTTTAAAGTGCTTCTACCTTAGTTGGATTGGATTGTGAATGGCCTTTGTCGTCTGGTTCCCAGGTTCAATAGCAGCTGTCGAGTTCGAATTTCCCAGAAAGAATAAAGCCAACAACACAAGGCTTCAGAGGAGAAGGAACCTCATTCTGGTGGGTGATATCAAAAGTTTTTGAGCGCGGCTTTCTAGATCTGCAACGGTCGATCGATCTAGCTGGAACTGTGCAGCAAAGTGAAAACTTGCTAAATATGTATAGCAGTATTTTCGAGGGGGGTTGAGAGTGGGCGATTGAGATACTCGATCAGCCGATTAGCCAATATGTACACAGGAAGGCTCCGTCGTCTCGAGGTATACTTTGATACTTTCAGAGTGAAAAAAGTAACCCACATTCATTAGACGGACGGGTCACAAGAGATGATTTTGACAGTTTTATTTAACCTCGTTTCTAAAAAAGGACCCGTTTTTCAACGTTTATTCGATTTTTTTATTTTCTATTTTGGCCGCCTACGCGTATCCCGTTAGACGAATTAGTATCCAGCGGTTAGGAGACCTGCTTGAAGACTACTTGAGTACTGCCACTCAGCTAGCTAACGAACAGTGCAATTTCCTTATCTTGAATATAATGCTGTGTACAATCGAAGCCATCTCTCTTTTTGCACCCTTTGTCAATGTAGTGTTATGCACTCCATTCCCAATATCAATTGATTGTGTCTTGTAAGTAGTTGAATCATGCAAAAAAGAAGAAATAAATAACACAGTATATAAAAATCCAAACTGAATTACACGGTATATAAAACATAAGTTTATTCTGTAAATGCTGCTAAAGTAAGATCGGATTAAAAAAAGAAAAAGGGAAAAAGAAAGATATATTTTCATTTCTTCATTCCTAAAGAATTTAGAATTTGATTTACTCCTAAACCTGTCTTGTTTGGCAGAGTAATTTTCCTTGAATACGAGTATAGCTGAATTGTCTGCAATAGGTCGACCCTTTTTATCATGACACAAGCGCGATGCCTCGCTAGTACAAAGTTACCACCTTGGCCTGTTTTGTGCATTCCCATTCGAATTAACTCCAATATAAACAGTAGTTTTAGTTTAACGTTCATTACAGAAGCCTCTCGAATAACAGCCCCTGGCTAAGACATGCTGATTAATAAACCCGGCAAATGCGAACAAGTCACCAACTCCCACAAATTTCTTTGCAGAAACCTATGTTTTTTCTCTTTCTCGAATAACAGACCACTCTTTGATGCATTAACGTTACATCCTGGCCGCTGAGGACATGCTGATTAATAAACCTAGCTCCAAATACCACCGCACATTTCCTTCCGTATATCTGTACCCCCTCCTGTTAGTCCACTTAGATCATAAGCCCACTATCCGTCCATCGTCCAGCAGTCATTTTTGTGGTTATTGGCTTTATGCCAGTAACACACTATGTCGTGGTCTTTATGCGTGCGAGTACGTGTAATTCGGAAATCGCCGAAGCAGTGGCGAAGTGTCAAGCCGAAAGATATGCGAACTACGTGTGCCGGTCCGAGGGTGTTTAAGTCGATTATTAATAATCAAATATAGGGTTTGTGGTTATAAATATATGTTTTGAGACCAAACTGTTCAGTTTAGTTCATAAATATATCTGTAGGGGAAATGTTTGATCAATTCTCGATAAACGTAGTATTGACAAAGCCGTTCGGAATGAAATAGGAAACTTAGGTAAGCACGGAAACATGGGGCGATATTTTACTGTAGATCAATGGCTCTGGGTCGTAGGCGTTTATAATGTGCATTTAGTAATTAGAGATGCGAAGGTAAGTTGATCGTAATTTATATTTCTCATATAGTACTTCAGTTTTTCATTTTGCGTATGTAGAAATTTAAATATACTTACCAAGGGTACTAGGACAAAGTCGGTGTGTGTATGCACTAGTCGAAGTAAACTCCTACCCCCACCCCCAACCAGGGACAGGCCTTGAAATGTGTCTATATCTATATTTGAATTTGAGGCCAGTAACCACATGGCCTCATAGAGGTCTATTTTTTTATTTTGTTTGGTCAGCTGGCCATAGCACTTAGAGAGATAGATAGATACTTCATTAAAATCACCTAGCAGCTAGAAGCTGAATTGCGTAACTTTAACAAAACGTAACAAGCCTTGCGACTAAGACAACTAATAGTGGATAATTACCGATACTATGTATTACACTGTATTAACAGCCTTGCAACTGATAATTCAAATTCAATTCCTATGTACTATAATACATAGATTCATAGATCCCGGCGGTAGATGCTTTAACTGGCTTTTCCGGTTATCAGACAGAACTTTCACGTGCTTGATCATCTTCACTGGCTCTGGCGGCAGTGAACAAATAGGCACATAGCTGACAGTTGAAGAGGCCCCACTAAAGACAACATGGACGCTAGTCTCCTAAGTATAGAGAGGAAGTCTCGAACTGTAACGTACCAGCTCAAGATGACATGATTGACTGCATGTCTGAATCCAACCTCCCGAGGGTATATCAACCCCGAGTCGGCTTGGTAATGTGTGAAATGAAATAAAAAATGAAAAAATAAATAAATAAATAAAATGAAATAAACAAATATATTTTTGCGTTTATTATTTTTTACAAATATCTGTATGAGTATATATTCAAATGCACTTAGAGTTTGTTAGTAGTAAGGACAGGCTGTTGTACCAGGCGGCAATCCCTACTCTTTGCGAACAGTACAACAGGAGTTTTACCTTTCGCCTAAGTGCTAGCATTTTATGATATGACCTTTTTTTGGCCATATTCATTTCCATTTTAATTTAGAGGCATATATTGTAAACAATTGAATTAAGTTGATTGGCTGCTGAAAGTAAGACACGATTCTGCAGTAAGGTGAAACGGGGTCTTCAACAGGGGCGGGTCCAGGGGGGGGGGGTGTCCATAGGTGCACCGGACACCCATCTAGCTTCCTGCGGGATGACGTCATCAGGTTCCATTGTTAGGAGGCCACCATCTTGGATGTGACGTCATTTCTCAAAAGGCCTTTGGGACACCCCCTTTGCAAAATCCTGGATCCGCCCCTGTCAAGAGACCATAATACTAAGAGAGCGAAGCTCAGTATTGATGTCTGTGCCATGTTCGTGGCGGCTAAGGCTATTTTTAGTAACTTCGCCATCGCGCGCGCAAGGCTCTTAGACAATAGAATTCAAACGGTCCCGTCCGCGCGCACGTCAAAAATCAAATTCTATTGGTGGAGGGACTTGCGCGCGCGATGGCGAAGTTACTAAAAATAGCCTTTGCCGCCACGAACATGGCACAGACATCAATACTGAGCTTCGCTCTCTTAGTATTATGGTCTCTTGCCCCTGTTCAATTGTTCAAACTGCTAAACTTTGCAAACAAACATAGCAAAAAAACATTGATCTGAAGTGTATTTAGTGAAACAAACATCGAAAGAACGATGTAATCTTCAAGTCAAGTCAAGACCAGTTAGAGTATCAAAATTGAGACACTATTGCATTTGAAACGAAAAACAACCACTCGAGCTCGGCTTTTTAGTGAAATGAGCTTGCACAGACAAGAAAATGGCTGCATAATGGCTTTTTTGTGTGAGCAAACCTGACGAAAGAAGGACAACAAACTCAGTCAAAGCAGTCAGCTTCGCGCAGAATGACAGGACAGACTTACTTTTGAATCTCATTAAAACTAAACTGTGACCTTATCAACAACATTCTGGTAGCTCGAACATAAAGAAAATGACCCAGAAAGGCTCCAGGTGAACTTATTCTAAGCGTTTTCCGAGCTTTATTTGGAAGTGAAAACAAAATTAAAATGTACACTCCGCATCGTATAGATGAAGGATGAACCAAACAAATGAGCTACTGTTTGTTGCTTGATCTTTCAAAAAAAACCTTCATACCTCAGCAATTCAGTGGAATATGAAACAATTTTGAGCGCTTTTCCCCCCTTCTTTTCTGTGAGGGAAAATTATTAAAAAGCTTCGAAGCCTGCTCTTCACGGCCTGATTTTAAGAAAACTAAAGCACATAGACAAAATGTACAAAAATTATTAATTTTCAGCTATTTAAGATAATAATTTCAAAAATTTAACAGTCCCTCATTAAAATTCCCAAACCTATTTGTCGCCGGAAATTAAGAATTATTTGCCATTATAGCAAATAGGAAGGAACAATTAAATACAATTAACTGACGAAATTATTTATAAGTTCCAGTAAGGTGTGTTTTTCCAATTAATAATTCTAGGGTATTAGCGGACAACTGTGCTGAATTTTTATTATGTTCTCTAAAATTTATTCCAATTTATGCTCCATGACCTCAAAGCAAAAACCACTCTGCGCCATGAAAAGGAACAACAAAATTGGATAAAAATTTTTAATGGTAAGTTAAAAAGTTAAGATTAAGATTTTGAAGATTAAGAGTTAAAGTTAGACTTTTTTAATGGTACTAGCCAAACATGTGAAAAAACCTGAGGTCAGTATTCAAATTTAAACGTTTTTGCCAAAAACAAAATTAAGCTTATAAGAGTCGATTTCTTTGTTGTTTTGTATTTCAACGTAAGTTTCTTGTATGTGCAATGCTTGATTTTTCCTGGCTTGACTGGCTTGTTAGTTTGTATATATGTACAGACATGAAACTTTGTTTTCGGTTACTGAAACATAAATTAAACAATATCGCCGAAAGACGTTACTTGCTGCATGATCACTGTTTTGAGGGTTTCAGTTTAGCTTACTTCTAGAGTCGGTCTGACGATTAAAAAATTCATCTTAAAATACAATTAGTTTATCTTTATTTGCTACGCCTTATGTCTTTCCCGTTTTCTATGTTTTGAATTATAACGTAAGTGAACAAGACGGAGAAATCCGCCTCATTTATAATTAGCCAGTCTATCGCTAATATAAACTAAACGCGATTTTAAGACGGCATTATCGGTTTATAATAGAAGAAAATATATTCGGTATTGATGGAGTGGCCCAGTGACGGAGCCAATCAAACCTGAATCTATTTTCTTCCAACGCAATAATTATAAACCAATAATCAAGTTTAAGTTTGTATCGCGATTTTAACTTTTTTTTTGTCAAGAAAAAAGAAAAAATATCATTGTTAATTTGATTGATTGAAAGCGAGATTCTCTTTACCTGCAGTTGTTTTTGCAGTAACATGCGCGCGCTTTCGCTAATCGCTAAGCCATCGAGCGCGGACTCAAGAGATTTTTCACCTACTTTTTTTGCTTTTTCACAAACATTTGTCATTGTTTTCGGTAAATTATTTTAAAAAGTTTGTGTATGTTTGCTGCTTAACTTAGAATTGATTTTCGGTACGTTTTTGTGATTCTGAAGAAAGCCATTTTGATGCAGTCCTCGATGTTTGGGCCAATCACGAACGCTGATCTCTCTGTAGATCAAAATGATAGGAGAATCGCGATACCATCCAAAAGCCAGCACTTTTTTCCTCTCCCTTTTTATCATCAAGAAAACACAAGTTTTGCATGGATGAACTTTAAATTTGCTTTAATTTGTTTGCTCTACTTTTTTAAGGGTTTTTTTTTCCTTTAATAATTTTGGACATTTATAAATCATAATTTTTCCGAATTAAAAAAAAGATTGAAGTACTAATTGACGTGGTTTTCTCAATGTGGTTTTCTTTGGGAAATTTTATGTCTGAAGTGCAGAAAATGCATGCGAACTCAGCAGCTAGGTTAGGGTCACCGTCAAGTCTTCATTGTCGGTCTTTATAAACATTACTTATCGCACGGATACCGCTCTCCTCCCTTCGTGCGTCGGGACGCAATATCCCTTGCAGTAATTCTCAGATATGGCAACTGAAAAAGGTTTTACTTCTCCACCGAGAGAAGAACTCTTTTTCGTTCGTCAAACAAGGAATGACTACAAGGGGATATTGTATAGAGCGTTAAGGCGTGATTGTAAATTCGATTACATTTTATTAGATCTGAATTTTGAACAACTATAAGGTTTGAATTGTAAATAGTTCTGTTGTAGCAGATGCAGGGAAAAATATGCTATTTTTATTTCATTTCTTGACATTCAGTAATTTGTAAAATTGCTCTTCAATTGTTTTTAATACTGTCTTATCATAACTATCTGAAGAGCACAAATAAAATTATTGTATTGTTTCACTGTATTATCCCATTCCATTTAATTTCAATTGCTTTTCCTTCACATGTACGTAGGCAGAATAAATCAAATGAAAACAATTAGAAAAGACATGCTTTAATACTGCTAAATATTTTCCAAGACTGAGGTGCTGAGGCTGTCTACATAAAATCCAACAAAAGTATGGGCCATGTAGGAGCTCTCGTAAGATATCTTAAGCTATTGGATTGATACTCTCACTGTAAAACAATAGCAAATAAAACCAAATGCAAACATGATCTGTCGCTTTTGACCATATTCTATCTAACCCATCAAAGAAATTATGGGACAATCTCCAATGTATTTTTTTCTTATTTCCTATCAGGGCTCCATGAAAAAATATATTAATATTTGTATTATTTAAAAGATAAATAAATTCATTATATACATATCTTGATTTACTCTCCAAAATAGACCATGTTGCGGAGACCGCTCTCAAGAAAATCGCGGGCGGACATGAAAACGAGGCGTTTTCAGGCAATGACGTTAAAATGGCAGCAAGATTTTCCTTAACAGCTGTTTCAAAATAACCATAGATTTCGAGAACTCTTGGAAAAAATTATCACTTCTATCATCATTACATATCGATTACTGAATCCATATAAAATTCCTCTGATATAAAGAACATATTGTTTCTGGCAACGTTCTGACATTAAAATCGATCGATCACTGAGTCAAAGATAACCAAGAAATCTCCACAACAAAGCATTGGTACGATAAAAGGACAAATTAATACCTCAATTTAAGAATAACACATAATTAAAAACTTCGAAGTTCAAAGTTCAGTAGAAAATGTTTTACTTACAATTTTGTTTCAGTTATTTAATTATTTGAATATTATTCTTTCTGTACAATAAAGTCATAAATTCACTTCTCTACTTACAGCTCTTTTAGTGAAACACCCAATCGCCTGGTGAGCGTTAACAACAAAACGTCTCGAAAAACCAACTCTATTAACTTGAAATGTTATCAAATACTGATGCAGACTTCCAGATATGAGCCAAAACTAAAGATGAAAGAAAATGCCTTGTAAAGAGTTGATTTTGTAGTCGGCCACTAGCCCTTTACAGAGCCGCTTCAGCCTCTGCTAATATCTCTCGTAAGAACTCTTTCCTGTAGCTTCATAGAAAGAAATGATTACAGAGCTGGAACCTTTAGTTTTGTCTTATAACTTAATTGAGAGCCGCAAAAAGGTAGTCTCCACATCTCGAAAATACTCTATTCCATTTAGTAAATTTTCGTTCATTCCGGCATTGCTCTCAGCCACTCACTGGAATGCGCGTATCGTTTTCTTCACGTGTGAAAAAAAAACGATACGTCCAATCAAAAGCCGCGTATCGTTTTTTGTTTGTTTGTTTGTTTTGTTTTTTTCACGTGTGAGAAAAACGATACGTCCAATCAGAAGCGGCTTTATTTCTGATGAAAATGTTTCTTCAAACTGGCTCCTCTTAGCACTTTTTCTCGCAGAATTTTCAGTCTTGGCAGTTCAATTTTTAATCTTTATTCAGTAAAAATTCAAGTAGATTAGCTTATTTACCACAAAAGTCATCGATGACATGCAGAAAAGAGCTCTATAGGGAAAAAAATTCCAAAACCATGCTGTGCTGCAAAAAGCGAAGGAGGATTCACAGCCGGCAGATTCGGAGTCACTGAATGGAAATTTAGTCCAACTGCATGGGCCCTTTTATACAAAAGCTTGGAGAAAAACACTGATAAATCAAGTTCAAGGTAATTTCTTTAAGTTTTAAGGTCATTTGAAACGCCAAGCATGTTTAATGGGCGTGAATTTGACCGTAAGTTTGTCTTTGAAGACTTTGAATGAACTCAAATTCTTCGCGTTGTCTTTGCTCGTTTTGTACCAAGTTTTATAAAATATTTGAGATATAACGCGTGCGCTGATTGGTTGGCTACCATGTTTATATCAGAGGACAGAGACATGGCTCGCTCAAAAAACGTCGAAAATATTTTATAAAAGCAATATAAAACGATCGCTTATGTCTCTGTACTGTGATGTAAACACTCTGGAAGATGTAGAGCACTCGAAAAGCAAGAGAAACACTCGGCTACGCCTCATGTTCCTAAGCTTGCTTTTCTCTTGCTCTACATCTTCCATCGCCTGTTTATATCACAAAACAGAAAACTCTCCCATAATTTCTTAGGTGCCTTCCAAATATTTAACAATTATTCTCTGAACTGGAGGTAAATATTCCTAAAACCGCTATTCACCGACAGTGAAGGGAATAATTGTTATATACCAACTCCACAACCCAGCACTTAGGATTCATAAAACTACATCATTTTTAGAAATGTCAACTTATATTTGAAATAATAACAAAGCGTGACAAAGCGTGACAATGCGCGCGAAAATTGATAAGCCTCGTTTGCAGACTTTCAAGGAACACGTTTGGTCCTCTACAAATACTGTCAGTAGATGCAGTCTTTACCTATTTTAGCATGTTTCTTAGTACTTTTAAACGCATTCTTGAATAGAGGACAACTTTAATCCTTGCAAACAAGTGTTCAAGAACGAAAGGCGAATTTGATCGATCAGAAAGACTGGATTCGATGAACTTTTTTTCGCGAGAGATCACGCCGGCGACTGTCAGTTCTATAGCTGCTCTTTCAAGCTTGCTTCAAGTCTTACCTAAAAATGTTGTGTTTGGTGGACATATTACAGTTCAGGCTTTTTAAGGTCCTTTGGAGACAGGCTCAAGATGATTGTTTGCCTCAGTAAATTCTGGAAAACTTGTGTTTATTATGGACAAAACTAGCTGAAAAGTGCCGAATCAATTGGCTAAGGTAAGCTAATTATTATAAAATTCATTTCGTCGTCATTTTTCGTATAAATGTTCTCTAAATTATCAGTCAAGATTTTCTAGTTACCTTCTATTTCTAGATGCATGTCGCTAAAAAAAACTATTTTAATAGGAAATGAAAAAGCTGAGTAAATTTAACTGACAGGAAATTCAAAATCTTTGAATCAAGTTGACATGATCTGAAAACGTGCAGCTTGTTTCTCTCTCAGTACTGACTTCAAATACTCTTCAAACCGGATAAATGTCGAAGCTTTCTTTAGTTTTAAAAGACTGTTATGATTTTGTTTCGGTTTTTGTATTTTTCTCTTCGTTAAAATAGACCATTTTTGTTGAAAAGCTCTATATCCCGAGCTTGTGAAGTAGATATATTCTCATACTCCGAGATAGCGAGCCAATAGAGTCGCTCGATCTTACGAGGTTGTGGAGTTGGTATATACTAATTAAGCAATAAACGATAGATTTCCGTGGTTTATCGGGGAAATAAACCACGCGGGATGTTGGGAGAACACGAGAAAAGGCCTAAAAAACAAAGAGCCGTAGGCGATATAGCGGAAAATAATTATAAGCAAAAAACTAACATTTAAAACCAAATTTCGCAGATGAAAATATTTTCATCAGAGAGCCAATAAGATTGCTCATTACTTCGAGATTGAGATAAAACGAGCGTTGTGATTGGCTTGATTTTGAAAATGACGTCATCGACGTCCTTTGCGAAGAGACAAAAATGGCGTTGAAGAAGGTTGACATGAAAGTTGTGGACAACAAATTTGCTCTTTTGAGGTACTTTTCTATACTTTCTTGTGTCTAAGCATACATGTTTTCACTGAAAATTTTTTTTTCTTGTATGTGCAAAAGTGAAAGTGAATGCTTTGAAGCATAAATTTGCCTTTTTGCTCCTCGTGTTTTTATTGACTATATTTGTGCATGTGTACGTTTTGTTCACAGAAAAAAATATGTCAGAATTGCAGATATTTCAAAGGCAATTGAGTAAATTTAACGGCCTTCAACTATCACTTGTAAGTTTGAGAGTTTTTTCCACGCTGTTGCTCTCTTGCTTGTTGTCATCAAAGCTGTAATAACAGCTGAAAGGAACTATTTCATCAAGGAAAGTAACTTGTTAATACAAATATTGTTAATAAACTTATTGTTCTTATAATACTGCCTGAATTTTTCTGAGTTATTTAATTTGTGAAAAACTATCCAAAGTTTCATACACGATTTCAGGTTTGCTCTTATCAGTCGCTTTTCATTACAAAACATCGGATTCTAGTGAAAGTCGTGAACTGTGACTTGCTAATATATCAGAAAACAATAAAAAACGTATTTTATATTGAACATTCTTTTGGTTTTTATCTTTTTTTACGGCAGAAAGAAGTGTTGAGCCGTGGTTTATGGGAGGAATATACCACGGGTTTCAAGCGCTTTTTAACCAATCAGAGCGCTCGTTAGAAAAAAGCTATATTATAAATTTCTATATTGTCAAAAACGACAGAATTTTAATAATTGGCTGCATGTAAATTCATATACATACTATGTAAATTCTTGAAAACTTCCTGTAAAGTGTGGACCCTGTAAATTTTACTAGTAACAGAATGGAAAAGATGCCGATTTTCACTAAGATCGGGAAAAACCTTGTGAATTACCTCAAAAGTTCTTGGAAAACCCCTGTGAATTACCTCAAAAGTTCCTGGAAAACCCCTGCGAATTATCCCAAAAGATCCTGGAAAACACCCTGTGAATTACCCCGAAAGATCGGGGCCGAAAGATCCTGGAAAAACCCTGTGAATCAGTTGCCCCAAAAGATCCTGGAAAACCCCTGTGAATTATCCCAAACAATTCTGTAAAAACCGAAACTTATGTTAAGGTGGCCCGCGGGGATTTATTGTGAGAGAGGCAATTGTATTCAGAGAACTGCTGTCTTTATTCCCAAAAGTCTGGATCCCGTGCGGAATTTTGCAACAGATAGTAAGGTATCGTTTTGAATAAATTAACAAACCGTGAGGGCTTTACCTTGGCAGCTCAAACGTCGACTCGATGAAGTTGCTTACTTTTGAAGCTTACTGAATTATACCTAGTGCAGCAAACACAACGACACTTGGCAACAGGTATGTTAACATCTTGTTCTATCTCATACCTAGAAAATTTCACAAAACAATTCGACAGAATTTGTAGAAGTCGAAGTAATACAAATTCGCAACGCTCACCTCGTGGTCACAAAAATTACTCCCCAAGTTTGCTTGAGGATAACATTATTGGCGTTTAGCTTCTCTTCTCTCCAAATTTTGTTTACAAGTTACAATAGGTATTTGTCTTTCTTATAGCAGATATAGTTCTCGCTGTTTTTGAAATTTTATTGAGATTTTGGCGGTAGTTTTGACTACAGAATTTTGCGTCGTAACAGGCAGCACAAATTTTGTATCGCAACTTCTAAGGCACTAATTGGCACGATACATGTTGTATGTAGTCCTCTATGCCTTTATACTTGATTGACGAAATAGGAAAAAAATTCACCTTGGAATTTTGGATTTATGACCAGTTTTTCTCAAAAAGCCATTTTTAAAAATCGTCTGATATCTCGAATTATTTGATCTAATTCGCAGAAAAATAATTACCGGTACAAATTTCAAGGCTTGTAGACAAATGGCTGCAAATTTCTCAGAAATCGGACAAGGATTTGATGTAAAAAGACGCGATTGAAATTCATGCCCAACAAACAAATCAATAGGTACGGGCCACCTTAATCAACAGCTAAAGCATGTCAACTTAAAATTAGTACAATAACCTTTGTTTTGTTTCTTGACAATTGTTCATATAATTTAGTATAAATAGGTTATCATTGTAAGATCTCCTCACTACTGAAAATGGCAAATGTAGTTGCCGAAACATGTATAGTAAACGACACCAATGAAACTTAAATCTGTGGTCTCTAGTCTACGAATTGTCCAATTTGTCGACGCTTGTGCGAAAAAGTCGTCGTTGTTTTTTCTGAGGCTCTGGCTTCGTAAAGAAATAAAGGAATAGTCTGCAAACATTTCAGATATTAAATAAAGAGTATGATAAACAACTACACTGGCGTACATTGATACACCTAATTCAATTAACGCTGTCGGTAAATAGACTCAAGTCTACTCGACTCACCCAAAATGGAGTATGGGTAGGAATAACTAAAAGCTATGAAACCACATAAATATCAACACAACAATTGTCAACCAGCTAGTGTTGAGCTTATACAACAAAGTCCTATATTCACCTATATTCACTGGTATTTAAAAAAAAAGTGAAAACCAAAGCCAAAAAGAGACTTTTTTTTCAACTACCCATACTCCTTTGCGATCTAGTCGCGTAGCCTTGATCGAAGCCTCTCGCACGACAACATTTTTTTGAAATAGGTGTATACATTGATGCACATGCATTGATATATAATTTTTTTCAACGCCTTTCGCGAAGATATTAAGAAGCACCATAAAAAGTCATGTCCCAAATTCAAGACTCCATAATTTTGAATACATGAAATAAAATTCCTCGAAGCTCTGTATATAGCTAGATATTGACTACAACTAGTTCTTATATAACACACAACACGTTTAACGCCTTCATGGTTTAACGCCCACATTCATGTGGTGATCGCGTGGTTACAAATCCTAAAGTCATCTAATGATTCAAGATAGCTGAAGAAGAAAGTGTTTTGTATACACGATATCAGTCTCATTTCGGAAAGCCATTTGTTGATTCAGTGAGCTATGCACTTGGAAAAACCAACTATAATCTTTTACCAAAGTTTGAGCAGTTACAGGCCATTTACGGATGGACAGTTGTGAAAGACGTATCTGTGAATTTTTCGATACGCATCACTACCACTGTTACCAAACACTGACATTTGCATATTGCAAGCTCGCAAAATACTAATTAATCAATTGATTGGCTCATTTAGCACATGCGCATGCAAGTTATACTGGACTCTCTTTCTCCGCGAGTCCTGGAGCGTCAAGAAAGAGAGTCTGGGACTGGACTAACTCGTGCCCATGAAAGGGAACCCAAAATGGGCTTAAAAAGGACATTTAGATTTATAGCTGCCGCTAGAGTAAGAGCGATTGACATGTTGTCGTTAATAAACTTTTTAACAAGACGCACCTCGAACCGTACACTGGTTGCCTGTAGTTCAACAAGCCGCAGTAGTAAAGATCTTTAATTTGTCTGTCAACAGCTATTATCATATCTCACATGCAAAAATATTACCTGCAAATATTCCAGTTTATTTAACATTTTTATTTCACTATATATCTAAATTGTTTGCTGTAAAGACTTCTACAACGGCGTTTTTGACACAATAACAAATCGTGTATTTTTTCGTTCATGTTTCAGATGTTTTATCGATTACGTGACCAAACGCATCAGGTCATCTTAGTTCCATAAAAATATATAAAATATAGTTTTAATCTTTCTAAAACTCGCAACAATCAATTAAATCTCTGTCTGATTACATCAAGTAAAGTAATGGAACATACTCTTTCTACATTACTTTATGCCTTGAAGCGACATAACAACAAAAGTACACGAAGCCAATTATCTACACTATTAAAATATCGCCCCATGTTCCGTGCTTAAGTTTCCTATTTCATTCCGAACAACTTCGTCAATACTACGTTTATCGAAAATTATCAAATGCTTCCCTTACAGATATATTTATGAACTAAACTGAACAATTTGGTCTGAAGAGATATATTTTATAACTACAAAGTCTACATTGATTATTAATAATTGACTTAAACACGTACCCTCGGAAGGGCGCACGAGGTTCGCATATCTTTCGGGTTGACACTTCGTGTCTACTTCGGGGATTTCCGAATTACGCACGCACGCATGAAGCCCATAGCATAGTGTGTTACTGGCATAAAGCCAGTAACCACAAAAACAGCTTAAAATTTTCCAAAACCAGAAAAAAGCATACAAACACATGACAAGATAATATTTACTACATAGTAAGGCGAAAAAAAAAAATTTTTCCCATAAGGATTCGAACCCGGACCCGTCTATTTGCTTTATATTGCTTTGTAATACGCTTGTGTGACGCGCTGCTCTAAATGATTGCTTGGGGTGCCTGTGGCTTGCCTCGCTTTCGTGACAGATTCTCGACGTCGACGATAGATAGATTGATAGATAGAAAAGGTAAACCTAGACTCGTGCCGGCCTACGGCCTGGGCACGAGTAATTACTCCAAAAATAGTTCTCTTCAACAAAATCGCTTAAGGCCAATGTGTAGCTGGATAATTGGAGTAAAAGTTCCTAAAAAGCTATTGAAATTGAACGCGATCCTAAAAAGTTATGACCAAAAGTTTGTCAAGGCCGAATGCCTCCTGAATTTCTATTGAGTCACCTTAAGCCATACACTTTTAATACGCTTGTAATTGCTCTGTGTTCCTTGGAAAGAGGAAAGTGAATGAATGGACCTACAGCGACTTTAGTTACAGTGGGAAGATCAGGTTGTGAGTATGACTCGACTGACTTCAGAAAACATGCAGGTTTGACTACCGTCGAAATGAAGGCTGCGTATTAACACTATAACCACCTTTTTTTTTTGGGGGGGGGGGGGGGGGGGGGGGGGGGGATCATCAAAATAACAACCCTCAACAAGGGGGAATCATTAAAATGCTGCAGTCAATCCTCACCCCCCCCCCCCCCCCCCCCCAGGCGATAAATAATGACAGGTCCCTAAATGACATTTAACAGATATAAGTAATTTACCTGAATTTTCAAATAGTATATAGTGATATTGACGATCCTCATAATATCTTACCCTCTATTTTCTGAAATATTATGACTATGAGGAAATGAAAGAAAGTTCTTGTCCAAATAATTTTAAAGCTCAAATCGAAAAAATCATCTACTCCTCACAAAATTGTCATCGAAAATTCTAAATATACTGCAAATGAAGACATTGCCGATCAATTTTTAAAACCTGTATTTTAGCAACATAGGCCCCCACTTTAGCAGCAAAAATTCCAAGCCAGTCTTCATTTTTTGATTACCTCTCTTTAGTATCTTCACCAGATAGCTTTTGTGAGTCCTACAAACCCACACGAAATAGAATCGATTATTTCCAAATAGGCCACGTTCGAGATATAAAGATTCCTAGCATGATAGCGAGGCTCACAGTAGTAAACTGCCGAAATAACCACCTAGCAGAAAGATAAGAAATGTATACGATATTGGAAATTATTTAGAAATTAGTAAAATCACAAATAATGTGCCATTGGATCGAAAGGTCATTAATTAATAATTAGAATAAAAAGCGACACATTATTCGTGATTTTAGGTCAGAAAAGTAGTTTCTACAGGAAAGTTTCTTTTGTGTGAAAAGCTTTCATCCAATCATGAGATTCCAAAACAATAGCCAAGAAAAGCTAAGAAAAAAAGGGTTGTCAGAGCCAAAGGCGATAGGCGATAGGATGGGTCATTCCATGACTCATAGTTAAGGTGTCCTATTGGTTTTTACAATTATAGTATTCAGATAATTATCTGCATATATGGCACTGGTGATCTGTTTTTTGTTGTTGTTGTTGTTGTTGTTGTTTGTTTGTTTGTTTGTTTGTTTGTTTGTTTGTTTGTTTGTTTGTTTGTTTGTTTGTTTGTTTGTTTGTTTGTTTGTTTGTTTGTTTGTTTGTTTGTTTGTTTGTTTGTTTGTTGGTTGGTTGGTTGGTTGGTTGGTTGGTTTTTGAGAGGGGGGGTCCTGGACTCTTTTACGGATTATCCATTTGGCTATACTTGTTTGTTTCGCAGTATACTATTTAATTATTATTATTATTTTGTCTTTACACAAGCTGGTTTTATGCTGAATGATTACCCTAGAGAGCGGATCATAACAAATGATCAGGGTCCAAAGGGCTCCCTCTTCGTGAGTTCATAATTGCAGAACTCTTCTCAAAATCCTTGCTGTTCCTAGAAGTGCTGTCTTCTGGAGAAAAGCTGTGTTGATTTGAATGTCTAATTTTTCCAACCATTTATCCAAGCTAGCTCTTAGTAACACACCCAGAGCACCTATCACTACTGGAATTACCATTACCTTTCTCTTGTTCCATAATCGTCAATCTCTATCTTAAGGTCCTGATACTTTTCTACTTTTTCTGTTTCCTTTTCACAAATTCTACTGTCACCTGGGATCGCAATGTCAACTATCTTACATATTCTTCCCTCTTTTTATTATTATATCCAGCAGTGTTACACGTCTATATGCTAAATCCTAATGGCATATTTCTGTAAAAACCGAAACTCATGCCATGTTAATTAAGTCTTTTGGTGGACTTCATTTGAGTGGTTGGACACTTGAAACTAGTGCAACTAATTATAAAAAAATCTTTGCTTTCTTCTTATATAGTATCACTCCCAATCTGTACCTACCACCAGCTTGCTGTATTTCTAATAGAACAAATTTTTGCATTCCTTTTGATTGCCCTACTTGGATCGACGGAGAATTCAGTGAGCACCAGACCTTGTGCTTCCAAGTCCCAAGCTTTAAGCATTAAACCACCAAGGATTTCAATGGAAATTAAGAATTAAACATTCAATACATCATTACTTCTCTATGGACTTGGTTCTAATACTAACTCTACCTCTAACCTAAAGATACAAATTTCTCCCTAATGCTTAGCATTAACCTAAACTTGAAAAATGTTATCATGCATGTTTTGTCTATTATACACGCTACCGTGATCTAAGATGGCGGCCACTGTAACATGTTTTTTTCTTCAAATAATTTTTCGAATTTTGAGGTAGTACTCATTATAATTGTAGGACAAATGAAAGTAATAGCATGTTTGTTTTCCAAAGTGTATCAAAAATTTGCAGGGTTTTTATAGTTTATTTGCACGATTCAATAGACCATTTCACGGTTGTCGTGGCTAAACCTCGGCCTCGATACCGTGTAATATATTCTTTAGAATTGGACTACAGCCCGTGGAATTTTAAAGTGTTTCGATTGTTTGTTGATGTGTGCATTCCTTACCTTACCATGGGCTACAGTCGATTTCTAAAGAATATATTACACGGTATCGAGGCTGAGGTTGAGCCACGACAACCGTGAAATGGTCTATTTTACATACTAGTTTTTAAATGATCTGAAGACAGAAGAGAAACTGCCACCTGCAATTTACACGCTTATGTAAAGAATGTAAATAATCCTTTACGTTATTTTACACGATATTGTTTTCTACATACAATGTAAAAACCATGTAAGGTAATCTAGTTCGCATTCACATGATTTTTCATACTATGTAACATAGTCAAGTTTTTCAGTGACAGTTTCTTTCGTAATACCACTTTTCTAACATAAAATACATTCAAACTTTTAGGGTTTTTTTCTGAGCTTGAAACAAAAGATCTTTCATTCAACAGTTTGAAATATATTCGACCGGTGCGAAATAGAAAATTCGGTTTACTTTCATTAGAAACTAAACTAAGGCTACCTGAAATTGTCCTTGCCTACCATCGCTAGCAAAAATTATTGCCCACTTTTTCTGCAATTTCTTCACAGTCATTAACTTCAGACAATTTAATTGACCTCAGTTGATTCTCCGATCGCTGTTTTCCCCCAAGCAGAGAGGTTCATTTGAATATCGATGTACGTGTATAGTATCTTGATCTTGTTTAAAAGCTGATTGATTGATTGACTGACTGACTGACTGACTGATTGATTGATTGATTGATAGATAGATAGATAGATAGATAGATAGATAGATAGATAGATAGATAGATAGATAGATAGATTGATTGATTGATTGATTGATTGATTGATTGATTGATTGATTGATTGATTGATTGATTGATTGATTGATTGATTGATTGATTGACTATATTTTGTTGGTTCTAGAGCGCAGTTTCTCCACTCCTGATGAAAGGCAACAACACCAGTGTCGTCTCCTCTACCTACGTCTTTGTCCCTGTTAGCTACACCATCAAAAGTGTCATCGCTGGTGCCAATACCATCGTGGGAGTCTATGCACTGGTAGCCAATGTTCTTATCTTGTATTTCTTGTCCAAAAAGAAGACACAGAACCGTGGATCAGTAAATGCATTCAGACGTATTCTAACCGATCGGTTCATTCAAAGTCTTGCACTCTCAGATATTCTGTGCAGTCTTATCAATGTACCCGCCTTCACTAGCGAAATGTTCATCGATTTTGTAAAGACTGAGTATATTTGTAAAGTTGTTCGTGGCTGTACAATAATTTTCCCTTGTATTACTATGACAAACCTCTTGTTTATTGGAATAGAAAGATATCTAGGAGTGTTTCACCCACTTAGAGTACCAAGTCATAGAATGTGCAAAACACTAGTTGTAGTAGCATGGTGTGTTGGGGTGTTCTTGATAATGCTTGCTTTGCCTTCATATAATCTTGTGTATTTCGACCTGGGTAATAACATGTACACGCATGTTTGTAAACCTAGTAACGCTGTTAAGCTATACAGATATTTTATGTTAGCTACTATCGCGCTCTGCTACTTCATTCCTTGTGTAATTCTAACGTTTACATGCATTCGTATTTTGAGGTTTTTGCGGCGACACAGGAGGGTTGCACCCAGCGCGGGCAATGCCCAAGCACAGACGGCTACTCCTTCACGGTACAAAGTAACCAACATGTTTGTATCTCTAATATTTGCATTCATCATTCCATACTTTGTGTTTATGGCATATAGCTGTGTAATTATAATACTAAAACCTAAAGTTAGTTTTCTTCGAGACTATCTTACGCGCTACATCAGCACAACAGTCATTTTTGCAAATGGTGCAGTTGGTCCAACCATTATAGTTTACAACCAAACCTACTTACGACGTAAGTTCGTCACACTGTTTCGTTCGATTTTCTCATGCGGCGTCAGTGGAAGGATTTCACCTCCCCCGCCGTGCACATCTTGGAAATGAAAAGTTGTTTCCCAAAATGTTTCTTGATGCTGCACAAATGAGAAGAAGCTCTAGAAAACTCATGTTAGAATAGAATTTATTAAAATTTGTTTATTTTATTTATTTTTCTTTGTTATGATGGATACCACGTTAAAATGAATTCAATTCAATTTTTTTGAAATTAAAAAATGTAATTTTTTTTCAAATTCTCCTTTCAAATTTCATTTCCAATCAAACCCTTTTGCCCCTAATTAGTGTTTTGCTTTTAGAGCGATAGCACTAAAACCGTAAAACAAGTACTAACTAAAAAGTACAAATAGTACTAATGAAACAATAGAAAACAAAGGGTTTTGCTACTATTTGTCTCTATTTAGTTACTAAGTTATTTCACGGTTTAAGGAGGCTTCCTACAATTTTTCTTGTGCTCGACCGGTCAACTTGAAACGGCTGTAGTTCTTACATGAAAGCACCCACAGTTATGACCTTTCGTCCACTTACTACATAAAGACTGAAATTTGTATTGGTGTGTATTTTGTTTACATCAGGGTTACCATAGCGACGAAACGATGACGTCAGCGTTTTAGATTCCAAGCAATTTTACACGTTTTTCGACCTAAACTTTTACACAAGACGTTAATATTTAGGACTTTGCCTAGCAGCATACGAATTTTGGAGAAATTCGTATAGACAGATTTTGAATTATTCGAGGCGCAATTTTTTAACCCCAAAAATCACATTTTCTAGTCTTCGATTCCATAATTTTAAAAGCAAAGCAGCATGACAACTCTTCGACTGTCCAAATGTTGTTGAAATATCAGACTACTTCTCTACGAAGTTGCACGTGAGAAAGTGCTTTGGATCTCCGTCAGCATACGTCCATTAAAGGCTGGTTCACACTAGCGTCGGAATCGGAATCGGAATCGTAAGAAAACGACAAAGAATTTAGGGATTAGAATACAAAGGTGTTTTTCTTTGTTCTTTCCTTTGTCTTTGATTATGCTTATGCTTGGTCTTATGCTTCTTGCGATGCTTATGTCGATGTCTTATGTCACACGCTTGACTTAACTCTTTTGTCTTTCCTTTGTTTTCTGCTTCCGATTCCGATTCCGACGCTAGTGTGAACCAGCCTTTAGACATGAAATTGGGCGAAATTTTATCAAAATTTATACACAAAGCGTTTAGTGCTCCTAAAGAAAACTTTCTCGGTCAACTGTTTTCTCCCTTTGGTGAGTAGAACTTTAGCTTAGTACATTTGCAATAAACTGTCCAAGCGCCGATTCAATTGAAGCTTTCTAAGGTACTGAAATAAAATTTCAAAGTTGAGTATATTCGGTGTAACTTAGAGCAGCAAGATTCTAGGTTCAAGTTGTTGTTTTCATTCTCACATTCCTGCATGCAGGCATGCTTCAGTATGCTAATTCAAGGCAATGGTCACCATGGCGTGACGCGCTACTTCACTAGAGTTGTCATGCTGCTTTGCTTTTAAAATTATGGAATCGAAGACTAGAAATTGTGATTTTTGAAGAAATATTCTTTACGCAGAGCACGCGTACGGAAACGCAGTAATGAAGTAGCGCGCGTCACGCCATGGTGACCATTGCCTCGAATTAGCATACTGAAGCATGCCTGCATGCAGGAATGTGAGAATGAAAACAACAACTTGAACCTAGAATCTTGCTGCGCTAAGTTACACCGAATATACTACTCAACTTTGAAATTTTATTTAAGTACCTTAGAAAGCTTCAATTGAATCGGCGCTTGGACAGTTTATTGCAAATGTACTAAGCTAAAGTTCTACTCACCAAAGGGAGAAAACAGTTGACCGAGAAATTTTTCTTTAGGAGCACTAAACGCTTTGTGTATAAATTTTGATAAAATTTCGCCCAATTTCATGTCTAAATGGACGTATGCTGACGGAGATCCAAAGCACTTTCTCACGTGCAACTTCGTAGAGAAGTAGTCTGATATTTCAACAACATTTGGACAGTCGAAGAGTTGTCATGCTGCTTTGCTTTTAAAATTATGGAATCGAAGACTAGAAAATGTGATTTTTGGGGTTAAAAAATTGCGCCTCGAATAATTCAAAATCTGTCTATACGAATTTCTCCAAAATTCGCATGCTGCTAGGCAAAGTCCTAAATATTAACGTCTTGTGTGTCATTTTGAAAGTTTAGGTCGAAAAACGCGTAAAATTGCTTGGAATCTAAAACGCTGACGTCATCGTTTCGTCGCTATGGTAACCCTGATGTAAACAAAATACACACCAATACAAATTTCAGTCTTTATGTAGTAAGTGGACGAAAGGTCATAACTGTGGGTGCTTTCATGTAAGAACTACAGCCGTTTCAAGTTGACCGGTCGAGCACAAGAAAAATTGTAGGAAGCCTCCTTAAGTGTTATCGCTCTCTCTCTATATATATGTATAAATTAGTTCCAGCCAGTGTATTATTTTTTTCTCTCTCTCAGGATCTAAGAATTGATAATTAGCTGTTTCTTTTCTGTGTAAATATGTGTAGAATGCGTGCAGATATATGTTAATATACCATACTTATGTAAATATATAATATTTATGTGAATATATATGTTTTTGTCCAACATGTACTTTGTAATCAACTAAATATTGTTATAATATAGCTCAATTATAACACACGTTCTGATTGGCTGAGATACCACCAAAATCTATGCTCTATTTCGATCACCGGTAACCCGCCTCGATTAGCGCTGCTATTTGCGGGGAAGCGGTGTATACGTATTGTAATTAAGTGTTGAGATTTGAATAAACTTGAAACTTGACAAAAATACATGGATTAGATGTAATATTTCAAGTCCGACAATGAGAACTGGGCGGGATTTCAAGTCCGCGCAATTAGTTCCAGTCCGAGGCGCAGCCGACTTGAACAAAATTAATTCAGTACGCCTAGTATAGACGTCCTACAATTTCCAGTTACTGCACGTGGTACGAATTACGAACAAGGATTGGCCAGATACCTCGTGAATAATTAATGAGGATGAGAATAGTCTATCACATCACTTCTCATCTATGCAGCACTTCTCAGAAAAGGAAGTGATGCTTTCTCGATCTTCGGTGCTAATTGATTTGCTTTCCTACTGGTCTCTTAAACATTTTCGCGGAAAATAATCATCCGGTGTTCTGTCCTTCAATGGAGTGCTATCGACATCCAAGTAATAACCAGGATTTGCTTTGCCTGAAATTCCGGTTGGGGAATTCTGACTGTCGACGGACCAACCCATCTGCATGTGATCACTACATCATGAGCATAGTTTTGCGGTTGACGCTTTGGCATTGTTTGCTTTGAAATAATAGACTACGCTGCCTATGAATTTCCATTAAAAATCAAAGAAGCGTCACACATTAGTTGGTTGAGACCATCTCTTAATCAACAGCTAAAGCATGTCAACTTAAAATTAGTACAATTACCTTTCTTTTCTTTCTTGACAATTGTTCACATAATTTAGTATAAATTGGTTATCATTGTAAAATCTCCTCACTACTGAAGATGGCAAGTGTAGTTGCTGAAACATGTATAGTAAACGACACCAATGAAACTTAAATCTGTGGTCTCTAGTCTACGAATTGTCCAATTTGTCGACGCTTGTACGAAAAAGTCATCGTTTTTTTCTTTTCTTTTTTTTTTTTTTTTTTTTTTTTTTTTTTTTTTTTTTTTTTTTTTTTTTTTTTTGAGGCTCTAGCTTCGCCATTTAAAAAAATAAAGGAATCGTCTCCAAACATTTCAGATAAATAAAGAGTATGATAAACAACTACTGGCGTACATTGATATACATTGATACACATTGATATATTTCTTTTTTTCAACGCATTTCGCGGTGATATTAAGAAGCACCATAAAAAGTCATTTCCCAAATTCAAGATTCCAAATTTTGAATACACGAAATAAAATCGAAGCTCTGTAAATAGCTAATTTCCAGAATTTGGTAAAGATGTTATAGTAAAGTTTTGGAGAAAGAACTAAAAGTTACAGAGAGCATTATTAAACTTAATGTAACTAGAAATTCTAGAACGAACGCAATGGCAAAAATTGGATCTCGCGTCAAATGTGAAGCGATCGCATATTTTGGTTCTTGTTTTCTTAGCAATAGCGGGATAGACCTAATCGGCTAACGCGTCACGTGATTTGAAATGGGTGTTTACATCGGAATCGCTAATACATTTCTTTAGTAAATACGTAGTCTCCTTTGCAGCCTTTTTTTTTTGTGTCGTCACGCAAGGCTTAATTAAGCCTTGCGTGACGACACAAAAAAGGCTGCAAAGGAGACTAGTAAATACGGTGTTTATATTGTGTTTGTAGAGCTAAATTATAGCCGATTTTGGTAGGTCTTTTTACTTCAAATGAATTTGTAAACTGGTAAAAGCTGTTCAAGTAGTTCAGTAAAATTTCTAGGGCTTGATATGGAAAGCAAAACAACATCGTAAAGACCATGTATGTTTGACAAGTGTGCGGTATGATTCATCGAAGTTATCGAAGAATATTGACACTACAACATGAAAATGTCAGTTATTTCACTAGAAATAGAGAAATAACTTAAAAACGGTACCGTATTTTTAGTGGAGTTTTGAATGTATACTCACTGAAATCTATGTTCAGAGTATTAGTAGCTTCAAGTAAGTATATTGAACTTTATGTCTAAATCAAGGATACTCATACTACTTTGTCTTTACTATTGTATTCTCGTGATTTGGTTTAATAAAATTTTGGATGTATAAAATTTGTATGTACTGATACCGTACCGGTCTTATAAACTTCATTTCTGGCGTACACAGAATCATAAACTCGACTTCTAGCAATCGTCTATTAGCTTCAAATACGTATATTTATGTGTCTAAATCAAGGTTACTTATGCTACATTGCTTTAAGGAATGTTTTCTCAAGATTTGGTTCAAGAAAATTGCGAGAAGCGAAGGCGTAAGAGTCAGAATGTGTAGTAAATACACTCGTTTTTCATAGTTTAATTTCTCAGTTTTAGCGGCCATTAAAAAAAAATTCCTACTACGTCTTCGATGTATTACCATTGAATATTCTTTTACATCATTAAATGTGTTTAGGCTTTTCAGCTTATAAATAAACGAGTCTCCGTATCGCATTCTACTACAGTAAAATGTATGGGAGAGGCGTGTTTGTTACGTTTTGATTTCGTACCCAATTCAAGTTACGTGACGTCGCTGTCGGCGTTAGCCGATTAGGTCTATTAAGGGAAGTTTTTTTGCTTTACGACATTTGGTAGCGCTGATCCCTTAATTGCTTAATTCCACTAAAGTAAACATTCTATAATAAAGTCTAAAACTAAAAGTCTGTTTTACGAGATTCCTCATAATATGTATAAACTAGCGCCGATTGCCATGACAAACCCAACACTCAAACTTCAATCCTTCAGCAACAATGTCTTTTAGTATCTTTAATTAAGATCCGAATATAAAAGTGATTATATTAAACCGCGTTTATTTTCTATTGGTTGGTAATCAAAAAACTTCAATGACACCTTAAAGGCCCACTTGGATGAAAATCGGTGAAAAATGATTATTTCTATGACAAAAAAATCTACATTGCAAGCTCATTATCACCATAGTTAACTATTAACTATGTTATCACAGAGAAAGTTTGGTTTAAAGCCTAAAAGTAATCAAGTAATCAACGTCACAATGACGTCATTTACTCACAATTTAGATGCTAAAAACTTGAAAGTTTTATCCGTCTCTTTTTATGTAAAGAAAATGTTGCTTCATGGATGATTATTAATGCCGTATACATAGATTTCACTGAGTTTCAAGTCATTTTCAACTTTCATTGATTTCTATCCAAGTGCTCCTTTAATTACACCTTAAATGACAGGATTTTACAGGAAATTCATTGAAGAAATCTAAGACTCCGGAACTACCTTAGAAACGTAGTCTTAACGAGAAACTCAAATATTTGTCAAATATTCGTCAATTGACACCTCTAATTCTGTAATGATGTTTTGAAAAACCTATCATCTACAGACTTTCCTGTTTTTTAGCCCACGCATTATATAACCAATCCTGCACTACTCATTATCCTTTTGACTTGCACTTGTTTAAAAGCCAGCAGACCCAAGCCTTGAACGGGGCAGATCACAGTGACTGCACACAAGACAAGAGTACTTAGAGCTAAGTTCAGGTTTCTACCACCAAGTCTTGAGTTTTACCAGCTGATTTGACAAGGTCTAAACTACGTTCACAGGTAAAATATATGTTTTTTTGAACGAGTTTAGTGGTTTTCTCTGTTTTTGTTAAGGTAAAAGTTACAGACGCTATTTCTACTCTCAATCCAGTCTTCGTCCCGTGTCTTCATCGATGTAAAATTAAATGATAAAAGAGAAAACATATAAAGTTAAGACTCTATGCGGAGCTCTTAGGTTGTTTCTTTCCACTGATATCAGTTTAAAATACAGCTGGAAAGAGACGGTATTTTGTCCGTGGTCAATGTTCTATCGGTACTTTGAATTCAGATTACATGGCTACTTTCCGAATTCTTACAGTCGGTATTAAATGTGGGGTACGTGTATATCCATTGGCATGAGTTGAGTATGTTTGTATTTTCAAAACATCTGGAACGAGCCGGGCTCCCTACTTTTTTCTGTTTATTCATTGATAACCATGCATGTTTATGGTTCAAACTACAATCCATAGATTCCCTTGGTTGTTTTGGGTGCGCTTGTTGCCGTTCACAGCTAGTGCTGGCAGCGAGTAAGCGTTTGTTTACTCAACATTTTGAAGTTTAAACATTTTCGTCCGCAAAAGGCGGACGAACAGCTAAGCTAAGCAGCGAGCAGATCCGCGGTGTAGCACGCGTGCTTTCTCTCTTTTGTTGTTGTTTTGTTGTTGTTTTTTTGTTTTGTTTTTGTTTTTCTTTTGTTTTTGCACTCTCTTTATGGGAATCCCATTTAGCATTAATGTGCTTAATGTAACATGTCTGAGTCTCTGCGGTGAACCAATGACCATGAAATTACACTTCTTGGGGTTCTATCATGTATCCAGGCCTTAAGATCTGGAGCTAGATGTTTCTAAATATCCCCAATCAAATACACAGCAGTCATTCCAACATTCCAAACTCCTTTACTTCACAATTTTCACGGAGCAGCTCGCGCTTCGAGCTCGCAAGAGCTAAATTCATTGTTCTAAATCTGAGCTACAAAGGAACCAAAGGGAAATTTATACCCCAAAGCTTTGTAGAGTGATTCACTTCTTGTACCACAAGAGCATTTCAAATCTCGTGAAAATAAATATTCGATGCAAACACCTATACCTTTGGTTTGCCCTAGCGGCTTGCGCTTCGCGGTCGTATTTATTTGCATGATTTAATTAAATATAATTGATCCTAAAACTGAATGGGCTTAGTACATATATAGAGATATACAAAGTGATCATTAGCTTTAAATGAATAGTGAATATATGAAATAATACTGGAATGAATCATAAATCACAGGGTAAATTAAAATCAAAAGGGAATCAGCAATCAGCAATGTAAGATAATTCCGCTTCCACCCCCGAATCTAAGTAACACATTTCCGAGTGGCAATCCATTCGTTACCATTCATAAACATGTTTCAAATTATCAAACGCGTTATAATTTGGTTTGGTGAGAGATTTTTTTGTAGTTTGTGAATCGTGAAAGCCAAAAATTAATTTGCTTGAAATGTTCTACCTGTTTTTAGAACTCGTTAACCGTGCCGAGCCCCTCCTTACCGCCTCTGTTGTTTGAGGAAGGCGTGGAGCATGTTACAGTTGAAGTCCCCAAGGACCAAGAATTCGGCATGAATTTGAATATTGTCTAACTTATGGAAGCTAAAGAAGTTATCGTCTTTGGGAGGTCGATAAACTAATGCAATTAGGAGGGGCTTCGAATGGGGCAGCTTAAGTTCGAACCAAACGTGCTTCAACATCTGTAGACTCCAAGTCGGATCGGTGATTATAGGAAAATTTATTTTTCAGTAATAAAGGCTGCAACACCTCCGCCGTTACCGCTCTCTCTATATCCCTTCGCGTCGCAGTAAATAATAGCTTGGTAGATCAATTTCTGAGTCTGATACGTTGCTGTTGAGTCAAGTTTCGCTGACAGTCAGAACAGCTATAGAATAAATTCAAGTTTGTTGTAGTGCGTAGGCTTCATATCAAATAGGTGTTTTGTTTCTACGTTAGATTAATTTAAATTAATTCAAATTCTTGTAACGGAAATTGTAATTCTTTCAATCTTATCCCTGATGTTGAGCAGAAGACTCGAAAGCTTAGACTATTTTTATTTCATTTTAGATTAATTTAAAATTAAATGAAACGTAGATGAAACAAAACACCTATTTGATCTATAGAATCGTTATTCGTAAGGATCTTTAGTTCTATCTATTTATTACAATCTGAAGTACGTTTGGACCAAGTACGGGAATCGAAAACCAATGCTAAAGACGACCCCAACTCAGACACCATCACTTTTGCAAGCCTTCTGATGTACAAAAACTTATAGGTGGATCTTTGTTTACAATATTTTGCTCATTAGCATACGGTTAAAAGTTGAAAAAATTGAAAACTGAGTCCAAGACTTAAAAGAGCTTACTGATATAGTCTTTGTACGAAAATACTAGCTTTTTTCATGAAATGGTTTGTGAGATATTAGCTTTGAAAGTTCTGGGTGGCAAAAGCGCTAATGAGCCCAAACATCCTGTGTAAAATTTTAAGTTTTGAAAACCTCATCGCGCAGAAAATATTTTACCCTGTATTTCTCAAAATTATTTGAATAATCTACCTTTTCCATGTTCTTTCAATATTCAGTACTGCTTTGCAGATAGCTCAGCTATGTTGGGATTTCTGACTTTCCTATGTCTGTGTCTGGATGGCAAAAGCACTAATGAGCTCATACATTCTCTGTAAAAAAGGGTTTTTTGAAATCTCATCAAGCAGAAACTATTTTATGTACCAAGCTCACACTTTCACGGAAGGCATATTCAACTATGTTCTTTGAATATTCAGTGCTGATTTGATATTATTCGGGCTAAAAAAGAAATAATGAAGCAAAATGTAAACACTGACGTCAGCAAAGATCGGTCTATAGATCGCCTTGGTGACCGTTAGCAAAATAAACATAAACTGACTCTTAAAAAAAAACTGACTCAAGATAAGTAAGTGACTCATTCACTGAACTTTATTTACACCTTGTCATCTAACTGATGGATACCAATATAACAGATATAAGTAATTTCGGCTCTCAAGACATTAGGGGTTTCCGATTTAGTGGAATTTTCCCTTAAGGACGGTGGCCACTAATTGCGACCCATTTTTAATTTAATTTCTCTACATATTTCTTCTAGACTGTGTATAGGGCTTTTGATTTATGAAAAAAAAATTTGAGGGGAAACCATGCATTGAACGGAGATAATTAATGCTAAAAGTAGCCAATAACCGCTGACCAGCGATTTTTTGGATTTCAAATAAAATAATTTTTAAAACGCTTATTTATAAAGAAGTCCAATGAAATTAATAAGAACTTTGAAAGGTTTCTTAAGATAAAAGAAAAAACTCCTATTTTTTTAGGTATTGACACACATTTTTTCCCATTTTCTTGCCTTCGGCTTTTAACTCATTGGAAGCCGGACGTCCAATACTACTTAGCAAAAAGAATATATCGCGAATAATTTTTTAACCGTACTTTTTTGTATACTTATAGTGTAGTTTATCTAAAAGCAAAGAAAAATAAAATTATGGGGTATCCATGCGATTTAAAAAGTTATTCCGTGATAAACGCATGAAAACTTAATAGAATTTGCCTGAATAACCACAAAATCCCCAGCCCTGCCTAGAGAGTGGCAAGAAATACAATGCATTATGGGACATTCAAGATGGCGGTCAATGGCATTCTGGGTCATCAAAAGAAGCGTTTTTTATGCGCTTTTAATCATCCAGAATGAATTTAATTTTAGAATATGAGAAGCTATGTGTTTTTCTTCTCAAAATCAGAATTTTCTTCTCCAAAATTCTTAAAACTAGTTTGTTTCACAATGTTTTTTTTTGTGTGCGAAACACGATCTTCGAAAAAACGTTTATTATTCAAATTTGTGGCCACCGTCCTTAAATGGAAGACTTTTTTCCGTCTATTGTAATGGTAATTAATTCAAACTTTTGGATCACTTCAAGAACAATAGAAACGCTCGAACCATATCTTTTAGTTATGAACGACATTCTTTTTTCAGAAAATTCTTAAATTAAACAATAACATAACATGAAAACTAGAAAAGTGATAAACTATTTGTTTTTCTTCATAAAAAGAAAGATTAAATATTTATATAATTCTCAGCGTGACTTGAACCCTGGCCCCCAGATTTCCATATCTATTCACATACCACTACGCCACCAGATATGTTCACTGAGTTTGTACTTCACTTAAAAGTATTCACTTGAAAACATTTTCGTTTTTCAGAATTGTACATTTTTTATTAAAAAGAAATACCTTTCAATCCTATAGATCTAGAAAATTTAATTTAACAGCTCAATCTCAAATTCGTTGGGAATCAACTAGTAATGCGTCAATGTAAAACATTATATATGGATGTATGACGGTAAATATACTAAATATTCACGCAAAAAGACATGCTACAATCATCACAGTAATGAAAACGCCGTGCTTCGCACAGACATCTTTTCTTACCAAAAGTATCCTCGCAGCTGATCTCTCTCAACAAACGTGAAAGAGTTTACTCACCCTTAAAACCCTGGATAGTGGGAGGCCATTTTCAGTCTCCATCATACCATAGCAAATTTAGGCCCAGTTCAGACGTCGAACTTTTGCCGCGTCGAATCTAATAACATCAAAGAAGGCCGTCTAATTATCCATTGTTTTCAATGCATTCGACGCGGCAAAAGTTCGACGTTTGAACTGGGCCTAACGCGCTCAGAAAGAAGAACGAAACGGAAGTCTGTCACTTTCATTCAATCCTTTAATAGTTTGCACTGTTCTACATTCTCCAGTATTGTTGTAGTCCAAGAGAGCGTAAATAAGAGAGGGAAACTTGTTAATGGGGCGCACGCCGTGATGATTCCCATCTGTGCTATTTTTAGTAACCGGAAGCAGTTCAATTTTCATCTTACCCTACTCCCGTGCGTTGAAAAATTGAACGAGTGGAATTCCGCGATTTGAGCTTCATAAAATCACACAATCAATACCAAATTTATTCTAGATTCCACGAAAAAGCCATCTGATGTCTAATTAATAACAAACATCAAAAAATTGTAAAAACAAACGAGTTTTTCTCATCTAAATGTGCGAAAATTTTTGAATAAACCTAAGCGCACGCTCGATGACGTGTGATCAGGATGCGTCAGTAGCTCGCGCATTCCCGCAAAAATTTCTTTCAAAAACACAATAAAAACCTCGACGTTTTTGCCTTTTATCTCAATCATCAAAATCGTTCCTCTGTACAGAAAGTACACACTTTTGATGTTAGATAATATGAACAAGGGCAGAACTTAATAACTTTGATTTTAATGCTGTTTTTGAAAACTCAAATATGCACTAAACGGTTCTTTGGGTCCGGAAGTGTCAAATTATGACGCACGGGAGTAGGGTAAGACAAAAATTAAACTGCATCCGGTTACTAAAAATAGCACACATGGGAATCATCACGGCGCGCGCCCAATTAACAAGTTTCCCTCTCCTATTTATAAGCTCTCTTGTGTAGTCTCTATACAAGTCGACCATTTTAATTCTTTTATATGAAGTTAAGGACGGGGGCCACTAATTGAGACCTAATTTTAATTCAATTTCTCTACGTTTTTCTTGTAGACTTTTTAGAGGGTTTTTGATTTATGGAAAAAAATTGGGGGGTATCCATGCATTTAACGGAGAAAATTAATGGTAAACATGGCCAATAACCGCTGACCAGCGATTTTTCGCATTTTTAATATAGTATCATTTTGTCCAATGTTAATGCATAAAGAAGTACAACGAAAGAATTAAAAGCTTCTAAAGATCGAATCCTTCAAAATAAAATCAAAAAACGATATTATTGAAATTACTGGTACGTGTTTTTTACGATTTTTTGGCCTGTTTTTTATTCCTTGGAAACCGGAAGTCAAACGCTATTTCAGCGAAAAATATATCGCGAATCAGTTTTTTTGGCGCCATTTTTTGAATACGTATAGCTTAGTTAATCTAAAACCGAATGAGAAAATAAAATTATAGGGTATCCATGCGATTTTAAAAGTTATTTGCTAAGAAACGCGCGAAATCGTATTAGAATTTGCCTAAATAACCACGAAATCCCCAGCCCACCCTAGAGAGTGGTAAAGAATACAGTGCATTATGGGACATTTTCAAAATGGCGGCCAAACGTCATTCTTCATTTCCGGTCGTAAAAAGAGCCATTTTTCATGCGCTTTTAATCATCTTGAATGAATTCAATTTAAGGATATGAGAAACCATGTATTTTTCTTCTCAAAATCAGATTTTTCTTTTTCAAAAGTCGTAAAACTAGGTTGTTTTCACGATGGTTTTTGTGCCAACACGATCTCCGAAAAGACGTTTGTTATTCAAAATTGTGTGACGTCGCGCGCGCGCTAGTTGAGTCCAATGCGCAGAACACTGTGCGCGCTGGAATTTGTGGCCCCCGTCCTTTTAAGTGGATTTTTTCGCAATTCTTATACATGAAGGGGAGCACCCCAAGATCAGTGCTCATGTATTTGAACAGTCATTTAGAAGTTAATTCATAGAAAAGACGGAAAAGCACACAAGCAAACAAACAAACAAACAAACAAAGGCAATCAAAGAAACAAAGAACACAGCAAATTCAGACTAAACTTTCGGCAAATTTTGTCGTTGGGCATGAGCAGTGATGAGTGCAACTGTTTATACAGAAACTTGTAAAACCTTGCACATTTATAATCGTGAAGTATTAATATACATCTAATAATGCTGTGCTGAAAAGATAATGTGATATGTCCTCGCGAAAGTCACTGCCATTTTCGAAGCCATTTAAGCGCATGCGTACAACGGTTACTGTAGATCCCACACGGCTTCTAGTTCTGCTTTGATATATATATCAAAGACATTTGAAATATGATACAAAACAACTGGATTTTGAAAAGGTACTGAAAGACAACGAAACTGCTACCTTAGTATTTACGTTGTTTTATCATCCTCAATATTCTGGTTGTCCCCATCTCTGCATAATAAATAGTGACTCATGTGGTAAATCATGTTAACTTTGTTTGATTTATAGACACGGTAAAACCTTCTTACTATTGTTTTCTTTTGTTTTTATTAAACTGTTACACACTAGATATTAGTTTTTGTGTCACTGGTTTTAATCACTCTGTTTTACTTTTTGATAAAGTGAGAAATATAACTAAAAAATCGCCGGAGTTATCACTTAGGTATCTTAGCACCCGCTGTCCAGTTTGTGATTCTTTAGTATATTTTACAAATAAAGAAGTTTAAAAATCGACGCGTGTCATTCCTATTGTTCTCGTAATCACCTACATAAGTGCTGGAAAACTTCGTTCCGATTCCGCTAAATCGGAAATCTCTATTGAAATTCTTGTTTTGCCTTCCAAAATGAACTGCATTCCGACGTGCTGCAAGGGGCCTATTTCCAAATAGATCTGCATGGAGATATGGTTTTTCTAAAATTGATCGAGAGATTTTAGGAAAAATAATTCTTGGTTCTGGTCACTTGACCTGTTTTGCTTAAAATCACTTGAATGAAAGGCGATATATTCTCCACCCTGATTGTAATAGACCGTTATAGTAGAACTACATTCCATGCATTTCTTTTTTCTCTTTGATCAAACTCGAAAGCGGAAAATTTTTTACTGGTTATTTTCCTACCATAAACGACCTATCTGGTCACGTGACCACTAAAACCATAAATTTATACCAATTAAGGTAATGGGCTCGCGCGAGTTTTTATGACGAATTTTTCTATAAATCATTATGTAGATTGTTTTTGAGTTGGGAACATCAAATCAATAAAGAAAACTGATGGGGAGTCACGGTGCTAGTTTTGGTGCTATGATAGCTCGAAAAGAGCAAAATCTCCCTTTTTCGAACGAAAACAACAGATTTCAGAGTCTGACCTCTAGTGTAGCGACAAATTTAGCCCTTTTTATAGTTTCCTTTGGAAATTAACATCGTTGAGTATTTACCTTTAAGTTGAGAACATTTTCCAATTCATTAGTTTTGTTTTCCAGTTATATTTCTC
Organism: Telmatactis stephensoni; assembly: GCA_029948255.1. Taxonomy (NCBI): domain Eukaryota; kingdom Metazoa; phylum Cnidaria; class Anthozoa; order Actiniaria; family Isophelliidae; genus Telmatactis; species Telmatactis stephensoni. Next base: position 171,018 of record JALIZF010001414.1, read on the forward strand.
GATATTTAAGAAGATTTTCCAGGATACCGTTTACTATTCGTTTTGTCCGCCATTTTGTTTCTAAGATAATATCGGGCTTCCTGTCTCGTAGGTAGCTATATTTGGAGAGTCAAGCCATATTTGGCAAAATGGCGCGTATTTCGTTACTAAGGCTTCGTAAGCACTTTTCTTTGCTATGTAGTAGTTTTCGGGCAAGTTCAGGCAAGCCCTTTTTGTAAGCAAAGCTCTTTTATCTTTTGGGGATATTCACACCAAAACTGTAAGTAATTTTAATCTTATTTACGTACAAATGTTTTCAAGGATATTTTCTTTAGTTTTTTGTAATTTTTGAGCATAATATTGCATTTATATATTCTAAGTTTGCGCAATTATTGCGCGCGTCTCAGCTCTGTAAGTATCAAATCAGATTTGTAATTGTATCTAAGTTTGTATTTATTTCATTATAGTGAACCACACAGTAACTAGTACACGGTACACGTTACCTTACAGTAATAAAACTATAGAAGCTTGCCGTAAGTAAAGAGTGTTTTAGTGTTTGGTTTCAAGAGTGCGTTCAAGTCATTTATCCCAATGTAGAGACGCTACATCTAGCATACGGTAAGTCTTTGCAAATTTGCAAACTAAAGGCTTTCAGACATGCTCAAGTAGACAGAGTATCATGAAAAGTAATATGCTTTCACTTATTTATAGGTAAAGCTGAGTATTCGCAATTGAAAGATGAAAATCAGGTGTACTTCCGCGCGAATCGGACGTTCATTTTGACGACTTGTTCGCGATTTTCTCAAAAACCTATCGACGAATTTTTTTTCTTTTTTGATATGTTTTAGTTTTGATAAAAATACGTCGAAAAAGCAAAAAATTAGGATAGGTCGCGGTGCTAGATTTTAAGTTATAAGGATTTCAGTACTGTTACGTGGCGTCCGCCATATTGAAATATTTTAGAACACAGGAAGCCCAATCAAATTCGATATCAGCGCGCGCTTGCAAAACATGCGCAAACGTTATGCGCACGAATGCGCGAGCGCATTACCTTAAGGACGTTCGCGGCCATTGTTCACGCGCACTTTTACTGCGCACGCTAGCGCGCGTTACCTCAATAAATCCAAGATGGCGGTCAAAAATGTTTTGTTGCTGTTGTTGTTTTTTTGTTGTTGTTTTTTGTTTGTTTGTTTGTTTGTTTTTGTTTTTGTTGGTTTTTGTTTTTTTTGTTTTTTCCGGTAATTACTTTTTTGATTTTTTTTAATGAAAGTTACTTTTAAAGAAATTGAAAATAGAAATTTTATAGAGAAAAAAGAATCATTAACAATTCTAATTTTAACTGAAAAAATAAAGGTAAAATCATAATAAAAACACGGATTTCCGTGACAACTTTAAGCCAATTCGCGGCAAAAGCGTCGCTCTTGACTGCCAATTCGAATTAAAAACAACAGCTATTAGACAAGGCGCATTTTCGACAAATCGGATACCTGGAGGCATTTTGGGGTAGATGCTGGTAACATAGCTATTCTAAACCGATGTTTCATGCTGAATGCGAATATGACTGTTACCAAGACGTATTCTGCAATCTTGTACGTGTAAATGACGTATTTTGTGAATTGCTACAGTCATATTTCAGTACTAATGGCTTCTTCATGTAATTCCAAAAGTTCCCAAACTTAAAAACTGTGATCATAGCTGGAAAGAGCACATCAAAATCAGCAAAACTGTGAAGTTTGAAGGATATCAGTTGAAAAATCAAGGAGATACGAATTTTCAAAAAACGAAATTTTGTATGAAAACACGTTTACTTACAGTTATGCAAGAGATACAAACAAATTTCGATTTTGGAAAATTCGTATCTCCTTGATTTTTCAACTGATATCCTTCAAACTTCACAGTTTTACTGATTTTGATATGCTCTTTCCAGCCATAATGGTAATCGTTTTTAAGTTTGGGAACTTTTGAAATTACATGAAAAAGCCGTTAGTATGAAGTGACTGTAGCAATTTACAAAATACGTCATTTACACGTATAAGATTGCAGAATACGTCTTGGTAACAGTCATATTCGCATTCAACATGAAAAATCGGTTTAGAATAGTTATGTTACCAGCCTCTACCCCAAAATGCCTTCTGCACTCTTTGCGATCGATTTTTTCAGTTTTGCGCCTTGTCTATATTTGTTAAGTATTTACAAATATTTCACATACTATTATTCCATAAGCGATTCTATTGGCTCGCTATCTCGGAATATAAGACTATATCTTCTTCCCAAGCTCGGGATATAGAGCTTTTCAACAAAATGGTCTCTTTTAACGAAGAAAAAAAATACAAAAAAACCAACAACAACAACAACAAAACAAAACAGTCTTCTAAAACTAAAGAAAGCTTCGACATTTATCCGGTTTGAAGAGTATTTGAAGTGCATTGAGAGAGAAACAAGCTGCACATGTTGTCATGTCAAGTGATTCAAAGATTTTGCAAATTTTCTGTTAAATTTACTCGTGGCTTTTTCATTTCCTAAATAGTTTTTTTAGCAACATGGATTTAAAAATAAAAGGTAACTAGAAAATCTTGATAATTTAGAGAACACTTATGCGAAAAAAAGACGGAATCAATTTTATAATAATTGGCTTACCTTAGCCAATTGACTCGGCACTTTTCAGCTAGTTTTGTCCATAATAAACACAAGTTTTCCAGAATTTACTGAGGCAAACAATCATCTTGAGATGTCTCCAAAGGACCTTAAAAAGCCTGAACTGAAAAGTTTGTCCAACAAACGAAACATAACATTTTTACGTAAAACTTGAAGCAAGCTTGAAAGAGCAGCTGTAGAAGTGACAGTCGAACTCTCGCGAAAATGTTCATCGAATCCAGTAGGGGCGGATCCAGGGGGTGTCAGTAGGTGCACCGGACACCCCACTAGCGCCGTACTTACTTATTTTTTCTATAAGCTTCTTGCGAGATGACGTCATCAGATTCCATTGTTTAATAGGAGGCCGCCATCTTGGATGCGACATCATCTCTCAAGGGCCTATTTGGGACACCCCCTTTGCAAAATCCTGGATCCGCCCCTGTCCAGTGTTTCTGATCGATCGAATTTGCCTTTCATTCCTGCCGTGAACACTTGTTTGAGAGGATTAAAGTTGTCCTCTATTCAAGAATGCGTTTAAAAGTACTAAGAAATATGCTAAAATAGGTAAAAACTGCAGCTACAGACAGTATTTGTAGAGACCAAACGTGTTCCTTGAAAGTCTGCAAACGAGGATTATATAAACTTTCGCGCGCTTTGTCACGCTTAATGTTATTATTTCAAAAATAAGTTGACATTTCTAAAAATAATGTAGTTTTATGAATCCTAAAGTGTTGGGTTGTGGAGTTGGTAATATTTACCACGCTTCGCGTCTTGGTAAATGTTCTACCGCTATTCACCTCCAGTTCAGAGAATAATTGCTAAATGTTATCAAAAGCGACAAAATTTTATCAACTGGCTGTAAATATATATACCTACTTTAAAAAAGGTTGTCAGAGCAAAAGGCAATACTAGGCGATAGTCTTGGTAATTCCATGATTCATAGTTAGGATTTCCTATTTGTTTTTACAGAATTTCATAAGGGGATTTTCAACCCCTTATTAGTTTCTGTTTTTTTACCAATAGACTATGGTATTCAGATAATTATATCTAAAGGTCTAATCAAAACGAATAAAAAAATCCAAGGGCTTATTTCTATTCGATCTTGGTTCTTCAGAGAAGGTATAGGAACGACCTATGTCAGTCATATCTCCTATCGCCATTGAAACTGACAACGTTTTTGGAAGAGGTATATCCATACTGTAATTTCTGAAACATCCTGTAAAGACCCACTAAACTGTGCCAGTAACAGAATGGAAAAGATGCCGATTTTCACTAAGATCCTGGAAAAACCTTGTGAATTACCTCAAAAGATCCTGGAAAAACCTTGTGAATTACCTCAAAAGTTCCTGGAAAAACCTTGTGAATTACCTCAAAAGATCTTGTTAAAACACTGCGGAATTATCCCAAACGATTCTGTAAAAACCGAAACTCATGTTAATTATGTTTTTTGGTGGACTTGATTTGAGTGGTTGGACACTTGAAACTAGTGCAACTAATTATATACAATTCTTTGCTTTCTTCTTATATAGTATCACTCCCAATCTGTACCTACCACCAGCTTGCTGTATTTCTAATAGAACAAATTTGCATTTCTTTTGATTGCCCTACTTGGATCGACGGAGAATTGAGCACCAGACCCTGTGCTTCCAAGTCCAAAGCTTTAAGCATTAAACCACCAAGGATTTCAATGGAAATTAAGGTAATTCCGTAGTTTTGCATTGCGCACGCTCTACTGCGCACGATTTTACCATGCGCGAGCTCGCGGAGAAATTTCAAGTTTTCAAGATGGTGGCCATTTAGATGAAAACACCATTATTGAAATATGAAGACTAAATGTTAAGAATAAATTCCTTTGAATCGTTTAGTTCATTCCGCTTCTTTTAATTGCAACCAATTAGAACACGTCGCGAACACACACATACGGATCTTGAATAACTCAATAACTCATTTATTCTTCATACTCAAATATTTCCATGTGATTATTTGAGGTATTTCATTGTTGCATAACATCAGTGTAGTATATGGCGTCATGTGTGAGAGAATGAGTGAGGTTCACTACAATGCAAACCAATCAGACAGCTTAAATATCACTCTACCACATTTACAAAATCCTTACAAGTAACCTACCGAATTTGTGTCTCTTCGGTTGCTCAGATTTCAGTTACATCTTGATTCAAAGATCTGTACCTCGTAAGTTAAACTATCCAACTCAAAACACGCTCGTATTACAAAAAGCTAATTATTCTTACGTCACTTTCAATCATGTCGCGAACACTAAAAACACTAACACAGGACTTTTTGGGATACAACTGAAAGAGATATCGGTTTTTTAATACTTTTTCGTCTAAACTCGCCCTAGTCCTCCCTCTGTTAAAGCCTATTTTGAGGACAAAATTCGTACTTTAGCGAGCTGTAGCGCAAAAACGAACACGGTCACCTTTGGTTTTTATTATATCAAATCAACAAGAGTAAGGTAAGCTATCAGATATTTCAATTTTAACAAAAATCTATGTTCCATTTTCGAGATATTCTCAAATATTTACTGAAGAAAGCTGTTTTCAAGCTAATATCAGGGTATGTACTGGTGCCTAAATATCTCTAATTTTTTACGACAATTAAATTTTCTTGCAAATTTTTGAAATTTTACTTTTTGTTCGATGTGTAAAAGATAGAATGACTTCGACATTTCAATGCTGACAATGACTTGATGTGAAAGGTGATCATGAGTGCCTTTTGTTTGATTTTCCGTTTTCGAAAACTGCTGGCGCACGGCCTCAAAATGCTTAGAATTACCGCCATCTAGCGCAAAAACGAACATGGTGACCCCTTCCCCCCCCCCCCCCCCCTTTATTTGATTTTTGGAATCAGTAAAGCTTAGTTAATAACTGTACGAAATGTCATTAAAAATCTATGTTCGGTTTTATTTCTACGGAATTACCTTAAGAATTAAACATTCAATACATCATTACTTCTCTATGGACTTGGTTCTAATACTAACTCTACCTCTAACCTAAAGATACAAATTTCTCCCTAATGCTTAGCATTAACCTAAACTTGAAAAATGTTATCATGCATGTTTTGTCTATTATACACGCTACCGTTATCCAAGATGGTGGCTGTATCACCCATATTTTCATTAGAAACTAAACTAAGGCTACCTGAAATTGTCCTTGCCTGCCATCGATAGCAAAAAATTATCGTCCATTTTTTCTGCACTTTCTTCACAGTCATCAGCTTCAGACAATTTAATTGACCTCAGTTGATTCTCCGATCGCTGTTTTTCTCCCCAAGCAGAGAGGTTCATTTGAATATCGATGTACGTGAAGTATGTTGAGCTTGTTTACAAGCTGATTGATTGATTGATTGATTGATTGATTGATTGATTGATTGATTGATTGATTGACTACATTTTGTTGGTTCTAGAGCGCAGTTTCTCCACTCCTGATGAAAGGCAACAACACCAGTGTCGTCTCCTCTACCTACGTCTTTGTCCCTGTTAGCTACACCATCAAAAGCGTCATCGCTGGTGCCAATACCATCGTGGGAGTCTATGCACTGGTAGCCAATGTTCTTATCTTGTATTTCTTGTCCAAAAGGAAGACACAGAACCGTGGATCAGTACATGCATTCAGACGTACTTTAACCGATCGGTTCATTCAAAGTCTTGCACTCTCAGATATTCTGTGCAGTCTTATCAATCTACCCACCTTCACTAGCGAAATGTTCATCGATTTTGTAAAGACTGATTATGTTTGTAAAGTTGTTCGTGGCTGTACAATAATTTTCCCTTGTATTACTATGACAAACCTCTTGTTTATTGGAATAGAAAGATATATAGAAGTGTTTCACCCACTTAGAGTACCAAGTCATAGAATGTGCAAAACACTAGTTGTAGTAGCATGGTGTGTTGGGGTGTTCTTGATAGTGCTTGCTTTGCCTTCATATAATCTTGTGTATTTCGACCTGGGTAATAACATGTACACGCATGTTTGTAAACCTAGTAACGCTGTTAAGCTATACAGATATTTTATGTTAGCTATTATCGCGCTCTGCAACTTTATTCCTAGTGTGATTCTAACGTTTACATGCATTCGTATTTTGAGGTTTTTGCGGCGATACAGCAAGGTTGCACCCAGCGCGGACAATGCCCAAGCACGGTTGGATGCGGCTTCACGGTACAAAGTAACCAACATGTTTGTATCTCTAACATTTGCATTCATCATTCCATACTTTGCGTTTATGGCATATAGCTGTGTAAGTATAATACTAAAACCTAAAGTTAGTTTTCTTCAAGACTATCTTACGCGCTACATCAGCACAACAATCATTTTTGCAAATGGTGCAGTTGGTCCAACCATTATGTTTTACCATCAAACCTACTTACTACGTAAGCTCGTCGCACTGTTTCGTTCGATGTTCTCATGCGGCGTCAGTATTTCACCTCCTCCGCAGTGAATATCTTGAAAATGAAAAGTTGTTACGGCGAAAATGTTTCTTGATACACAAATGAGAAGAAGCTCTAGAAAACTCATGTTAGAATAGAATTTTATTTATTTATTTATCTATCCATCCATCCATCCATCCATCCATCTATCTATCTATCTATCTATCTATCTATCTATCTATCTATCTATCTATCTATCTATCTATCTATCTATCTATCTATCTATCTATCTATCTATTTCTTTATTTCTTTAATGATTTATTTATTTATTTATTTATTTATTTATTTATTTATTTATTTATTTATTTATTTATTTATTTATTTATTTATTTATTTATTTATTTATTTATTTATTTATTTATTTATTTATTTATTTATTTATTTATTTATTTATTTATTTTTATTTGGTATGACGGATGCCATTCAAAATGAATTCAATTAATTATTTTTTTTTAAAAACTACCTGGATTAGTGGCTATTCATACTTCACATATATCATTATTAGTACTTAGAGATAGTGCCCTCTAATGCCAGCGCGCACTCTGTTCTGCATGCGTATTTGGCTCAACGGGCGCGCGCGAAATTAAGCGTCACACAAATTTGAACTACAAACGTATTTTCGGAAATCGTGTTCGCACAAAAACCGTTGTGAAAACAAACTAGTTTTAAGACTTTTGGAAAAGAAAAATCTGATTTTGAGAAGAAAAATACATGCATGGTTTCTCATAAAAGCGCTTGAAAAATGGCTCTTTTTATGATCGAAAATATAAAGAATGGCGTTTGGCTGCCATCTTGAAAATGTCCCATAATGCACTGTATTCCTTGCCACTCTCTAAGGAGGGCCGGGGATTTCATGGTTATTTAGCCAAATTCTTTTCTGCGCGTTTCTCAAAAAATAAATTTTTAAATCGCACGGAAACCCCATAATATTATTTTCTCATTCGGTTATAAATTAATTAAGCTATATGTATTCAAAAAAAGGACGCCCAAAAAATTGATGTGCGAAATATTTTTCTCTAAAATAGCGTTGGTCATCCGGTTTCCTAAGAATAAAAACCAGGCCAAAAATCAAAAGAAAAAAAAAAACCTGTATCAGTAATTTCAATAAGACCTTTTTTCTGCTTTCATTTTGAAGGATTCGATCATCAGAAGCTTTTATTACCTTCGTTGGTCAGCGGTTGCTGGCCATGTTTACCATTAATTATCTCCGTTACGTTAAATGCATAGATACCCCAATTTTTTCTTGAATTAAAGACCTTTACCCATTCTATAAAGTAAATATAAAATAACTGAATAAAATGGGTTGCAATTAGAGGGCACTATCCTTAAGGTAGTTCGGGACCCTTACTACTGCGCATCTCCCGCAGTCAAATTATTAAAGAACATTCGCTTGTCCGTTGGAAGTCTGTGCACTAGCGAGTTAGCGATTGAAAAGCGATGAAATTCTACTTTTGGCGAAGAAAAATAACATTTTATCGACCAAAGTCTGCAATTTTTTATCAAACAATATTGAACACTGTCTGAAGTAGAGCAATAGCTCGTACTTTAAAATTTAGCGAAAAAGCCGGGAAGAGCAATGCTAAAATGGCCGGTTTTTGGTGCAATTGCTGGGGTGCAATCATACCTTTGGGAATTCAAAGACAATGAAGCGGTAGCCATGTTGGATGACCAAACAATAAACGCTAATGAGAAATCTTTTGTTGAAGGTCAACCAAGATGGCTGCCGTGACGTCACATGCACCCCAAGAATAGAGGGGTTTCATGGCATGCAGCCATGTTTGTGGGCAAGTACAATAGAAGGTTTTTGAATGACAAAATACTTCATTTCTCTTGGGAGAAAAGGTCTATTATATATCTTGACCACAAACATGGCTGCCGTGCAATCCCTATATACAGCAGCCCATCTCATAAACATTGTCTAGATAAAAAGGCATTTTGACTATTACGAATATCACGTGCCTCACAAAAAGTATTCACCATTCTAACGTATCCAGAAAGGGCTTGCTGTGATATTTTGCTTTTATTGGCTCTGAAGCTGAGAATTCCGATCCACGTACACAAACCATACTTCCCGCAAAACGAATATTTATTGAACCACGTGACATGTAGTCTAAATGTCTTTCAAGTGGACAACATTAATGGGATTAATTAACTGTATGATCGTATGTATATATTATCACATGTGAGAAGTAATGATCTTATTGGTCATTTGCTCATCTTAAATAAGCTTGCTTTGCGAGCATTAATGAAGTCCTCAAATCAAGTCGTTGACAAAATGAGTTTAGGAGAGGAGTTCAATGAGTCTTTTTAAAAAGGACAGTACGTTGTGTATGTCCTAGCGCTCTGGTCCCCAGCCATCGGGCTTTCATGCGTCCGCTATAGGAGAGTATTGCGGGCTCACAATATCCGCCCCGACGACTGAGAAACAGAGCCTAGTAAGCCTAGTATATCCTTGTATGTAGAAATATCTTGATGTGAATTCATTTAAATTTCGTTAGATCAGACATTTGAACGACTTTAAAGTCAATGAATGAATTGTCACTCGGAAATGTGTTAATTAGATGTGAATGCTTCTTCGGGTTCGGATTATTTCCGAGCTAAAATCCACACTCGCATCTAATTGACTTTGAAGTCACTTGAATTGTAAATAACAAAGTTGTACATGTAGTGAGTGTAGCGAATGATAAGCTAGTTTTATTTTCGCTCACTTTTCGATAGCGGGTCATCTGTGCGTCTCGTTTAATTTTGTAAAATTGCGATTCTAACACTGTCTTCTTATAAGTATATCAGAGTGGGTACAAATAAAATTATTGGATTGTTTCATTGCATGTATTATCCCATTTCATTTAGTCCAGTTTCTCTTTGCTAGACTCCGCTGAGCTTCTTGACAAAAGGCGCATTTATGCAGGGTTAGCCTCCTTTTCGAGAAAGACCCATGGGATTAAAATCGATCGATTTCTGTATTGTTCTTAGTCACAATGTATTGCTTTTCTCGCTGGTATTTTCGAATAATCTAACTTGAAACGAGGCTAACCCGGCCCTACGCCAGTGGGTCTCGAAAAGGTTTTGCTGGGTTTCATCCTTTCCTTTGGGAATCAAAAGACAAAGAACCGGTAGCCGTGTTGGATGAACAAACAAGATACGCTAATGAGCAATCGTTTGTTGAAGCTCATCCAAGATGGATGCCGTGACGTCACACGCAACCCAAGAATATTGCATGCTTTCCCTACGTATGAAGGCAGCATATGAATAAAATCAGTGAAAACTATTATAAAAGATGTATTTTAATATGGCTAATTTTTTCCAAGACTGAGACTGTTGAGATAAAAACCAACAAAATGGCTAAAGTCTCCCACTAGCTAAACTAGAAAGAATGTTTTCTAAAGTGTGATATGTACGTGTTGGCGTTCTACAGTAGGAAAACAATTTTGTGGTGTACGCAAACGGGGAAACAAATATTTTGTGTCCACACAAACGAGAAAAGAAATATGTAATTTGCACATGCGCAAACGGGAAACATTTAGAGAAACACATTTCGTATATTTATAAAAATGCTTTTTCATCAAATCTAAAGGGTTTATGGTGATTCACGAACTGATACAGTTATTGTACAACATGTTTCACCAATCACGTGTTCTGTAGGTCTTCTGTGAGTTTCTCATTGTTTTTAGCAAAGTGAATTGAGCGGTACTTTTTACTTGTTGACATCAACGAAGATGTAGTTGAGGGGAACAGCGGTTTGTTCTTAAATCTGCAACACACGATGTTGACAATCTCTTTTCGCACTGTTGAGCTGTGAAATGCATGAATAGTCGGAGTGAGGACCGCGCTGGCGTAGAACAATGTTGTTACTATAGCAACAGCAGTGAAATGACCTTGCATTGACATCATCCCACGTGTTCTAAAGGAATAAACTAGACATCCTATGGTCCAGGCTCCGTCTGTCAGCAAAAAGGTCAGCACCACTAGCAAGAGCATGCGCACTGCACGTAGCTTAGCTTTGGCGGCCGTGCCTTGCGCATCAGTGGCGCGGCATCTCAGCCAAAGGGTCTGGACGATCTTGGTGTAGGCAACGGAAATGAAAACCAAAGGTACAAGAAATGAGAATGTAAAAAACACGATGCAAGAAACTTGACCTTTCACGTTAGCAGGAATATCACATACCCGTATAGGAAGTACGCACTTTGATGTGCTGTTAAAAGTTGAGTTCAAGGGCGTTGTGTGACTTTTGTTACGTTGCTTGACAATACTCGGCCTAAGTAACAATGCAGGAATTGTGTCATTCATGTTTGCCTTGTGGCGAATTATGGCCTTGACTTCGTCACCTTTGCGTATTACCATCTTCACTGTGAGAGTCGAAGCAGTTTTTACTCCTCCTTCAAAAACGTTGGACGTTTGAAATTCCATGGAAACCACACGCATATTTGTACTGTAGAGAAATGGCGCTGAAGTAACGATAGCGATTGACCAAATCACAGCTATGGCACGGATTTTACGCTCTTCCATGACAAAGCCCTCCAATGGGTTGACAATATTAGTGTATCGATCAAATGCTATAGCAGCCAGTAAACCAAATATAACACCACAGCAAGTAAAGATACTAAAAAGTAGAATCTTACATGGTATCGACGTCTCTATCTGAGCCATACTTATTACCATAGCAACGGGCAAAACAACCAACCACAGGACGAGCTCGGTTAATGATAAATTGAATAAGAAGAAGTTGGACAAACTTTTTGTGACTTTACGTCTTCTTAGCATCACAACGCAGATGACTACATTAACCAGTAGACCTAGAGTCAAGAGAAGTGCTTGGATACCACTGACGACGTAACGGTTTGTTGACAAGGCGTGTTTGTCGGGAAAACCTTCGAGTTTGCTTTGTAATACAAGGTCTAAGGCTTCCTGAGGACAATCTTGGTTGGACATAGTGATACACCTCTTGCTGTAGAATCAAAGAAGAAATTAATAACATGAAAATTGTAAATTGCGAAGTGGCGCGAAGGAGTTAATGGGAGGTTACGGCTCCGGATCGAAAAGGAGAGGAAAAGAATAGCGGATGAAAGGAAAGGAAGAGAAGAGAAAGGAAAGAAAAGGAAAGGAAAAGAAAAGAAAGGAAGAAAAAGAAAAGGAAAAAAAGGAAAGGAAAGGAGAGGAAAACATCCTATCACACGCAAGATGAAAGAGTCGGTCAGACACTGATTTTAGATAAAAAGACTACGTAGCGAGCCACAAGTGACGTCCATTGTAGTGTACTGTCCCTTCGCGTGTTCCTTGGGGAGGAACAGGTCAGTAATCTGGGCCCGGTTTTAATGGGTCATTTGGAGAGTGACGATCGACGGAAATCAGCTTACTGAAATGTTTTTATTTTGTATTTAATGTAAAAATAAACGAAACAAAGAAGTGTGGTCCTCTTTCACTTGATAATCGATAAGTGTATTTTGTACAATCACTTCTGGAAAATCCCTAGAGAGCAAAACTGGTGAGGTAGATATATTCTTAATAGAACCCGCCCGCGTGCTTGCAATGATATTAATTTTCATAACATTTGACATTAGATTTTCGAGACTAATTTCCCTGTGATTTCAATGAAAGGGTCTTTTATCAGTTTGGATAATTTCAGAAATCGACAATTATTTTTCGTCGTACGTATTCTAATTCCGAGACTTCTGAAGAAGGCAAAAGTACGCGAAATTAAATCTCTGCATGAGGCATCGCTATAATTCCTGTCATTTCAAATGAGAAGTATTCAGTGCTTTCTAGACTAACATCAAGAGGATTGTTGTCATACGACTTGATATATCATACATCATTTATATCCATTCTTGGCTATGAATATTTTCTAAAGAGTGATACTAAGCACAGTAGAGCGGTAGAGTGATTTTCATCGGACTGTGAAACAATTACTAATAGTCAGTGTTTAATAGTGTCTAATAGTTGTATTGCAACAAAAGAAAACAATGGGTGCAGAATCTATTAGTGTCTATTAGCTTAGTAACTATTTCACAGTCCGATGAAAATCACTCTATTAAGGGCTTTTAAAATAATAATTTCGTAGGCTGTGAATTATATTCAGTATAACTTTACCTGCAAATCAAGCAATCCCGTATGGATCAACTCCGATATTCTTCTTATAGGTCCCGGAAGTCTTTTGGAGACTCCATTGGCCACTTTTTCCCTTCAATTAAAACCAGTAATACCAGAAATGCCGAAGAAAAGGAGCAAATTTGGTAAAGCTTAAGAAAGATAAGCAGTCAAGAACCGGACTCTGCAGGACTGTTCAAGATCGTTCACGATGACACTTGGCCAATGTTGACATCATCATCCCGACGACATATGATATCACGTGATACCTTAAAATAGATCCAGAATAAATAGCTCTTGGTGACCCAGGGTATTGGGAGAAAGGCATGGCGAAATATGAAAATGACTAATGGTTGACTATCGAGCGGGGAGAGGGGAAGGAAACACAGAATTAAGGCAGTAAAGATAGGTGATTTTATACCGTCCTCTGTCATGATAGAATAGGTTGTCAATGTAAACTCTCCCCAGAGTTCTTCACGATGTACAGTGCAAGCTAGACTTTAGGAGGCTGGCCAGGGTTTTGAAAATACTCACCTACCAGGAGCCCATTAACTTTAAACCGCTGTAATTCTTGGCACAGAGCTGTGTTAAATTAAAACTAGCCATTTCCCTGAGCGACTCCTCTTTTAATGATTTTTTGTTTGATGTTAGTTAGATGAAGATCAGCACTAATGTGGCCACGCCCCGATGACGTCACTAAAATTGCTTACTGCACACTTTCTCGGCATTTAGACTTGGCCGCTAAAATGAACTACTGTACACAACAGACGTTAAAGAATATCTATGAGAGCGTTTTCGATCGAGAGAATAACAGCTGAATATTTTGATGTGAAAATAATGTGATTATTGTTTGTGTTTCCTCCTTAATCAATAGCAAAGGATATCGTTGGGAGGTGAAGCGAATGAAGATCTTATTTTGTGAATGGGTTAATCCTCCGGTGTCCCCATATTAGTGCTTTACTGAAACGAATAACTACAAGAAAAACTTTAGTTAGAGTGGTGGGTTTCTTTGGAATAGTAGCCATATATTATAGTTAGTATTTATATATCTATATTTACGAATAGTTTTGTATTTTTATCAGATCCTGAAGGATCTACCGGGTATAAATAAAGGTATATTATACTATTATAATTACTATCATATCCATTGCGTGATATGATATAAGCTTCAGCAACTGGCCCCACCCAGCTTGGACAAGAAGAAGGATCAACACTTCACATCCTATGTTTCATTTGTGACTTTTTAATTCAGCCTCTTACTTCCTTACTCTCAAGACATCTGAACTAAACGGAACTCTTAAGGTACCACCCAGTAATGCCTTGCAGGCAGACAGACAGACAGACTATTATAGGGGAGGGGCTCGTAGCCGACTGATATGAGTGATGTTATACTGTAATAATCAAATTTATTTTTCAAACTTGTCTGCTGGTTTTGCATCATGACACCGGGGAGGAGAGGAGAGAGCCTGTGGAAGGATTAGCTTCACCCCGTCAAATACATGAAAGGGTACCATTTTGCCACTGAATTTGGTATATAAAATGGTAAGGGGTTGAAAGTCTGGGCGGAGCTGTCCGCTCAAAAGTTCTACTAGTACCTCCCCCTTCCCCCGGGACTACGGTCTAGAGCTCCAACGTTCCAAACCGACGAAACAGGCCTCACTAGTGGAAGCAGAACCACAAATTTTAAAACACATTCGATTTTACGCGGTGAGGATATTTTGCTTCAGCTACAGTGGCTTCCCCTCTTCTCTATCTCTTTCAGTCTCCTCCCACCCACCACCCACCCTTTTTGTATCTGTGTCTCGACAGGGCATCAACACAGGAAAGACGCTAACACTACACCAGGAGATTCAATATTCTGACAAAAGAATAACTAAATAAAGATGGATTGTAGTTGAATAGAGCTGTCGACCTTTGACAGAAGCAGCATGTCTGTTGCTTCCCAAGCGTGGAAAACAATGGCAAAGTTGCCGAGCACGTCTCCAAGTATTCATATATTAACCTTTGACCATGTAGTGACGACAGCCGACGCGTTGCATAGCATTCTACTTCAAGATCATTATTGTGGGTGGATTTCAAAGGCAAAGCCATATTTAGGGTATTAGTAATACTTACCTCATACAGACCACAACACGACCTACGTAATTTGGTAGAGATTTGCTGAAAGCTTCGTAGTAGTTTAATGTAGATAATAGTTAGGAGTCTTTGAAGCTTTGTTAAACCTGGCAATCCGGCCTAGCAAGAATGGAACACGAGGTAAAGACACAAGAAGGGAAATTTTGCCATGAAAAAGGTATTGTAGATAGTAAGTAACACGACATTTTGTACGAATTTTTTTAGGATCACATGAATTAAGGTGAACGTGTTGTACGTACGTCGATCTAAATTGCTGAATGTTGTCCAAAGTGTGGCTCATTTATATTAAAATTCGAGCTTACTTTCTCTCCATAACGTTTTCTCAGTTAATATTATTTTTTCCAAACGCTGAAGTTCTGAAAACTCGGCTATCGAAATGGACTCAAAGAAATCATAATTCATCAAAATAGAGTGCTTTCTACTTCGGTGATTTTGAAACCAATATCTCATATTGATCATATATTTTTGGTAATCATTTTGTATATATTATAATTTAGCAAACATTTGAGCCTTGGGCTCGGTTTTAATCTAGTGTCTTTAACTTCGGCTGTAAATTCAAGATTATTCAAACAGAACTAAAGTCAAAATCGTAGACGATTTTTTTTCAGTACTTAACATGGAATTCATGTTTCAGGAAAAATACAACCGGAAGTAGACAGCGTCACGCATTCTTGTTCCGCTTTGGCGTCACATCCTTCGTCACCACAGGAAATTCACAATGTTAAGGTATTCATCAAAATGAATGTACGTAACAGCAATTACTTAAATTTAAACAGAGTTCCAAAGACCAGCTGTACTGGTGTCACATAAAGCTGGTGTCACGCGCGAAAAGCTAGTGTTGCGTGACAATCCAAATTGAATTTATTATTTTAAACAGGGCATTGGTTGCTGTAAATAACATATAGCATTTTTTCTTAAAACAAAAAACAAAAACAAAAAAGCCTCTTATTAGCCTTTTTGTCGTGATTTTCATTATATTTCTATTATATTTTTCTGTTTCTATTTTTATCCTTTTTTCTTATTGTTATTATTATTGTTTTGCGGCCTATTGAGCCGTATCTATGCTATAATTTTTTTTCCTGTCAGCCAGATGCTGAGTCAATATTAATTCTAATCATACGCGATCAGTTTAGATGACGCGATCAGTTTAGATGACGTAACGTCCATGACGTCATTTGTTTTCATTTTACAGAATGCAACGCCGTCTTTGCGAAGTGAGAAGCACTCACAGAATAAGAAAGGGCACGAATGCTCGAGGGAAACGTTTTCAGGCAAGTTTGAGTTCAGCAGACGACTTATCGAACTTGCTAGCCAAAAACGAGCGGTAAGGAAACGACGAAATCGTCGCCAATCTTGCAAGATGTTCAAAACTTGGAAAGCGGGCTACTTTAGGGGGCACGTGACCAGAAAACGTAAGCTTAGCCAATCACATCTCTTCTGTGAGGAATTTGATGATTTGGTTGATCAGAGTCATGTTTCTAAGAGACGCCTGTCAAGCCAATCATATGCGAGCTCTGATGAATCTGCTGATTTGATTGGTCGGCGGACGGACAATCCAATGGTTTTGCAAGAACAACAAAGAGATCGAGAAATAATGTTTGAGTTTAGTAGAAGGCTCATCGCTCTCTCCACCAAAAAGAAGCGGTTTCAACCACATGAGCATGCGCACTGCTGCCGCTGTGTTCAAAGTTTTGAGTGTTTTTGGCCAAGGTCTAATTTGCAAACCATTAGAATGCAATCATTATAACACTCAATATCTACTCTTTTTATCTACTTTTATTTTACATGCGATTGTTCGTGTCACTGTAATGTGGCTATATATCTGATTAGGTTGAATGCTTAAACCTTCGACAGCCAAATTGAAGCGTTCCTCCGCATTTGAGCTATTTTTAGAACTCGGTACGACCAAATTCAGTTCGCGCTGCAAGCCAATACATGGCAAATATTGAATAATTTTTAGTGTAAGCAAGTGGCTGGTGAAAAAAAGCCAAATTAAATGCCGGGCAACATGCGGGTTACATCAAGTAACGCGCATGTCTCAGTTTCCTAGTAATTTTAATGCACTCCTGGAAACACAATCATTGCGCGAGCATTCATATGTCGAAGTTGCGAAGTTAGGTTGCGCGAACATTAGTAAGATTCATGTTGATAATAATTGCGGAGGAACTCAATGTAATCTCAATTCTACGTTACATTTAAGGCGCTGTTACACGGTGCATGTTTATCTGCAACTTGTCTCTCAATGGCGTTGTCAAACAAGTTGCTGATGAACCATTGCATGCAATGTGCTACACGGCGCAATACCAGAAAACGTTGCTGCAATCGACCGTTAATTTCTCACAGAGATTTTACGCGAAGCAGGATATGTTACACGCTGCAATGGTTCTTGTTTCACAACATCATTACGAGACCAATTGGTAATATATTGCAGAAAAATTGCGCTGTATAACAGCGTCTTTAGATTGGAACAAAGCAGTTCATTCCATATTGTTACATTCCTAAGCTATTCTTTATACAACTGTTTATTTATATTTTGATATACATACTGTTTTAACGATATTTATTTGCTTATTTATATTCTAAAGTAAACAAAGTATACGTAATTAAAGGTCTAATTCTATAAATGCAAACATTAATTGAATGGAGGGGGATGAGAGGATGGCTTGTTGGGGGGGGGAGATGAAGGGATTGTAGGGGGGTCGAGTGGGGTTTGGTTGCTTGGTGGCAGGGTTATCGGATTTAGGAGAGCAGAAATGGAAAAGACGCAGAGTTGGATAGACAAGACAAGAGAGGAGAGGAGAGGAGAGGAGAGGAGAGGAGAGGAGAGGAGAGGAGAGGAGAGGAGAGGAGAGGAGAGGAGAGGAGAGGAGAGGAGAGGAGAGGAGAGGAGAGGAGAGGAGAGGAGAGGAGAGGAGAGGAGAGGAGAGGAGAGGAGAGGAGAGGAGAGGAATAATAAATAAAGTTGAAATAATTTCGAGACCATTTATTGTCTCTTCTTTTTTTCTTTTTATTAATAATCAAGAGGAATGAATAAGTTATATATAACAATGGACACTTCGACTCTCTACATACTACAGACACTTATTTCCTTCAGGTTATTTTGGTGATTGTATTAAAAAGGATTAACTTTGAAAATCCTTTGAGTGCAACACATCACATGAGATTTCACTGCTTTCATGATTTTCCCCAATTCCTTCCTAAAATTACTATTCCCCAAAGCATAGATGACTGGATTGACGATGGAACTAAGATGCGACCAGGCTTCTGTAATTCGCCGTACTTTAAATTGCATTGGAAAGCTTATTCGATAAACACGTATCAGATCTACAGACATTATTGGTGCCCAGCAAATAACAAAACTCAACACTACAATGATTAGCATCTTAAGGGCTTTTCGCTTTGATCTGACTGTGATTTCATTTATCTGATGCCTGCTCCTGCTTCTTAAGAATCGAAATACCGCGGAGTAGGCGACCATGATTATAACTAGAGGAACCAAGAACGCTAAAATAAAGTAAGGAGTAAATGCAAGTCGACTGCTGAAGGAGTCTTTTGCTAGTGTACATTGTTTCGATACACTTCTGTAAGTTACCATGTCAGGCAAAGTAAAATTATGTCTCCTGTACTTTTTAGGCACCTTGATAGATCTTTCGTAAGGCTTATCTTTGCCCACGAATATAAAACCAATAGAAACGAACACAGCGTAAAACCAACTGAGACTTAAAACCAGCAAAACACGACGAAACTTACTCACACAAAAATACTTCAGTGGATAGACAATTTGTTGATGACGGTCGATGGCCATCCCAGCAAGCAGTGCGAAGGTAACAGCTGCGCATGCGTAGTGGGAATATATCATCAGCTTGCACTCGGACGCAGATACGCCGATGTGCATTGTGGGAATGATCACTTCGGTGATGACGTAGACGACGCGAAACATGATGTCAGCAATGGAGAGATTTAGAATCAATGCATTTGAAATCGTTCGTTGACGGACACGACGACCTCTTATCACCACCATGCAAACGAAGCTACTACTGATTATGCCAATCAACATCAGAGCGAGGCTACATATCTTGGCTTTGTGACTAAATCCACGGATTTCATTTTCCCAAGCCTTTCTGCGACAATGTCTCCAAGCGGAGATGTCTGGCTTGTAGTCACACCATTGGCTGTCGTTACGAGGATAAAACCAGGACATATTTTGTCTTTTCAAGTATTCTCTCATTTTTTTCTAAAACGCTGAAAAATGGGGAAAAATGACATATTTAAGAGTTGTTGAGCACTACTGAAGCAGTGTTGAGATTTTCTATGTTAATTGTAGCAGTAGGTGAATTTTGAACCGCGCCTGCATGACTGAAACTCCAAATGAATGCTGTTACATAAAAACCCGAATAAAAGAAACTGAAGATTAAGAACCTCCAGGCTGAAAATTGAGCAATTAAGCACCCAATATATATAAGAACCAGACATAAATTGTACATAGAAACATTCCAGCCTTCCATTCCAGTTCTAGCCCTTTTAATTATGTAGATACTGCATCGACTTCTCATGTTGATTTAGCCTCTCTCAAGGATTCAGTAGATTGTTTGAAAAGGAGGTAAAGACAGCCACACACGTTGAGAAACTGCGTGCACGAGAAAACTGCCACGCGAGGCACTTAGCTCAGACGATTTCTCGCCGCAGACTTTACGTCTTTGGCTACGCGAGGCCAAAAAATAGAGCAGGTAAACAAGCACACGGTGAGAAAAGTGCCTCGCGTGGCAGTTTCCTCACACAGTTTCTCAACGTGTGCGGCGGGCTTAACTGACATGCATTTTCAGCATCTGAATGCAGTTTTATTAATAACTGGTATGATAATTTTAGGTTCATCAGTTAATTGAGATTCTTTAATTCGATGCAGGTTGACAGTAAAAAATTAGTGGCGTTTGATGGTTGATCGGTTTACACTAATGGGAATCAAAACTCCAAATATCGTCATCACATTGTCTACTATATCGGCCAATGATTATTCAAGATCACTTTTGTTTACATTTTTTTTATCCCATCGCCTTCATTGCGTTCAATTTAGAATCATTACGGATTCTGATTTTAAACTCATTGATCTTACAATTTGGTTGGTTTGGTCAGGAGATTCTGAAGTTAATTGCGTAGTAATTAGAAATAAATAGTCCGACGGGGGAAAAATAAATTAATTAATTAAATTAAAATGAAATAATAGCGAAAAAAATTGAATTAAATAAAAATGAAATAATAGTGAAAATAGTAGTATATAGGGCAATATTGGAAAATGAAGAACCAAAAGTGTTATGAAATAGTGAAATTAAATAAATTAAATAAATTAAAACCGAAAAAATGAATAAATAAAGACAAACAAAGCCCAAAAAAACAAACCAAACCAAACATATAAAAAAGTCTAGCTAAGCTCTAGAATTGAGGATCGATATGAAAGTTTGTAAACGTGGTTTTAAAATACTCTTTCTTGTTGTGATCTCTTGATTTTTGCTATCAACGCGCATTTGCTATTATACCTAACCATGCAGTCCATGCCAGTTGCCAAATGCAATCAAATCGAAATCTAATGAAGCTACAAGTTCAGGCATTAAGATCAACTTACGGTACGTGGCTACATCTACCGAAACATGAGCAAGTAAGGATAACAGCCCTATCTTTTATCTTAAGTCTTAAGCTTTAAAATAGCTTCGGCTATATCCACACTTATTGAGTGGGATAAATTGGAAAACGTGTCTTTTTCAGTCTCCTTTTTCGTATCTTAAACAAAGCACCGTTCTAGACTAGAGTTAACGGAAAGCCTAACACTAGCACGAAGTTTCTCCAGATTAGTTTTTTGCTTTCTTTTCTTTAGGCACACGACTACACAAAAGATATCGGTGACGTCCTTGTTAGCAAGCACGGTAACAAAGGCGGGTATACCAATCGACGCATCACACGGTAAATTTTGACGCAATCACGCTGGCACTTTTCATGAAATAGCAAATCAAGAAGAAGAACTTTATTTGCACTCTTTGTGGAAAAATATACAGAAAATATATGTACACAACATATATTATTTACATGATTGAGAAATATAGTTGTTAAGCACAGCTACTTTCGATAGCATCACGCATCACGCATAACGCGCAGATTTATTAACTGATTTCACGTTTTTGGGGGCCCAGATCATATGTCATGAAAACTCCTTTGCTACCCTGAGCAATTGGTGCAAACCTACCTTTTTAAGGTAAATAAAGGAAGCTTGAATATCCTGTAAACCAACGAAGAGTCGAGCACGGTGACCAAACAGGCTGTTTTGGCGCTATAAAGGTCCACCTAGTTCAAATGTTGAACTGGTTTTGGGATATAGGTGCCTTAAGAACACTTTACCTGTCGACTTATCAGCTTGGTATTTAAAGCGTGGTTACACAGGTGTCTCATTGATCGCATCATTTTTGACGGCTCACCAAACTAACATGGGGCACGTGTTGATATAAGGTACAAAGATGAAGTGATTTCAACAGAGGAACTATTGACTTTGCTTTTTGCTTGGATCATTTTAAACAAATAAAAAGCCCCCAACTAACAGTAAAACGAGATATTAAAAAGTCACATATTTGACGTCTATTTAACAATTAGACCTCGAGGCCGAATGGACTACGAGTCAATAGCCCATGAGGCCGTAGGCCGAATGGGCTATTCAAACTCGTAGTCCATGAGGCCGAGAGGTCTAATTGTTTTAGTATTCACCAACATATTGGGCCAAAGGTGAATGAGACTAAACAAAACAAAGAGAGAAAAATGTTTTATTGATATTATTACTCGCGCTTCCTCTCAACTCGGGCTATCACCAATAGCCCGAGGTTAGGGAGCCAATCAGAATGCAGGATTTGTAATAGCCCTTATGTTGGTGAATACTAATATCATATAGATATGGAGCATGAAATCTGTTTTTTCTTTTCAGCTTTTTCTTTTTTTTTTTTTTTTTTTGCATTTGAAAAGTAGGACTTCGATTGACAGCAAAAATGACCGATTATAACTACAATGCCGGACAAAAAGGTTAAGACAAAGCGAGAAAAATGTTGCTTTTTGAGTAAACCCATCACTTTCAGTTAATTGGTCTCCCCTCTCCCCCTCTCACCCAATGTTGAGGTAGGTGCACAATACCGTCCATAGAATGGGCTATCGTCTGGTACAACATTGACCCGGGGGGAGGGGGATTCAATAAATAACTTGTAAGCAAGAGGCGACCTAATCAAGTAACAGCTGAAATGTATATGGATTTCATAATATAACTGTCTCAAGGATTTTTGTCCGTGATTGTAGCTTGCGCACCAATTAAGGAAGAAACGGTACGACCACGAGAAAATTTCAAGATGTCAAACTGTAATTACTACCGATCTTCAACAACTGAAAACGTTTCAATTAATACTACAAGAAAGAAGATTCAGGACTCTTTTTACGTCGGTAGCTCGTAATAGTCACAAATTGACAAATAAACTTGAGGCCGACGGTGCGCTCATTTTACTCCCCTCCCTTCATCAGTGCTCCGTTTTACTGAAGGGTATTTATAGCTAATTAATGTTACACGGAAAGGAAAGAAGTCGCAACAAGGACGTGAGGTCACTGGGAATCGTACTTAGGACCTCCCAAACCGAAGGTAGTGCTCAAACCAACTGCGTGCCATCCTTGCTCCTTATAAATCAAATTATGACAAACCGTACATCCTAACCTCTCATAATCGGGCACCAATATATTCTAGATTTCAAGGACCTGAAACTCAGTAGTTCAGACCGGATTATTTTTAGAAGTGCTTTTCGATCGATCGTGAGCAAAGTGCGCGTACCGCCCTGGAATCCAGAGGCACTTTGTAGGAAGAAATAAAGGATAAACAAGATTTCTAAGCGAGCTGTAGGCGATGGAAATGGAGAGCAAGAGCGCCTCTGGTCAAATCTATTAGGAAACTTCCATGCTTGAGCTGGCGTCATTTAGCCAATAGCACCAAGAGACCATAATACTAAGAGAGCGAAACTCAGTATTGATGTCTGTGCGATGTTCGTGGCGGCTAAGGCTATTTTTAGTAACTTTGCCATCGCGCGCGCAAAGGCCCTCAACAAATAGAATTTGATTTTTGACGTGCGCGCGGACGGGACTGTTTGAATTCTATTGTTTAATCAATACTGAGTTGGTCTCTTGATAGCACTTGTTATATTGATAAGCCCTGGTAAACCGAACATTGGAAAGAGTTCTAAAAATAGCCCAAATGCGGGACAACATGTCACATTTGTATGACGAAGGTTTATAAGGACGCACACGTGCGTAGTCTTAATTGGTCTCTTAGTTGTACTCGCCTGATAAAGGTAAAACATCGCTAGTCCCTTAAGGTGATGTTACACGGGTCGATTCGTAACAACGATTGTTCACTAAGCAAAAATATTTTTCAAAAGCATAAACTTAAGGACGGTGGCCCATATTTCCAGCGCGCATTGTGTTCTGCGCATTTGACTCAACGAGCGCGCGCGCGACGTCACACAAATTTGAATAACAAACGTTTTTTCGAAGATCGTTTTCGCACAAAAACCATTGTGAAAACACACTAGTTTTACGACTTTTGTGAAAGAAAAATCTGATTTTGAGAAGAAAAATACATGGTTTCTCATATTCTAAAGTTGAATTCATTCTAGATACTTAAAAGCGCATGAAAAACGGCTCTTTTTACGACCGGAAATAAAGAATACCGTTTGTCCGCCATCTTGGAAATGTCCCATAAGGCATTGTATTTACTTGCCACTCTCTAGGGAGGGCTGGGATTTTGTGTTGTTTAGGGCAAATTCTAATAAGTTTTTCGTGCGTTTATCAGCAAATAACTTTTAAAATCGCATGGATACCCATACAATTTTATTTTCTTATTCGGTTTTAGATTAACTAAGCTATATGTATTCAAAAAATCACGCCAAAAAAAATATTTCGCCGTATAATTTTCTCCGAAATAGCGTTTGACATCCGGTTTCCTGAGAATTAAAAACAGGCCAAAAAATCTAAAAAAACGCGTACTAGTAATTACAGTAATAACGTTTTTTGCTTCCATTTTGAAGGATTCAATCTTTAGATGCTTTTATCACTTTCGCTGTACTTCTTTATGAAATAACATTGGAGAAAATGAAATTATATTAAAGATTTAAAAAATCGCTGGTCAGCGGTTATTGGCCATGTTTACCATTAATTATCTCCGTAAAATGCATGGATACCCCCAAATGTTTTTTCGTTAATTAAAAGGCCTTTACCCATTCTACAAAGTAAATATAAAATAACTGGAAAAAAAATGGTTCGCCATTATGGGCCACCGTCCTTAACGAGCAACATTTGTTGCGCGGAAAATCTTTGTTGAGAATCGACCCGTGTAACATCACCCTTAAGCACGAAGCTGATTTCCCAGGAAGTTAATTTTTTATCTTATTTCTCCATCAGTGCTTCATTTTCAAAGGGGTCCATTAAAGTTAATTAAAGCTAATCAGGAAAGGCCCAACAGAAACGTTGTGTACATCGAACTCAGGCCACGCACTAACTTACAAGTCGTCGTTTATTTTTAAGAATTTGTATTTTCGTCCTATACCTTCGTTGCTTGTTTCGTCCCCACCCCTTGTAATACCGTGAAACCGGTAAATACGGACACCATAGCGACGAGACGAAGTGTTCGTGTCAACCGGGTGTTCGTATAAAATAAACTTGCGGGTTGGCCAATTTACGTCACGTCTGTATTTTTAGCGGAAACGCTGAATGCGTGTCACTGGTGATCTGGGTTTTTTTAGTGGGGAAACTTCTAACGGCTTGTAACTAGGTAAGAATAAAAATCAGGCCCGTTGCAAGCATATTGATAGGGGAGGTTCGATTTCCACCATACTCGGTTGGAATTAGGGAATGCTTAAATGACCTGTATAAGTATCAGAGGTCCCGCTGGCCTTTGCAAAGTGGAATGAAACTTTATTAGATAAGTATTATTTCAGGGATTTTGTGTCTCTAAATGACGCAAAATTTGAAAGCATCAAACTAATGTAAAGAGTTTATATAGTTTTATTCATTGAAGACCAGAAATATAAGCCAAGAAAAATTAGAAAAGATAAATAGAATCCATTTAAAACAGAAAAAAAGAAAAAAAAAAAAAAAGAAAAAAAAAGAAAAGTTGTTGGCGCAGGCAGGACTCGAACCCATAACCCAAAGAAATTAGTATGCTAATTTTATGCAAAACCCAAAAAATCGGACCATGCATCCAGACAAATCGCTGAATCATCGCATGTTACGTATAGGATGGAGATTTCGGCCCCTTCCGCGCTATCCGGTAGAACGCAGCAAGCTTCGCGGTCAAAGAGGGAGGAAACAGTCGGATCCTAGGCCATAAATGACTGCACCTTACCACTAGGCTAACTGGTCTACTGAGGGATTTGGAGGACAAAATAACCTTTAGTATCGCGTGAATGACTGTCTATTGTTGTGCAAATTACGCAAATCCCGTGGCGCAGTTGGAAAACCCTTCAGCTGTGAAGCAAGTGAGCAGATGTAAGAGCCGGGTTCGAAACCCGCTAAGGTCAGGTTTTTTTCTCTTCTTTTTTTTTTTTTTTTGCTTTTTCCTTTCCCCCTTTTTTTCCTGCCTTAAAATCAGAATTAGTAGGTTATTAAAAGAGAGAGAGAGAAAAGACAAAAAGAAAAGAAAAATGACTATGAAAAAATAAATAGAAATGGTGGAAAATACTTCAGTTGTTAAAACTAAGAAATCGTTAAAATAAATAGCTGAAGGCCGGGATTTTTATGAAACCATAATTCACCAGCATTTACCCAATGTTCATTTTAGTGAGAAATGCAACAATTTGACTGTAGTTTCTTAACTAAAAGTACTAGTAGCCTATACTAAGCGGCTATTTTCTGTGGGAAGAGAGGATCCGGAAGAGAGGGGGTTCGTTCGAACCTTAATTCGAACCACCCCAAACGACGGGACTGAAAATAGTGAATAGTTGAACGTGGAAAAGCACGTAATTTCAATTAAAAGCGATAAATCGTCGTCTTGAGAACATGAAGTGTCTGTTTTAACTGGGTAGATTATATGAAAATGGACATATTAATTGGGACAGGAAAGTGTCCGTTGTACGTCATTACCCGGTGTCCGTATTTAAAAACGGGCATATATTTTGTATGATCGACAACATTTGTATGAGTTTCGGTCGGGACATTACTAAGTGTGCCGGGTGTCCTCCAATGTAAAAACAACCCCCTACTTTATGCACATCAAGAAAACCAAGTGAAACCTTGTTATAATTTGTTACAAGACTTTTATAGCAATTCAGTTATTTTCAATCAATGTAGATATTTACAGAATACAGTTAATCTCAAATAAAGGCTACGCACACACTAATACCAAGAAATGTAAAACCACATCTTTAACTACGGTTACAGGCTAAAACATTTTCTACAACATTGAGTGCAACACCGTGTGTCCACCCCTGCAATATTGCACGCAATGAATAGTTGCAGGTTTAGTATTGAGTTCTACTTCTGCAACATTACATGTAACGTTAACGTTCCATGGGTGGACACACGGTGTAACCGTGTTGGGAACAATGTTGCAGGAAATTTTGCATCGTGTGTTCTGGCCTTTAGGGCCTGATTACATGAACCGGGCTGACTTCTTTTCTTTTCCCTGGGGGCCACAGAACAAAAGAAATCAGCCCGATTCATATAATCAGGTCCCAAGTCCTGTCATTCACCCTCACAACAGCGTGTTGTTTGTTTGTTTGCTTGTGTGTTTGTTTGTTGGTTGGTTTGCTTGTTATCACCGAAGGTGCGGAGAGGAAAAGGCGCCACTAGTGTGTATGAGCCTTCAGTCGTCGGACGAAAGTCCTGAGTACAAGTTATTAAAAATATATGTTATCAACAGGAGAATTCAATATGTAACTATAAACGTGAAATATAATACAACTTATAATTGTTGAAATTAACAGCAAAGCTCAAAGATGATGGAATATATTACATACATTCATATTACATACTTCTCATTGAATAAGTAGGTGAAAAAATTAATAGTCCTTTTCGTGTAAGTTTCGTTGTCACATATTTACATCTCGTTATTTCATTGATAATGTGTTCCATTGTTTCATTAATAGTCTATTACTACTGGTGTAATTTTAGTGCCCAGAACTTTCACAGTTTCATGAATAATTGTTTTCCATTATTTTCCATAATTGTTTAAATAATTACTAAAAAATCATTAACAAAGCATGCTTTGTGTACTAGCCATTATACTAATTGGCCGCTTCGGGGAGGGGGAAGGGAAGGAGGAAGAAAACACAAAGGCCTTTCCTTTTGTATCATGTTTGAAAAAAGATAGTTCTTTTTACTTTACTTTACTTACTCCTCTCCCCTCTCCTCTCCCCTTAGAGCTATATAACACGCCAATAATTCTGTTCTCATATCTACAAATCTCCAGTAATTTCCGTCCCAAGAACTTTCATTGCAGTCCCGACTAAGTGTAAACTGCCAGTGATTAAGAGCTGAATACGACTGGCTTCTTTAATTGCTGTTGGTTGCTCGAGATCTCCATTGGGAATACTTGGTATCAATGGATCCCGTCCAGCGGTTATCCACCGAATAGCTTGCGCTACGCATGGAAAAATAGTCGAATAATGGCCATCGTCGTCGCCATTTTGAATCACGTGATCGTCGTCCCATGATGCATGAGTCTGGAAGCCCGCCCCACGTATCGCCATCCAAACACGCTGGTTTTCAACACACCAACGTAACTGGCTGTCACGCGTGACGGTGAAGTTTGTCAAATCTACGATAACAGACATTAAAAACAGTCAGTCAGTCAGGAAGGTCTAAAATACTCTGCGATTTCATTTGATGCGCAGCTTTCTTGCACAGCAGGCTGTTAATGACATCAGGGCTTCCCTTCCAAGTGAAGAGCGCCAGATTTCAGTACCGTCGGTGCCAGGGTTGAAAAACGCATTGCGCAATCTCGGAAGATTTAAATAAAACCATTGGAGGTTTAGTAAATCTTGAAAGTTAAGGCTGTCCGTGAAAAGTTAGGGCGTATTTTTTTCCCTAAAACATCACTTTAGTTGTTCTCTTTCCCTGGTCAAGTAATACACGAGAAATTCGCATAATACACGACAGTTGAATCGACGGTAGTTTTATTTGTAAACACGAACGCGTCCACGAATTCCCGCCGAACTTTTGAGCATGCGCAATGTGTTTTTCACCCGTGTCAACGTCAGTAGCACGACGCAGATTGTCGTAAAGCACACGGATCAAATGAAAACCCGGTTTTAGTCTCGGATCAAACACCTTTACCTGATGAATCCTTTATTTCTAAGTTGACAGTGTTGGGAGAAAATACTACATGATCAAAGTTGAGTTTCTGCCGAGAAAAAAAAATAACTGTTTATAGTGCCAACATTCGTTAAATATACATTCTTTTTTCTCTCTCACTGTTTTCATACCTTCGACAAAACAAAACGTGTGAATGGACGTTCTAACCGTAGAAAGCAAGATCCGATTTCAAATTTATTTGGCTGAGTGTGGACGTAGCCTTAACCGGGCTGGTTTTCACGAGCGTCGGAAGCAGAAGCGGAAGCAACATACGTAGACTCAGTATTGCATTTCTCACCTAGGTGTAACAAAAGACAATGAACAGTGCATACTGAGTCTGCGTATAATCATTCCGCTTTAGCCTCCTCCGCAGGCTACTCCTTTCTATTGGATTTCCTGTGGAAAATGAGGAGAGGGAAACTAGAAACCAGAAGAGGACCAACACAGGAATCCCGCGGAATGGAGTTGCCTGCGAAGGAGGCTAATTCCGCTTCTGCTTCCGTCGATCGTGAAAACCAGCCCTTACATTTGTGTAGTTTTCAGCACGAGATAAAAAAAATTCACCGTCAGAAAAGACTCATGTCAACGTAAAATATATTCTTGTCCAGTCCCTTTGTAAACGTCTCAGCAGGAAATCCTGGTAAAACGAGCTCCCCCATGTAAACGAGAGTCGATTCTCCCTAATGAATAAAGCACTGTGTGCCAAGCTGTAGAAACATGACACCTCAATAAAGTTACTTATTTATTACGACAGCGAAGGTCATACACTTACCACCAGTGGTCTCAGTAAACCATGTGGGTCTCTGCCTCCAGTGAGATTAAACAGCATAATTCGAGCTACAGGACCACTAAGGAAAAGTGATATTCATCATTTATTATCAGGATTATGGAGTTACAAGCAGCTTATCAAGACCACAGCAAATGGTCCGTCACATCCTCCAGTAGAGAGGAACCCTATAGCCTGCAAAGCAGACGTTCCAAGTTGTGGCGCGAGAAAAATGGGGAGAGAAAGGAGAGAAGGGAATCACCACTTTTCCCATACTAGTCTCTTATATAGCCTCACAACTTTTTTAGGGTCTCCACGGTCCCTGTATTATTATTTAATCATACCTCAAGTAATACATGTATGCATTTTTCTTACTTTGTTTCTTTCACTTCTTTTTCGGCTTTTTCTTTAAACCAATTAACACATGCCTAACAGAAGAATTCCCCAAAAAGGTTATTCTTTCCTAGTAACACTCACACCCATCTCCCACCACAAACAAACTGAATTGTGTTGCTTAGTCGGTGAACAGCAGTCTCTGCTTTGCCTACTTTTTGTGTCAGACTTCAAGCAAGCAGCAAAGTAGTACCCTGCATCACATTCAGACACAACTCTCTCGAAACTATCGTTTAGCCTGTCTGCCTAACAGTGACCCAAATTGTGACATTGTATAATGAGTGTTTTATTGGATAAACGGAGCTTACAACCAGCACACAGCACATAATACACAACAGATTCTAATAGATCACTTTCAATATTAATATTGGTCACAAAGAGAGGTCACAAACAAAGCCATTCAAAAATGAGGCTAAGGCCTAACAATCACGAAATTGTATTAATAAACCTTTAAGAGAAATTCTTGACAAAATTTTATAATTAGCATTTCATTTCCTCTGAGCCTCGACTTGACCCCATTGTTCACTATCACTTATCTAATAGACATGTATTGAAAATAGGCTTTTTTGCATTGATGATGTTGCCCCATAGTCATAGGTGTAACAGAACCAAACAACAAATAAAACCAAGAAATAACAATTACTTAAAGATTATCATTGAGACAGATTGAATACGTCTGTGTGTCAGTCTTACCTCAATACTTTTAGGTGTGTGAGCACCATCAAGGTAAAATGTAATGTTTGGTCGCACTATTGTCTGATTACGACCTCCCCATTTAGTATTCTTTAAACCTGTGAGAAATATTTCACTTGAACTATTTTATTGTATTCTATAATAAACATTTATTGACATTATATAATTATAATCATCATCCACCTAGTCATTCACCTGTTTATTCACCTATTCATTCATTCACTAATTCATCCATCCATCCATCTGTTCATTCATTCAACTGTCCACCCATCCATCAATCCACCCACCTATATATCCTGCCATGTTTTCATTTGCCTGCCTGTCCAACTGCCCACCCATCCAACCATTCTATTCACTTTTATCAAGAGACCATAATATTAAGAGAGTGAAACTGATATTGATGTCTGCACAAGTGCTTGGTGATTAAGGTTACTGTCTTTTAGTAACTTGAAGTTGATGCCATCAAGCGCATAAACAATGAAATTTGATATTACCAGAGAAGAAATGGTTCGTATCCACAGGCACCTAAAAATAAAATTCCATTGTTTGTTCATGTGCATTATAGTGTTGACTTCCTCTTGTTAAAAATAACCTTAAGCACCAAGGACATTGTGCAGACATAAATCAACGATTTTACAACACTCGATACTAATCTCGCAATCTGATTGGTTGATTAGAGTGTGTCAATAAGAGGACAGACACACTGCTGACGCGTTTCAGCGCGCGCGCTCGTTCTTTTGCCCCGTTTGAAAAGGATTTTTTAACTTTTAACTCACATAATTGTTGTAAAAAACGAATTGAAGATGGTTTTGAGTTGTCTGTCCTCTTATTGACACACTCTTGACGTCATAAAATGTTCAAAACTTTGCAGTGAAACCACTCGCTGCGCTCGTGATTCCACTTGAGTTTTGAACATTTTATGACGTCAAGAGTGTGTCAATAAGAGGACAGACAACTCAAAACCATCTTCAATTTGTTAAGTTTTGCTCTCTTAGTATTATGGTCTCTTGCTCTTACAAAGTTGTTATTGTACTAAATAAATGGAGTACCTTTTCTCATTTTATCTGTGAGAGCAAATGTCTGTGCCATTGCAATGCCTTTTCTAGGTCTCTTAGACAATGTTTCCAGGTCGTCATCAGAGTTCACTAAGTTATTATTGACTAAGAATAAATACATGCATACAAAAATTTTACTGTACATGTAAGTTACTTAACACTTATTGACTGGGACCGAGGGAAACAGTACGTTTTGTGGTCAAAAGGGACCACAAAACATACTGCTTTCCCGAGGTCCCAGTCAATAAGTGTTTTGTTATATACCAACTGTCAAAGAACAAAATAAAAAGCAAAACGTCGCTGCCTACAGTTACATGTAAAGTTTTTAATCAAAATTCACACAAAACTGACCTTTTTTCACACATAGTTTTTCGGAGAATTGTTGCAGCTCTTTTGGTAACATTCCTGGTTGGTTATCATCTTTTTCTCGGAACAAATGTCTTAAAAGTTTGACAATAAACACGAGTCATGCATGTCCGAATGAATGAATTTGTAAATGCGCACTGCCAAAAACGTGCCTTCAAAGCTCAATCAACTTCCGGTTTTGTTATCACCGGTCAATAAAACTCACTGTTGCCCGCTGAGAGTTGTTGCTGGGGAAACAGCAAAATTTGTTGACGTTCACGTGATGTGCTCTCGCCCAATCAGAGCACGGAAAAAATTGACTTTGACAGTTGGTATATAACAATTCAATTTATTACATGAACACACATTGTGGAGCAACCTCACAACTATGGCAGGGGTGGATCCAGGAGTATCCTTTAGAAGGGGTTGCAGCATTATAGAAATTGGAAACCATAACAGGATATTTTAGAAAAATATCAAGAAGGAAAGGGCCTAATGTTCTCTCATGAAGGGGTGTGCACCCAGGTTTCACCAGTTGGGATTCTTAGCTACTTTATGTTGTTATTGCATTTCAATTCAGTTCATTTCAACCGTATTTGATTATATACATATAGATATTTGCGGTATATAAATCTTAAACATTATTATTATTATTATCATTATTATTATTAACAACCAATGGAACTACCTTTGTTGACACCTGGTGCAACTTTCATATCTCCTTTGCAAGAGAAGAATATTTGTCAATTTTCTCCTCTTCCTTCGCCACCACATTAATAATAATGAAACTATATTTTATATTTATACAACAATTACAAATCTCTAATTGACTACTTGAGTGATACATGCATTTATGAATGTAAACGACAAATAATGATTAAAAAATATCAAAATTTGAATGTCTGGGTTATTCCATTCTTTGTTTCGACAGCAGATAAGGTAATAAGTTGATCTGATTGTAATGTTGATAATTTTTCTCACAGTATAGTTTTCTTGTTTCTTAATAATAATAATAATGATGATGATGATGATGATAATGATAGTATTTATTTAGAAAATTAAGATAAGTGTTATTAACAGCTGCTCTGATGTGGTTGTGTAAGAGTAAATTGTGGTTAAATTTTATAGCTAGTATAATTATAAAGTTTTAATTAATTAACATATTAAATAGTACTCTTTAGTACTACAGTGCACACTACAGTGTTCGTACTCTAGCAGTAACGACAATTATTATCATCATCTTTTAAAAAAATACTTTAAATTGGTCAACATGAACAATCTGCACCGTACGGTAAGTGGTCGGTAAGGTAACGGTAAGTGGTCAGTAAGATAACGGTAAGGTAACGGTAAAGTGTGGTTGGTAAGGTAATGGTAAGATGATGGTAAGGTAACAGTAAGATGACGGTATAGTGACGGTAAGGTAACGGTAAGTGGTCGACAAACGAGTTACCGACCACTTACCGTACAGTGCAGATTGTTCACGATTACCCTTTAAATTGAAAAATGAAATACAATGCAAACCTTAAGAAAACTGACCTTGTTTTTGTTTCTGTATCCATGTATTAGACAACTGTAGAGCCATGGAAGCATTGATATGTTGATGATCGCCATCTAAACCCAAATCTACAAAACCATTCAAAAGAGTGGTAAGTTACTCTTAGTAAAATATCAATAATTTTGTTTGTATTTTGAAGTACAGAGTACTTTGATATACAATTGTTACTAACAACAAAATCATCATCATCAACAACAATGACAACAACAACAACAACACTAAAACAACAATCACCACCACTAGAACAACAATGCACATGAATACAAAATACCCACCAGGTAATTGCCCTGGGTAGTCTTCCAGTTTAGGAATGACATGGAAAGGAACCTTGAAGATAGAATAATCAAACAAAATCTCCACTTTAATAGAAAGGAATGGTGAATTTCTTTGACTAAACTGCATGGGTCTGAAAAAACCAAGACAATAAGCACTGACTGGATTTGATTTGACTGGGCTTAGTTTTTTCTAGTCCATTTTCTCTAGGCAACTTTTCCATTTGCATTCTTTTTTGTAAGGTATGTGTCACATCCTTTTCAATTTTGCACACTAGCTATTAATTAATCAAAGGGATGCTGATATATGCAAAAAGGAATGCAAATTTTTTTCATAGTTAGTGGAGGGATAACCATTTGGAAGTGTAACAGAGACATGTTTTTTGCCATCTAAAAACAAACAGACAAGGAAACAATTCAGTGACATGCAAGTTAGTTGATGACTTCAAACAATGGAAATTTTAATAACATGTTTAATAAAGCTGTTGTTACTATTAAAATTAAAACAGTTATCACCAGTCAATTGAAGAGGTTAGTGCAAGAACCACATAAGTGATATCTGATTGAAGTCTATATTCTCCTAAAAATGGTTCTAATTTCACAGGAGAACTCAATGGTTGATCAGACATCCCTCCTGCTGTTTTTGCAAGGACCTCTTCAATAAAAAAATAATAAAATCAGCCGGCTAAATCAATATGATCAACTCTATCTACAAAGTCTTTACTTACTTTTATTTCTTTAGCTCTTTGCATCACAACTTGAAGAGCACTTTCTTCTTGATCAACACTGAAAGCAGGAACACCAGGCTGACAAAGCAAAAAGGAAAATAACTCAAGTTCCAATTGCACTACAATGCAATATTATTCTATGTTGTAATTTTGCTTGCCTCCTTCTCAGATGTCTTAGTTTGCAGTCCCAATGTTTTTATATTGGGTTGCTTTTTTTTAAAGAAAATATGTCTAGATATCAAATGGTATCTCATGATCAGATAAAGAGGTCACACATTGTGGGCACTTATAATCTTGTACTATCAAGCATCTATGAAATGATTCATATCTGTTTGTGCATGAAAATAAGATTCCACGGTTTAAGAGCCTTGCATACGCAGTATGGTGTCAACTTCCTGTTGCTAAAAATAACCTTAAGCCCCAAGCACACCATGCAGGCAATCTGCAAGTTCTGCTTTCTTACATGGTCTCTTGTACTGATCGGAACCAATAGCAGTCATTACCTTGAATATTCCTGCCTTCTGCCAAGCTATACTCTCCAGTGAGCCACCCAGAGTCTGTACATGATCCAATCCTAGTGATGTCACACCGCAAACAACTGGCTTTCTGTGTGATATGCAATAAATCACAAGGTTACAACATTTGCTTCAATCTTTAAGCAATATAAAATGCATGCATGTCCTCTGTAATTGGATATAAAAATGATGGGAGATATATATTGTACATTTGTATAGCACAAGAAAAGCAAGTTAAGAAATACCAGGTGTAGTCAAGTGTTTCTCTTGCTTTCCAAGACAGTGTTCTATAAATTATCAAAATTTTCTAGGTACCTTTTACTTCTAAATCCAAATCTGCTAAAAAAACTATTTTAATTAGGAAATGAAAAAGCCGAGTAAATTTAACAGAAAATTTGCAAAATCTTTGAATCACTCAGTGACATGACAACATGTGCAGCTTGTTTCTCTCTCAATACACTTCAAATACTTTTCAAAACAGATAAATGTTGAAGCTTTCTTTAGTTTTAGAAGACTGTTTTGTTTCGTTTTGCTTGTTTTTTGTATTTTTTCTTTGTTAAAAGAGACCTGACTTTGTTGAAAAGCTCTATATCCTGAGCTTGGGGAGTAGATATAGTCTCATATTCCGAGATAGCAAGCCAATAGAATCACTCGATCTCACGAGGTTGTGGAGTTGGTAACTATATACTAAAATTCATATATTTTTCAATAATATTTATACAGTAGTATGCAACTTGAACTATATGTATACCTTATGATATTAGTAGAGTCATAAGCACCACCAATGCCAACTTCAAGGACAGCTACATCGACCTAGTAAAAAATGAACAAGTCAGAAAATTAAGTGGTAGACAATATAATACATTATAGACACACTTGCAGATGGAGGCAAGCAATTTGGGTCTTAGCAACTTGAGTTTATTTCATTTAGTTTAGCTAAAAGCTTAAAAATAGACACTGACTTCAAATCCATGCAGCATTGTGTGCAAATATTAGCTACAACTCAGACAATCATAGAGACAGACAGACAGACAGACAAACAGACAGACAGACAGACAGACAGACAGATCGACAAACCTATTACAGACTGCTGTTTATAGACTATAGTGTGAACAAGTTCCAATACCTTTTCTTTCAAAAATACATAAAAGGACATGACTGTCATGAATCTAAAGTATGCAGGCATTTTACCATCATGGTCATCCTGCAAAATATCAACAATTCAATGTGTGACTTATAGAAATCCTCAATCTAAGGGCTTTAACATAATAATTGGAAACCAGCTCCTGTAAGTAGAGTGGAACATGGGTTTTGGGAGGTGTAGATTAGTGGAATTTTAACTGCACAAATTGGCTAGCCATGCATTCTAAAACTTGCAAGCAGCACCTACACAGCTGTATATACCTATTTCAATTAATGTTGTCAGCAAAAGCTTATGCGACTCACCCAAAAGGGAGTATGGGTAGAAATTACTAAAGCTGTAAAACCACACAAATCCGCCATACGACAACTCAAAATGGCTTGCCTTGAGCTTAAACACTAAAGAACTTCACTTGCTGATGCTAAAATCAAGACCAAACCCGAAAAAAGAGTCATTTCTTACCTACTACTCATACTCCTTTTTGGTCTATATACATACTTTACATACATACATACTTTATTGCAAACTCCCAGAAATGGGTTTTTCAGTTACAAGTCAATAAAATCTAATAATAAATACATTTACAATATAAAGATAAAAATTTATAAATAAAAATATATATGATAAATTAATTAATTGAAAATTGAAAAAATTCTAGAGATCGTAATTATAAATAGAACATTAATATAATATTCATGCCTAGGCGTAGAGCAATGGATCAGCCCAACCCTCAGGCCAGAAATGTAGATTCTAGTCCGAGCGCAGCTGAGCCATCACTCCACGCCTAAAAGCACGAAGATTCCCTACAGTTCTAACATCATTACTTAAATCATTCCATAATTTACAACCTCTATATGAAAAGGATCTCTGCCCTGTGGCAAGACGACAATATGGGATATCTAAAAGATTATTCTTGGCATTCCTGGTGTTCCTATTATATACTTGTGAACGTAACGAAAACTTATTCTTTAAATAATCAGGAACTAAATTATTAATACACTTAAATACCATTACTGCATCATTTAAATACAACTTATCCTTCACAGGCAACCAATTTAAGGATTTCAAACCTGATGATATATGATCATACTTTCTTAATCCAAGTACAATACGAGCTCCAAAGTTCTGTATTAACTGTAATTTATGTATATTTCCTTTACTAGTATTGGACCAAACTGTAGAACAATAAAACATTTTACTAAAAACAAAAGACTGAATTAAAAGAATAAGAGTATTTGTATCTAATAAATGCTTAATTCTACTTATCTGTCTTAGTTTATGAAAACAATTGGAAACAGTTTTATTAATATGTTCATTGTAGTTTAGAGACTGGTCAATATATACACCAAGGTCTTTAGCAATGTGAACAGGTGCAATTTCCTTCCCCAGCATAGAAATGGTAATAGGAGGTACTTGACGCAGAAGCTGTGGAACACCAACCACAAGCACTTTGGTTTTATCAGGATTAATTAATAAGGAATTTTGACAGCACCATCTACAAATGCTCTCAAGGTCCTCATTAAGGTTGCTCACTGCCACTTCTAGATCACAGGATGGAAATGACAAATATAGCTTGCAATCATCAACGTAACATACGGACTTGCAATATCTAGGCACTGATAGTAGGTCATTTATATAGACTGTGAATAGCAGTGGCCCCAAGATGGAACCTTGGGGGACACCAAAATTGAGTGGAAGGAGGTCTGACGTAGCATCTTGAACACGTACATATTGATATCTGTTTGTAAGGTAACTTTTGAACCATTCAATACTAGGAGAGACGCCAAGCATTTCAAGTTTTTGTAGCAACAAGTCATGTCTTATGCTATCGAAAGCTTTTGACATGTCAAGTAGAACCACTGCAGAAATCTTCTTCTCATCCATTGCCTTTAAAAGTTCGTCTGTAACATGGAGTAAAGCTGTCTCAGTGGAGTGTAGT
Organism: Telmatactis stephensoni; assembly: GCA_029948255.1. Classification (NCBI taxonomy): domain Eukaryota; kingdom Metazoa; phylum Cnidaria; class Anthozoa; order Actiniaria; family Isophelliidae; genus Telmatactis; species Telmatactis stephensoni. The sequence continues at coordinate 209,050 of JALIZF010001414.1, forward strand.
TTACGATTGCCACTTTGTGTCTTTGAAAACTTCTCATTCTCTGTAAGAAATTTGACCAACTGTCCGTGAGCCAATCTCTCAGACACTTTTGAGAGAATGGGTAGCAATGAAATTGGACGACAATTGCTAGGATCTTCTATATCACCAGATTTTAAAATAGGTGTGACTTCAGCTATCTTCCAAACTTTGGCAAAGGCATTGGATGAGAATGAATTATTCATTATATGAGTTAATGCAGGTAGAATAGCAGATAAACCATCTTTCACAACTCTCGCTGAGATCTTATCATATCCAGGGGCTTTGTTTGAAGGAAAATGTTTAACAACCTGCTCTACTTCTTGCTGAGAAACTTGATGAAGTTGGAAGGCAGGAGAGAGATTGTTATTAAGTTCCTGTCCTCCCACGATGGAAGATTCAAAGTTCAGATTGTGGGCAACAGAAAGATCATGTGCTTTCTGAGCAGTGGTTGATCCAACAGAAGTAAAATACTCATTAAATCTGCTAGCCAGAATTTCAGGATTACAGGTGTTGAAATCATTTTGGCTTTTATTTGGTAAGCAGCGATTAATGATTTTCCAGATGGAATTGGAGTTTCCTCTACTGTTATGAATTTCTGTTCTTACATGTACTTTTTCAGCTAGCCGGAGTTCACGCTTGACTTCATTTCTAAAAAATCTATATGCATTCCAGTGCAGTTGGTCATTAGATTTTATTGCACTCTGGTGCCAAGTTATAGTTGCGTAGGCTTGAGACCTTTCGCACGACAACCTTTTTTGAAATAGGTGTATATAGCTTACAGCTTGCCTGCAAACACTGTTTTACTAGTAGCAAGTGTCAGTGTTAGTCATGCAAATAGGAGAATACCAAGTGAGTAATGTGAGTATGAGCAAGTTCATTATCTTGCTGCATTAAAATGCTTTCTGTCAAAAGTGTAGCTGATCTGCATTTTACACCCAATGTCAAAATTACGCGACCTAGTGGCGATGGCTTGTCTGGATTTTAAGCTTCTGTCAATGTAAAATGTAAAATGTAAAATTTTAGCTTTCTAAATTCAAAAACAAAACAAACTTGAATTTATTGACAGAACATTTAGTATTTTCCAACTTTTGATGTAAATTTAAGCTTGCTTCAGGGGGAACGAATAGTCGGAGATTTGATTGATGGTAGTCAAAACACTGAAAAAGCCATTCAAGTGTTGTCTGCAAAGGTCGCATAATTTTGAAAATAGGAGTAAATGATAGATGATCACTATTAAATAATGACTCTTTTCAATTTTTGATGAATGTCAATAATAAGCTATTTTCGTTTTTAGAAATACACATAGAGTAATTAATTGATAAAATTTCATTACCAGTGTAGCTTGCAGATTATCCCAACAGTGAAAAAAATGTTTTGTAAACAATTCCTTGCTGAGAGGTCTGCCATTAAGTCTTATCCTTTCACGAACTTCAACCAAATGAGGTGAACTAAATGACGTAATTGAAAAATAGCAGTATTAGTTTACAATTGTGTCGCACTTGGTCTCGATGCATGAATTACGTGACCTATTTATAGTCCTGGATGCCAAGACCAAGATACTGTAACTGATCTACTCTAGAGTACAGCCGAAATGGATTTTTTTACTATAATTTTGGTTGCTGCAATTGTGGTAAATAAATAAATGTGCTTTAGCTGCAAGTATAGTGCAAAAAAGACAATTGTGGTTAAAAAGGCTTGAGCAATGTGGAGTTCCAAAAAATATCCATATCCCCACCATGGAGGGAATTTGTAAATGGACCCCCTAATCCTATGGAACTTTCATTTTTCTTCCAACAAACTCTGTCATTTTGTTCTTTCTCTCATCCCTCCTCCCCTCCAAACTCTGTAATTTTGTTCTTTCTCTCATCCCTCCTCCCCTCCAGAATTTCCAATTCCCTCCATGGTGGGGGTATGGATATTTTCTGGAACTACACAATTTAAGATGCCCACAAATACAACTTCAAGTCTCACATTACAGGATTTCCTTGACTAACCTGTAAAAGCCAGTTTTATAGCCAGCATGTCTTAAAATGCTTTCTGTAAATGCACAGGTTGAACCCTATTAAAACATGCAAAGCTTTACTCTAACTGCATGCCTAGACTCTATATATCGAGGTGTCTGTTTTAGAGAGGAGTCCATTGTATATAGGGTGTCTGTCCTATAAAGATATCTGTCATATATAGGGGTGTCTGTCTTATACATGTAGAGAGGTCTCTTATATATAGGGGTGTCTGTCTTATAAAGAGGTCTGCCATAGGGGTGTCTGTCTTATAAAGAGGTCTGCCATAGGGGTGTCTGTCTTAATATAGAGAGGTCTGCCATAGGGGTGTCTGTCTTATAAAGAGGTCTGCCATATAGGGGCGTATGTCTTATAAAGAGGTCTGCCATAGGGGTGTCTGTCTTATAGAGAGGTCTGAGGTCTGTCATATATAGAGGTGTCTGTCTTAGAGAGGTCTGTCATATATAGGGGTGTGTCTTATAAAGACATCTGTCATATAGAGAGGTGTTTATCTTATAGAGAGGTCTGTCATATATAGGGATATTTGTCATATAGAGAGATCTATCATATATAAGGGTTTCTGTCTTTTAAAGACATCTGTCATATATAACAAGCTTTATTGGCATGACCTTACATACAGGTATTGCTAAAGCATTTACAATCATAAAAGCAACATATGGATAAAAAGATTAATTTACAATCATTGATTTCTATAATTGATACAATAGCAATTATACATTACTATAATTATAAAATTTATCAAATTTACAAAATCAATTCCTCATAGATATATGTGAAACAAAATTGTTTATATGTCAATATAAAAAGATTATATATAAACTATACGGCTAATGTAAGTTTGAACTATTGCTCATTTCCTGAAAGTTTGTCTTCACGAAGTTTTAAACATTTTTCAATAAATTTTGAAAGATAATAATTTGTACTAGGATTGCGTGAATTAAACAATCTATATGTATATTCTGAATAATCATAAATATCGAGATTTCTACAATTAATTTTTTCAAAAAATTCTTTTCGTAAATTATCATACAAAGGACAATGATACAACAGATGCATTTCAGATTCAATGGCATTATTATTGCAAAATTTACATTGTCGGAGATGCGTTTGTATTTTTTCTTTAAATGTAGAGAGGTCTCATATATAGGGGTGTCTGTCTTATACATGTAGAGAGGTCTATCATATATAGGGGTGTCTGTCTTATAAAGAGGTCTGAGGTCTGTCATATATAGAGGTGTCTGTCTTAGAGAGGTCTGTCATATATAGGGGTGTGCATCTGTCATATAGAGAGGTGTTTATCTTATAGAGAGGTCTGTCATATATAGGGATATTTGTCATATAGAGAGATCTATCATATATAGGGGTGTCTGTCTTTTAAAGACGTCTGTCATATATAGACTGAGGTGTCTGTCTTATAGAGAGGTCTATCATATATAGGGGTGTCTGTCTCATAAAGACGTCTGTCATACATATATGGGCAATTCCACGTTGCGGACGTGACTTTCAGAGGTTATACCTAGTGTAATAAATGGCTGTTCAACCGAGATAATGTTTTTCAAATCAAATGAAATTCATCCAATCAATACTCCTGGTTGTCCCTTTGATTTTAGCATAAAAACATTTTGGCTGACTTTTGAATATTAAGAGAAAAAATGTGTAAATGACGTGTTGCGGACATGACATGGAAAACAACCATGTTTGAAGTTACTCTTGAACAAAGCTAAAATCCTGTGAACTTGAAAGTTTTCAAAAAAAGTGTTTATAGATCGATTTCACGTGACGTCACGAGAGGACTAAAATCTAAACTAAAATTCGGAGAAAGCTGATTGCCTGATATTTTGTATGTATCATGAAAAGAAGTCGTCTCTGGAAATTTGGTCTGATTCTGTTCATCGCTTGGCAAATTATCGGCACCCAAATTGTGTCACGCCATGCAGTCACGCATTTTCAAACGACGTAAGAACACATCAATTTGCGACAAATTTCACCTCATTTGCTTTGGTAATGAACTTAATTGTCATTTTCTATATATATAATCAATAAAATGAACAAATAAATGTATTTTTAATATCATTTTGATGCTTGGTATTTATGGTCGCCATATTGGTGTACATATTGGTGTACACCAATATGGCGGCCCCATACATTCTTACCAACAACAAGCCCACATTCAAACATTCTTATCTTCATGGTGAAAAGCTCTTTTGACTCAATATTTTCTAGAGTTGCAAAGATTTAGTTGTTCTTTGAGGTACAAGTATTTTTATTCTATTTGATGCTCTGAAACCGACTTTATTTTTCTCGATGACGTCAGTGAAATCGATCTATACTGCCTAAACTCTATACTAACTGCACTATATAAATCCAAAATGAAAGAATTGATATTGCTTGTTTCTATGGATTTATTAGGAATACAGTGTGTTGCGGACATGACAATAAATTGTTGCGGACATGACATTTTTGGGAATGTTATTTCTATGCCATCAAAAACCCTCTCTATTTAATAGGTATTTTGAGTAAACTAAATTGGCTTATGCATAGTTTCATTCTTCAGAGACACAATTAGGCCAATTTCATTCACAAATAAAGAAGATTTTGCAGCAAATTTTTTTTTCAAAGTTTACACAATTTCTTCACAGAAAAGGCCAATTTTTTAAGCAAATTTGTCAATTTTATCAATTGCCGACATTGAGGACTCCCCCTGATATAGGAATCAGTCTTATCATCACCGACTTAATCTTTCTTACATGCCTAACAATTTTTTTTCTATATTAAAATGCATTTTTGATGCAGACTAAGCATTTAATTGTTTTTGCTTTTTTCAACTCTCATGTGGAATAGCCCATATATAGAGGTGTCTGTCTTATAGAGGTCTGCCATATAGGGGTGTCTGTCTGATAAAGAGGTCTGTCATATATAGGGGTGTCTGTCTTATAAAGAGGTCATTCATGTATAGGAGGTGTCCGTTATATAATGTAGAGACAAGGGAAGGCAAATTTGTTGCATTAGCCCAAGTCACCTTTACAGCAATTTCCTTTATTTTCAAAATTTGAGACTCTGAGATGACTTAGAGACCCACAAAATAATTTGATTGAAATTTTGAGAGACTGACTTTTTGTGGGGACCATTCAACACTCCGAATGTAATGGTGATAGAGGTCATCTAGGAGCCATCTACCTTGGCTAGCCTGTACAGGTTATTATAGATCTATGGCTTGCATCTAAAAGCTCGTATAATGTCTTTTATAGGTAAATAATTTCTTTTAAAATTGTGATGCTAAATAAAATACGTATGTATGTATGTACGTATGTGTCTTTCTAAAAAGATATTGTAAGTAAAAACATAGAAAGCACAAATGATAATGGTTAATAACTATTCACACATACTTTTCCTTTGGTTCCACTAACATGGATCACTGATAGCTGGTCCAACATTTCCATCTACAATTTATTCAAAACAACAAGGTACCAGTCATACACAGGGTGACCACATACAAGTAAGGCTTACCCTGGAGACCAAAGGCTTTGACCCACTCTTGGAGTTATTATTTCGACTTCTTTATACCTTTATTTTTTAGGCCTAAGAGTTTGTAAAACAAATGAACTAACTCTTGGTCATGAAAAAATTAAAAAAATGAATGAATTAAAAAATCAGAGAGAACGCATAGAATGAGTCAAAGCGTATGGTCCCCAGTGTCGTGTACAATGCAATAATGGTGACCTTATTCACTAATAAAAATTAGCATTTGCTAAATATTACAAGCTTGGTTTCCATGGAACTGAGACAGTAATAAATAGATGAGGCCTCCACAGGGGGTGGTAGTTGTGGGCCATTTATTTTGGAATAGCGCAATTAAATGTCATACGATTCTCTAGCACTCGCCTTTCATTTAATAAAATCTTCTTACACATTATGGTACAACATCAACCCCGATACAAGGTACACTAACCGTAACTCCAACACGTCTCGTAAACGTCCTAACCTCCTCCAAATTGTCACGCGCTAGGCGACCACGGGTTTTTCTTATTTCTGCAAGGACTTGAGCATTAGTCTGCAGACTATTCAATGCTTTTACAGCATCCTAATAATATCAAACACGAAATTGTCTTAAAGATTTATAGACAGGATGAACGTAACGTCGAAGTGAATTCCAGCCCCCTGAGCTATGATGCAATCAGCACTGCAAATAGTACAACACTAAAACTGTTTATACTGGTCTAGCATACAAACTAAAGGGCTTAGACAAGCAACAGAGAAAATAATAAGCTTATATCTATTAGAATTCTAGAAAAGCAGTAAGAATAACCCTAATAATAATATATAAACATGTAGTTAAGTAATAAAAAACAAACCTCGTAAGTTCTTGCCTGCATGATTGCAAAGGCAAGGGTAGATTTACGGCAGACACGGCTGTAATTCAAGCCTCTAAATACGAAATCGCTAAGCATTAACAAGAAGAACTGTGATTCTCTAATAGTCTAAACGTGACCCCTCGTGTTTCGCCATGACCATGGTGACCGAGACCAAGTAGGAAAGACTGGGACGAGAACCAAAATCTTTTTCAGGGCGGGAGGGATAGCTAGTAACTTTTGTTGGTGTTCTTTTTTAAGAGAAAAAACGTGTTAATATGTTGGGGGAAAAACAAAAAACAAAAAAGTTGACAGTATTATAGGTTGAAATGCAATTTGGTAGTACATATGGGGAGCGTATTATAGGTTGAGATGCAATTTGGTAGTACATATGGGGAGCGAGTAGCAGGTAGAGAGAAGAGAGGGGGGGAGGGGAGGGTGGGAAAAGAAAAAAAAAATAGAAAGGAGAGGGGAGAGGTGATGAAAAAGGGAGTAAAGTGAAAAAAAAAATAAAATTATACCATTCCTTCTTGGAAAAGAAAAAAATTTTTTTAAAAAATTGAAAGTGGGGAGAAAAAAATATATAATAAATAAAAATGAAGGGGAAGTATAATAGGTTGAGATGCAATATGGGAGTACTTATGGAGAGCGAGTGGCAGGTAGAAAGAAGAGGGGGGAGGGGAGGGTGGGAAAGAAAAAATAGAACGGAGAGGGGAGAGGTGATGAAAAAGGGTGAGTAAAGTAAAGTGAAAAAAAGAAAAATATAACCATTTCGAAAATAGTATGTATAAATTAATTTTTTATAAAATTGAAAGTGGGAAAGAAAAAATAAATAAAAATGCATGGGAGGACCTCGTTGTTGTGGTCTCCCTGTGTATATGTAGCGCATGCGCAAGCATGCACGTGGTTGCATTAAAACAGTTGTCTTCGAGTGACAACATTTCGTCCTGTTGTCTGTTAGTATTAAGATAAATACATAACAAATTGGCGACGAGGCCGGGATCTACGTGATTTTTAACACTGGAAAGTTAAAGACAAATCTCTAGCAGATCTCAAAGTGGAATAAAATGCCTGATGAAGCACCACAACGCGTAAGAAACATCGGTAAAGTCCAAAAATTTGTGGTCGGAACGGACTTCGAAGCGTATGCGGAACAGCTCGACTTCTTCTTCGTAGCAAATGGCGTTACCGAATCGAAGCAAAAGAAAGCTGTACTCCTGACAAACCTTCCAACCGAAACTTACCAGTTGGCTAAGGATCTTTTGGCACCTACGCCGCTGAAAGAAGACTCGGTGACATATGACACGATTGTGGAACGACTTCAGCGACAACTGAAGCCCCAAAAATCACCCCTGGTAGCGAGGTATGAGTTTGAAAATAGATCCCGAAATGCCGGAGAAACGGTGAGTCAATATGTAGCCGTTCTTAAACATCTAGCGACAGAATGCAAGTTTAGTGAGTTGATGCGTTTGGAACGTCTAAGAGATCGTCTAGTGTCTGGTATTAGAGATAAGAAAATGATGAGTGAATTGCTAAAACTCAAACTCGAAGAACTGACATTTGATTTAGCCGTGTCTAAATGCATCGCCATCGAACAGTCATATAAAGATATAGAAGTTATGCATGGGGGGGTCGAGTCAAACCCAGTACATAAGCTGAAAAAGTCAAAACCTAAGCCTAAGAAGGAATCTACAGAGTCCAAACCCGCTCAGTCAAAATGTTATCGTTGCCATGGCGACCATGAGCATCAAAGTTGTCCTTATAAGAGAGAAGTCTGTCATTATTGCAAGAAAAAAGGTCATATTATAAAGGCTTGCAAAAAGAGGGAACAGGCACAGGCATCCCAATCCCAAACCCCAGCTAATCACCTTGATGACCAAGATAGCAGTAGTGATGACCAGGATAGCGGTAGTGATGATTATCTGGGTAATCTAGAGATACATAAAGTGGGTAACAAAGATAATGTGATGTGGGTCACCCCAAATATCGACGGTAAACCTCTCAAAATGGAGCTTGATACAGGTTCAGCAGTTTCAACTATCCCTTACAAGAAGTATAAGGAACAGTTTAGCCATGCTAAATTACTTGAAAGTGAGATTACTCTGAAAACCTATACTGGGGAGAAGATTGTACCCAAGGGAAAGATTAACTGCGAGGTTAATCTTAAGGGCCAAAAGAAACAATTGGATATCCAAATTGTTGAGACACCTGGGCCAGCTCTGTTCGGCCGTGATTGGCTTTCTGTTTTAAAGCTGGACTGGGGCGAAATCAAAGCCCTTAAGTTAAGCCAAGCAACAGTTGAGAATACCCAGGGTAGGGTAGATAAGCTCCTGGAACAGTATGAATCTGTGTTTGGTGATGATCTAGGTACCCTTAAAGGCCATAAAGCCAACCTTAAGGTAGAGGAGAATTGCCAGCCACGTTTCCATAAACCACGCCAGGTTCCATATGCTCTGCGACCGAAAGTAGAAGCTGAGTTGACACGCCTTGAGAAAGAGGGCATCATCAGCCCGGTGGAACACAGCGAGTGGGCGACACCCATCGTACCAGTGGTGAAGCGGAACGGATCAGTGCGGTTATGCGGAGATTTCAAGGTTTCAATCAACCCAGTATTAATCGCTGAACAGTATCCTCTTCCACGTATTGAGGATATTTTTGCAAACCTAGCTGGAGGGAAGCATTTCAGCAAGATAGATCTGCGTCAAGCCTATCATCAGATGGAGGTTACTGAAGAATCAAAGAAGTATTTAACGATAAATACACATAAGGGCCTTTTTCAGTATAACCGGCTAGTTTTTGGTGTAACCTCAAGCCCAGCCATTTGGCAGCGCACAATGGACCAGGTATTACAAGGAATTCCTGGTACGCAATGCATTCTTGATGACATGATCATTACAGGACGAACCGACGAAGAGCACATAGAGAATTTGGAGAAAGTTCTACAACGACTGCAAGACGCAGGCCTGAGAGCAAACAAAGAAAAGTGTGAGTTCTTCCGTGGTCGAGTTCAGTTTTGTGGGCATGAAATTGACAGCCAAGGCCTTCACAAAACAGAGGAAAAGATTGAAGCTGTAGTTAACACTCCTAGACCTGAGAACGTTACGCAAGTCCGTTCATTCTTGGGACTAGTCAACTACTACAACCGCTTTTTGCCTAATGCCGCAACAGTTCTCTCCCCATTACATCAGTTACTGGAGCAGGACAGGAAATGGGAGTGGACAGAACACTGTGAAAAAGCCTTTAAGGAGGCTAAGCGTTTGATAACGTCTGACATGGTTCTAACTCACTACGACCCATCTTTGCCAGTTACGCTCGCATGTGACGCATCTCCGACAGGAATTGGAGCCGTGCTTTCACACGTCATGCCAGATGGAACGGAACGACCAGTGGCCTTTGCATCCCGATCCCTAACCAAGACAGAACGCAAGTATGCTCAAATTGACAAGGAAGCCCTATCAATTGTGTGGGGAGTGAAGAAATTCCATATCTATCTGTACGGGCGCAAGTTTACACTTATCACCGACCACCAACCTCTGACAGCCATTTTTCACCCAGCGAAGGGAGTACCTGCCATGACCGCAGCGCGACTTCAACGATATGCTCTATTTCTTGCTGGTTTTGATTACGACATTGAGTACAAGAACACTAAGGAACACTGCAATGCAGATGGTCTTTCTAGACTACCATTGCAACAACATGAGAAAGGCGAAGAAGATGTTGATTCATCCGAAGTGTTTCATGCAATGCAGCTCGACATCCTACCAGTAACCAGTGAGGCAGTTGCTAAGGAGACAAAACGCGACCCTGTTCTAGCCAAAGTTTACGAGTGTGTAGTGAAAGGTTGGTCCCAACGTTTTGACGGAGACAAACCCTACTATGATCGAAGGAGTGAACTCACGGTCCACCAAGGCTGTATTTTGTGGGGAATGAGAGTAGTAGTTCCTGGTAAACTTCAACGAAGAATCTTAGATGAATTGCATGATGGTCACCAAGGGATGGTTAAGATGAAAGCTCTTTCAAGGAGCTATGTCTGGTGGCCGAACATCAACCAACAACTTGAAGAAACCGCTAAATCCTGCAGTGGGTGTCAGCTGAACCAAAAGATGCCAGGGAAAGTACCGTTACATCCATGGGAGTGGACCACAGCACCATGGCAACGGATCCACATTGATTACGCTGGTCCCTTCCAGGATTCCATGTTCCTGGTGGTTGTTGACGCACACAGCAAATGGCCTGAAGTTATTCCTATGAAGACTACAACATCGTTCAAGACTATAGAAGTTCTGAGAAATCTATTTGCCAGATTTGGAATTCCTGAACAGATTGTTAGCGATAACGGACCACAGTTCGTATCCAGCGAATTCCAAACATTCACCAAGTCCAATGGTATCAAGCATGTGACCTCGGCGCCATACCATCCTGCTACAAACGGTCAAGCCGAAAGGTCGGTGCAGACTTTCAAACAGTCATTACGTGCAATGGCGGAAACCTCTAAACCAGTAGGGGAAAAGTTAGCTAAGTTCCTTATAGCTTACAGGAACACGCCTCACTCTACCACAGGCGAGAGCCCCGCAGTACTGATGTTTGGAAGACCTTTGCGCACCCGATTAGATCTGGTGAAACCTAACTTGAATCGTAGGATGAGGGACAGATCGCTCGAACAGAGCTCAGCGTCCATGAGTAGACGTCAAATGAGACAAGTGGAAGTGGGAGACACTGTGATGGCCCGAGACTACAGAGGCAGTTTAAAATGGTGTGCTGGACGAGTGATAGAGAGAACAGGTCCACTGATGTACAAGATTGCTGTTAGTGATAATGCCATTTGGAGGCGACACATTGACCAGTTGCTGCCTACAGGTTTTCAACCAAACACACAACAGTGTGATGAATCACCAGTGGTAGTTCCAGATTCCCAACTTGAAAACCTACCTTCTAAGGACGAGCGGGAGACAACAGCTTCAGTGGTCAGACCACCAGAGGCAATTGAGACTCCTTCGCCTATTAAAGAACCTACCACCGTGACTACTCCTACAGAACAGAGTGAACGACGCTACCCAACGAGAGTACGCAAGGCACCAGAAAGACTTAACCTATGAACTGTTGGCTTCACAGCCAATCAAGAGACAATACCTTACTTTGTGTTTAAATGGTTTATTGTATGTTTATGATAACTAGTATCTAATGCATGTATTATCAATACACAATTTTTGTCGGGAGGAATGTTGTGGTCTCCCTGTGTATATGTAGCGCATGCGCAAGCATGCACGTGGTTGCATTAAAACAGTTGTCTTCGAGTGACAACATTTCGTCCTGTTGTCTGTTAGTATTAAGATAAATACATAACACTCGTGGTACCTCGCAAAAAATAAAAACAAAAAGCAAAAATAAAAATCCAAAAAGCAAAAAATAAAAGTGAAATGAAAAAATAAAAACCGAAATTCAAAAATAAAAACCGAAAAGCAAAAAATAAAACCGAAAACAAAAAACAAAAAACAAAAACTGAAAAGTTAAAAACAAAAACAAAAACCATTAGTGGCCCTCCTGGGCTTCCGTACAAAAATGGTCTCTAAAATATATTGGGAACTCTCTACATATGCACCCCAAAATGGTGAGTCGGTTTCCTGTGTTTCTAAGAAGATAGGGGCGCTAGGGGCTAGTGCTAGTAACTTTTGTTGGTCCGTCTTTTTTAAGGGAAAACGTGTTAATATGTTGGGAAAAGAAAAAAGAAGAAGAAGGAAAAAAAAAAAAATAAAAAAAAAATTGGCAGTTGAATGCCAAAAACGGTCTCTAAAATATATTGGTAACTTCCTATATTTTTCACCATTATCGTCTATGGTGAGTGGGTTTCCTGTGTTTCTAAGAAGAAAACAGCAGTGCAGTTCCTGGAAGTTGACAAAGTTCAGAAGAGATGTAAGCTTAAATTACTGTATAAAGAGAAGTGTATTTATTACCATTTATATGGACTAACTGCCACATCTTAGAAGACAAGAGACATGAGGGAATTCTACCGCTCTTTTCAAAAACTGTCTGTAAGAGCAGGCCATTGACGGATCATGAATTTTAAGCACCCACTACACGCGGACAACCATCTATTCGGGGAACTTTGCAAATCAGGAAACATAGCAATTAAAAAGGTAATTTTGGGTGCTAGATTACTTGAATTTTAATGTATTATTCACCGATCTATCTATGCATTATGGAACCAAAAATTTAGACATTCTGATTAATAGTGGCAAATTAATGCTTCTGGGAAGAACATGTATATCCGGGATCATCTTACCAATGACCAGAATTAAGGCAGCATATAAAGAGTTACCAAACTTTGTCTGCTGTCAAGCTCAGAAATAATCTTATGTCCAATAAATATGCCACTTGCTATGATAGTTGATAGGTAGCTGGACATGAGAGAGAGATCTAGAGATGAAAGCTAGTAGAAGTGAAAATGAAAGAGATCTTGCATGTTGAAACAATGAACTGCAATATGTTTTGATAGTCTGAAAAAAAGATGTTCACATTCTGCACATTCTATGGTGTATGAAGTTGGAAAATAGTGTTAAGGCAAATTATGAGAGTCGATCCTTCCCTGGGGATCAACAACCACTGCCTCCAGTCTGCTGCCCACCTGCAGTTATACCCAAGAGCTGGTATTACTCAAAAAGTTAGCTAGTGGTTAGCTACTTATACATTCACAGCCTCAAACTAGCATAACCAAAATTTATTTCCATTGGTTTCAATTGATAAATAATCATTCAATAATTTCAATTTTCAACAGAGATTTATATCTTCATTCCACAAAATTTTCATTTGAAGACAACCATGACTCAACGAATGTTTCACGTCTTTGAAGCTTGTATCAAGGGTAAATTGGAGGTGGTTCAACAATGTTTAGAGGACCAAAACACAAACAAAACAGAACTCCTATCAAGGCAATTCGGCAGTTTTGATCAGAAATTGACCTTACTCCATGCAGCAGCCATGAAAGGTAGGTGACAAGGGTGGGGTAGGTAGTGATTCATTGTCCATCTCTTGTCCATGAAAGGTAAGTGACAAGGGTGGGTAGGTAGTGGCTCATTGTCCATCTCTTGTCCATGAAAGGTAAGTGACAAGGGTGGGGTAGGTAGTGGCCCATTGTCCATCTCTCATCCATGAAAGGTAAGTGACAAGGGTGGGTAGGTAGTGGCTCATTGTCCATCTCTTGTCCATGAAAGGTAAGTGACAAGGGTGGGGTAGGTAGTGGCTCATTGTCCATCTCTTGTCCATGAAAGGTAAGTGACAAGGGTGGTAGTAGGCAGTAGTGATTCACTATCTATCTCTCACCCATGAAGGGTAGATAACAGGGGTGGGGTAGGTAATTGTTCACTGTCCATCTCTTGGGAAAACCCATATTAATAGTACTCAGTTAATGTAATGTATTCATAAAATCTAGTATTGTATTCTACTGTCATTCTGTCCATTGTTTTATGTGTTGTTTACTACTGTATATGTTTATGAATATATTACTGACATTAACTGAGAGTGCTTTGTAGGTTCTATCTTTATCTCTCACCCTTCAGTCTATATTATAGTGTCTGGGATCGACCCCTGTGTAATATGGGAACCCTGTATATTTATTGTTCTTAACTAGTTTTAAAGATGGTATACAATAAATTGTAACAAGTTTCTAAATACATGTATATACTGATAACAGTCTAGGTTCTGAGCTCAGGCTTGGGTTATAACATGACAAAAGATATAAATTTATATTATGTGAATTTAGTTTTTCTCCGGGTCTTCTAGGTTCCCCCGTGTCAATGTGAGCAGGGATGTGTACATTTCAAATTTATAAAAAATATGTGATGTAGTGAATATGGAAAAATACATAAGCCCACACAGTTATAGCTGTAAACACTGATCATAAATGATTAAAAAGAATTAAGTTTATTTTTTCATTTAAAGGTCACTGTGAAATAATGAAACTGCTTTTAAAGCATGGTGCTAACGTCAACAGTAAAACCAGACATGCTGGTAATTATACACCACTGCACCTAGCTGTACATACCAGGAAACTAGAATGTGTTCAGATATTATTGAACAACAGTGACATTGATGTTTTTGCTGAGGATGAAAACCATGTGACTGCACATCAACGCTCAGTGACATTTCTCTCCAAGCATAGTGATATTGCCAAAGTCATCAAGACTGCAGGTATCAAGATATCCAATCAGTCCTTAATTTTTACTCCATTCACAAGAAAAATGTCAATTTCCAACTTGGGGTTTGCCTGGGTCTAACCTGGGAATCTACTCTATTTTACTTGGGAAATCTGTAATACCCAAACTTGTAAAAATAGAACAAATTCCAGCTTAAACCAACAAGTCTCGCATGTGAATTTAAGTCTTAATATTTAATGCCTTGCATTCTCACATATTTCTCAATTATGCAATATCTTCTATAAATGCTGTATTCGTTGTAATAAGTAGTCACACTGAGGATGAGGTCCGGTACCTCGAAACATGTCTGTGAACATTATAAATGCCATAAAATTCATCCAAATCATTATCTTATTTCTAACACGTAGACCATTTGGATCTGTACTCCATGATAGAACAGATTCCCAGGGATTCCCAGGTTAGACACAAGGAAGCTGCCCATAATAATATTTGACCCAAGTTGACATTTTTTTCCTGATATTGTTAGATGCACAAAATAATATTTAGTATTTAAAAAAATCATTTTCCATTGATTACTAGTTTTTTTTTTTTTTTTTTTTAATTGAATTCCCTATTTGTCCCATTCATCTTTTTGCCTTTATTTGCTTTGTGTAGCAGGGCCAGGTTTTAAGGTGTAAGATTCCCCAAAAAACATACAATCATGTACCCTGTTGTGACTCAGGGAATTGGAAATTCAGAAGTTTAAGGGGAGGAAGGGAGGGACAGATCGATAATTCAGAAAGAGCAAAATTACCATGTATATGTATGAAGGAAAATTGGATGTTCCAGAGGGTGGGGCTGGAGCCTTGTACAAATTTCTTTTATTATGGGTTATGAATATTTCCTGGAAAGAAATAATTTTACAATATGCTGATATGCTTAGATATATAGAGCACTGATCACTGTTTTCATTATTGCCCCGAGATGGTGACGACAATACTTGTATGTCTGAAAATAGTCAAACTTCTATTGTTCAGTTGATAAATTATTTCTTAAACTGAAATCAATGATCTAATTTGTTTCAGAAATTGTACAAGCAGCAAAAGAAAGGAAACCTTCTCTTCTTAGTCAGCTACTCAAAAATGTCCAAGAAGATGAGATAACTAAGGAATGCTTTTCCCAAGCTTTACTTTCAGCAGTATCCCAACATCACCCTCGACGAGACGTGGTCAAGTGTATTCTGTTGCATGTAGCAAAATTGGAAAACTGCCATAATTTAGACCTAAGCACCTGCATGCAATTGTGTTTCAATCTACACAACTACAATTCCCATGTGGAAATCAGAACACAACTGGTGCTTTGTTGGATGGCAGTTAAGAATCACGTACAACAACTGAGTTATATCCTAGGAATTTGTGATGATTGGTTGCCTTATGAGTCAAATGATGAAACCTTTGACTTGCTGCTTGAATCATGTCCACAGCATATCCACAGTGTGAGGTAACTAATTAAAATTAAAATGTTCATGAATACCACTGGTTATAAACCACTTATTGGCCAGCCACCACTAACCTTGGGGGCTGGGGTGGGGGTGTAGGGACTCCCTGTTTGGGATGTGGATGATCATCATACCATTTGGCATTAAAAGGGATTTGATATACTTTATCATTAAGAGGTACCAGGATAGGATAGGATAAAGATAGATTGATCCACACCAATTTTGGTAACTTTTAGGACTGGAAATGAAAATTCCCATTGATCATTCCTAATCAAAACATATGAGAGCCCAATCCCTGGCCACTTTCTGTACAGCCTTAGTGCCACTAATTAGGGTGTTGAATGGTGGTGAGACTTCATGAGACCCGCCCAATTGAAAGGTATGTTTTTTTGTGAAACTGGAGACTTCAAGACCATCAAAATTTGAATGGTCAAATGTTGCAAGGCTATGACTTTTTGAGGGAATTATGCATTCAACACCCCTATCTTAATGTCTGGATGAGCTTAATTTTACTAAATAATTCTTTTTCAATGTAATTCATCCAAAGAGCTTGTCTTGCAAAGATGGAATGTAAGGACATTGCACCTGCAATCAACATAGCACTAACATGTAAGCACTTCCTTGCTGCCCAGTTGCTTCTGACCCATGGATCCTTGCCACAAAAACAAAATGTCTTTAAAGTAACATGGAATGGACTATCTCTGGAATTTCTGTGTCCTGAAGTTCTCCATAATATGAACCATCGTAGAGACAAGTATACTCTTGAATGGAACAGTATAACAAGCATTGATCTTG
Organism: Telmatactis stephensoni; assembly: GCA_029948255.1. Classification (NCBI taxonomy): domain Eukaryota; kingdom Metazoa; phylum Cnidaria; class Anthozoa; order Actiniaria; family Isophelliidae; genus Telmatactis; species Telmatactis stephensoni. Next base: position 225,860 of record JALIZF010001414.1, read on the forward strand.
GATGTAATAATTTAACTCAAGTACCAGCCATGATATTTCAATTACCTCTGTTAAACAACCTTCTCCTCAGCAACAACCAACTACAAAACCTTCCAGAATTACAACACATCTCAGAGTCTCTAAATTATCTCTACTTATCACACAATAAGTTAAAAGAATTACCTCAAAGCATTTCTTCCTCAAACATAAAAACTTTGAAAATAGATGGTAATTGTTTTACCTCTGTGCCTGCATGTATATGTAACATGTCTGAGCTGCAAACCCTGGACATCCATGATAACCAGATAGTTTATCTTCCTCCAGAACTTGGAATGCTATCAAAGCTGAGCACATTTACTTATGACAAACACAAGGTATTAAAATCAGTGATAACTGTTAAGGAGGCTGCCTATAGTATTTTTAATGCTCGACCGCTCTACTTTAAACGGCTGTAGCTCTGTCTTACACTAACCTACAAATCGGATGTTTCGTCCAGTTACTACATAAGGGTTAAACTTTTGAATGGTGTATGTTTTGTTGACATACACGCATGTCAACATGTGCATACGTGAACGCAAGGATGTGTTGGCGTGACAGCATGGAGTTCGTTGTCTTGAATTAGCATATTGCAGCATGAAGGAATGTGAACATGCAAGCAACAACATCGAACTGAGAGTTATGCCGGCCAAATAACTTTCGACATACCCAACTTTGAAAATTATTTTGAGTGCCTTAGAATATTTCAATCGAACTGGCATTTTGCAAGGGTATTCAAAATATGCTCAATTTTGAATGACAGAAATTTAAAAAAATTTATTGACAATTTTTTGTTTCCTAGCGATAAACGTAATTTTTGAACATTTTGCAAAAAGTCCGCTCAATCAGTGTTATACCATGTAATCTGAAACTGTGCAAGAAGTTAGTATGACAGTTGAGCAACAATTAGACAGTCGGACAGCTCTAAAAGTGTTTTCTATGAAAAGTTATTGGACCACTAAAAAACAATCATGAAATTGGATGTTCAAAAGATTTGCCTCAAATATCTCAAAATCGGCTTAACATAATTTTTTCTTATTTCGTACACTTAGAGGCACATACCTAAATATTACCGTCATGGGTGTCATTTTAAAAGTTTAGATCGAAAAGCGCGTAAAATGAGCAAAACGTAAAACCAGTGATGCCATTGTTTCGTCTCCATGGTAACACCAATGTCAACAAAACATACACCATTCAAAAGTTTAACCCTTATGTAGTAACTGGATGAAACATCCAATTTGTAGGTTAGTGTAAGACAGAGCTACAGCCGTTTAAAGTAGAGCGGTCGAGCATTAAAAATACTATAGGCAGCCAAAAGAAAAATTCTTGGGAGTCTATAGTTTGCCGGCCACCAAATGAAAAAATTAAGAGCTGAGCTATTCTGTTGTAGACTGCAAACAATCCCACTTTTCCCTCCAGATTCAGAAAAAGACATTTTTTTAGAATTTGTGGATGAGTGGGAAAAGTGGGTAAGTTGCTCCTATTTACCACTCGTCAACATATTCTAAAACCTTGTCCTTTTGAATCTGGTAGGAGAGCAGGACTGCTAGCTCACAGTCTATTTTGTTTGGGCTCCTAGAACAAAACTTTGGTTGCAAGCCCAAGCTCAGAGAGCATGCAGTGTATTCAATCAAGGAACACACAGGCTGATTTGACACTGCAATAGTTACCTCCAGGGAATTCGAAACACATGTTTTAGGGTGATGACAGGGAGTGTAGTTTTTAAAATGTGGACATCTATTGCTGAAGTTTGAATTTTGAATTGTTATTAACTAAGATACATTTACTTACCAACTTTTTCATTTTCTTTGTTTCATCTGTAAGTATGTTGATTGATTGGGAAAACTAAGGACTATTCACTTGGCATTTGCTTTATGAGCAATTGGCTCTTTTGGGAGTTGGTCGTAACTACAAATGTATTGATATTGGAATTTTTGGAAGTTTATAAATCATATTTTCATCTTCATTCACCCTCCTCCCCCTATCCCCCCTCTCAGAACTCCTCCCATCCCCTCTTCCTAGGCATATACGAAATACTTTATGTGATCTTAATTAACCATTTATTTCCCATTATATAGATTGTATATCCTCTAGGCTGGGAGAAACACTGTGAAGATGCAAAAATACTGATCAAGTGGCTACGATCAATGTTGTTGAAAACAAAGCCTTTCCCTTCCATCAAACTGTTTGTGATAGGATGGCAAGATAAGGGCAAGAGTACCCTTGTTCGCAGGCTGAAAAATGACTTGCAGTACTTTAACAGAGAGATTACAAAAGGTACATTGATTGACTAACACGCAGTCATTGGCTGGCATTGCCTGGGTGGGGTAGGTGGTGGAAAGGTGTCATACAAATCTCTGACATTGTTTTAGTGTGCTGGGACATATCTCTAGAGACCGTTGCTAAGGAGACATATTTTTGTAAATCAGCTAATATTTGGATTCGAACAGTGAAACTTGCAGGCGAACAACAAATAGGAATTTCTTGAGATGGATGATTTAATTCGTCAAGATACATAAAGTTAAGTATGCGTTTTCTATTTCGTCGAAAAAAAAAATTAAGAGCTTTTTTGGTGTTTCCTCAAAGACATTTTTGCTTATAACCGGCTAACCATTTTACACGTATTTGGAAAACCCATACTTTAATAACTTCGTGGAACGTACTACATTGAAACTAAGGGGCTGTTTGTATATATATCTTTTGTTCTCTGGCCCCCAGGGAAAAGAAAACAAAAGAATTCAGCCCGCTTACAGGGCTGGCTCGCCTCCATATAAACAGCTCCTAAAGTGAACTGACTCTCGAAGAGCCATTCGATAACTGAATAGTTTGTTTTCTTAAAATTCTCATGGGAAGTATTAAATTTTTATGAATATTTGGAGGTGTCAATGACGTCATACACTCAACCCAAGCAATCAGCTCCGTACATTTCTTTGTAATTTGTAATTGAAATATCTTAACGTAATTATTCTACAATAAAGAAAACTAGCCAGAAAATAAATCCTGAGCCTCAACAACGTAGAAAAACGGCTTCACACAAACTTTTAGTGTGAAAGAAATGAAATAGTTTAAGAAACTAAACAAAGAAATGTATGGGGCTGAATTTTTAGGTTGAGTGTATGACGTCATGTGAACGGTTTCGATGCTAGTCCCTGCTAGTCCCCCTTTAAGCTTTCAGGTGTTTTATACGTTGCATATCGGTCCATGTCACACGGAACAGCTTCAACATTCCAGCTTCCAACTTTGATCTTGAAACGCGTAGCATACTCTGTTACTACTTGTTGCTATCATATATATGTTCGCAACAAAAACACGAATCTGTAAGTTCGAAAAAAACGGCGAAACTCCGAAAATCTTTTTTTCCTGCCTAAAAATTGTAAAATTACTTCGGTGAACAAGCACTCGCGGTGATATGATCAGCATAGCAACAACAACGAGATATGTCCCAGCACCCTGAAGACAAAGTCTGTCAAAATGTGCTGGTGACCAGCGATTACAACAAACACAACAAACAAACAGATAGACAGACAGATGGACGGACAGACGAACAAACAGACAGAAAAACAGGCAGACAGACACTAGAGATTGACGGACGGACGGACAGACAGACAGACAGACAGTTGAACAGATCAGAGAGACAGACGGAAAAACAGGCAGACAAACAGACAGACAGACAGACAAACAAACAAACAAGCAAATAGACCGATAAGTAAACAAAGAGACAAACAGACTAACGAATATTTTTGAAGGTTACTACCCAGAATCTTTATATCAACACTGAAATGAGGGCAAGGGGGTCATTTTATGTCAAATCATCTACATTACCGTGTTTAGTTTTTTTAAACTTGAATTGTGTTAAACATTTTGTTAAAGGCCTTTGATGTTTTTAATTCTACGGATAATACAAAATAAGATAATAACTTTATTTTATGAGGGTATAGCACGTGATAGGCCCTTCCATACAAGCCAATTTTCTATGACAAACTTTCTGTGGCAAATGGATTTTTCCCATCTACTCGAACAAATTCAAATAATTGCATTTGCAGGAGTGGAGGTCAGTAAAATGGAAATGCCGCAGAAACGAGTGTTGGCAGTGTTTCCCCGCATTGGCACCAAGATAACCTTTCAAGTCTGGGATTTTGCCGGCCAAAAAGACTTCCATTTAATGCATATGTGTTTTTTATCATCTACTGGTCTATACCTTCTTGTCTGGAATCTCATGGACAGAGAAAAAGGGATACAGGTACATAAGTGAGCCGAAGCTCACGGTGTTTAAAGCCTAAATTTGTATCTTCTTCAAAGTGTTTTTGGGTTTGTAACCATTTTTAGTGAGATCAAATATTAGTTAAGAAGTGTTTTGGAGTTTTATATAAGGCTGGTTTTCAGACAAACTCTGATCTGCACAGAGGTTATAAAAGACTGTGTAATAATATAATGGATTTATATTGCGCCTATACAAATATGCTCTAGGCGCAAATTATAAGCTATCTTCAAAAGATGAGTTTTCAGTGAAGACTTGAACAACGACAGAGAAGTTGTAGTCCTTATATAAGATGGAAGAGAAAAGACCCAATAACTTTATCGGGCCTGATTTTACAATGGAAGGTGCCGGTGCATTCCCGTAATTTTTCCCATAAATTAATGGGTTCATAAAGTTAAATCGGGTCTTTGGAGCAATATGCCGCTTGCCCCAAAGCTTACATGACTTACAAGTACTTGTAAAGATGCTATTGTGACAAATACCTTTTTATTGTAAACTAAACTTACTTTGCACAATTCAAAACTCGGAAAAACTGATCACATTTTGTCAAATGCATGGGAACTTGGTTCTGTGTCATTCCATCGGTTTTCAGGGATTTTTGAAGTTTAGTATGTTACCTCTGTAAAAGGCCTTTTGCATCAACTGATCACATGGTACAAAGTTTGGTATTCTGGTGGGCAAAGGAATGTAACAGTCTCAAAAACAAAAGGATTCAAACCAGTCAAGCTTGACTTGTCTTTGTTTTAGATTTCCCTGTGTGGATTTTGCCCACCAGAATAATAGATTTTGTACTATGTCACCAGTTGATGCAAAAGGTCTATTCTATCTATTTAATTAGGGCTTGAAGACGTGGTTGAACAATATTTCATGCAAGACACAATCAAAGACTGCAGTTATTATCGTTGGAACACACTTGGATTGTGTGAAAACCATGCACAGCTACAAGGATGATGTGAAGGCCTACACTAACATGATGAGGGAACTGATTGAGAAGATGATTAATGATCGTGGACAAGACAATGTCCATGTAGTTGGCATAGTGGAAGTCAGCTCCCATCCCAATGATATCCAAGGTACTGATCATAGGCCTTGCCAGAATCATCCTTCAAGAGGGGTTTATAGTGTTTTATAAAATATTTAAGATATAACGCGCACGCTGATTGGCTGGCTACCATGTTTATATATTAGAGGACAGAGACATGGCTCGCACAAAAACGTCGAAAATATTTTATAGAAGCAAGAGAAAAGCAAGCCTCGTGTTCCTGAGCTTGCCTTTCTCTTGCTCTACATTTTCCATCGTCTTTACAGTACAGAGAAATGCGCGCGCGTTTTATATTGCTTAAATAGAAATCGAAAACTGTCCAAAGGATCAAGAAGATATTTTGGAAAAGTGTTGAGAAGTTATGTGAGGAGGAGAATGCACACCTCGTGCATCCCTCCGCCCCTGCTGATAATGATCTTTACAAGTCAGGAACATTTTGGACCAACCACTGTAAAACAGATACTATATGCTTGTAATGAATGCGATGTATGAGAATGTTTTGATAATAACAATGATAATATTTATTATTTATATAAAGTACAAACACTAAAAGCGAAAAAGTGCGACATAAAAAGTACTAAATAGTAATAGAGTGATTTTCATCACTGTGAAATAGTAACTAAGCTAATACACACTAGTACTAGTAGATTCCAATTCCATTGTTTCCTTTTGTTGAATTTTGACTGCTATACACTAATAGCTAAAGCAAAAGTAAAGTAAAGTACAGCGACCATATTTAACGCCGAAGACGATAACTCGTAACAGTAATTCAACTGACAAACCTGAGGTCGACGGTGCGCCCAATTTACTCCCCTCTCTCCATCTTTTAAGGGTATTTAAAGCTCATTAAAGCTACACAGATTGGAAAGAATTCGAAACAAGGATGTGAGGTCTGACTGGGGATCGAACTTGGGACCTCGCACCGAAGGCCGCTCACTAACCAACTGTGCCATCCTTGCTCCTAGTTAGTTAGTTAGTTAGTTAGTTAGTTAGTTAGCTAGCTAGCTAGTATTTCACAGTCCGATGAAAATTACTCTACTTTTTCACGGGTTAAGTGCAATCACTCTATTTGTACTCTAGCGCTTTTTCAATAGATGTCCAAAAGCGCTTTACAAATGCATAATTAAAATCCCAAAAAGAAAACAAATATCTTAAAATCTAATAACTAAGTAGCTAAAATGATAAATTCTTTAAGTTGCGCATAGATGAAATAGATTCCTAAGCTTAAATCAAAAGAAATATATATATATACACTGCAATTTTATGTACTTGAATTGATACTGGAATTTGTATATATACTGCAATTCGAAGGAAATTCATGTAAATACTAGTTCTCGATACTGTAATTCTGTGTACTTTTTACCGTTCACAAATGGTCACATCCAAGGTGATGGAGTCTGAGTGTCGATTTTTGAGGTGTGTCTACTCCATTGACGACCTAAAGATATTGAAATAAATGCAGGACCTTGCAGTACGCCCCTACCTGGGATGACTTTGGGCCCTTTTCTTCTCGATGCTTTTCCAAAATATATCCTATGATTCTTCTGAACGGTTTACGATTTCTACAGCGCTGCAAATCCTTCTGAAGGATAATCGTAGATCGGCCTCTGCCTTGATATTGCAGATATTGTGGAACTTGCAGATGTTAACAGTTTCAATAGCGTTTGCCATAAGTTGGAAGTTTAGAATAACAGTTGGGTTGTTGACTACACTTTATCTGAGCAAGAATTTGTAGTTGTGATGAAAAGTCCTGCTCTAATGCGATGTTAAGGGAAAGGAGATAAATTATTTGAGCTATTTTGAGCTGAAAAGTGTTAGACGTTAAGCAAAGTCGGATTATAATTTTTTCAGACAATTGATCTGCAGTTTTTGTTCCTCTAGGTATTACCGAGCTTAAGGAGAAAATCTACAAAGCTAGTGAAGACATAGGGAAGGAAAAGGGGATTGGATTACTAAAAGAGCCTGTTCCTTCTTCATTTCACTTGATGGTCGAGAAAATAGAGGCATTGCGCAGTATATTGTATGGTAACAATGAGCTTCCAATTGTTAATCGTGACAAGCTAAGGTCTTTGATGCAGGATATCGCATGCACAAAAGATGAACGCCATCTTGAGGAAGAGTTTGTTGAAGCAGTTGGGTTTCTCAAAGACAGAGGTATTATAGTAAACTAGATCTTTTTTTATTTATCAACTTAAAATGTTACTGCTGGTGGTCCTATCTGTGCTCTAATCTGTACAGTGTATATTTAGTTGGACAGAGACAGAACGGCGATGTCTAGGGGACACGGGGATTGTAGAAGAGGGACAAGGGGAAAAGACAAGGGGAAAAGACAAGGGAATTGTAGAACCGGGGCAAGGACAGGACGGGGACTGATAAGTTGGGGAATTGTAGGGGATAAGGGATGGTTGAGAGGGGACAGGGACAGTTGAGGCCAGTCCTGGACATGAGTGTTAGTTGGTACACCAAAGTGATGATATTTCATGTCCATGCCCCTTCACTTGAAATTAATCTTCCAGGGAGTGGATGGTACACTCCATCATTGCTCCTCCTACGGGTATTAAAGCTAAACTGAGCTACATAAATTAGAAGGAAGTCAAATAATACGAGACAAAATAAAATTACATGTAGATTACCGAAATGGCCGGAGACAAGTCTATCCCTCCGTCCATCAGGAGTAGGAGTAGGAGTAGGAGTAGGAGTAGGAGTAGGAGTAGGAGTAGGAGTAGGAGTAGGAGTAGGAGTAGGAGTAGGAGTAGGAGTAGGAGTAGGAGTAGGAGTAGGAGTAGGTAGTAGGAGTAGGAGTAGGAGTAGGAGTAGGAGTAGGAGTAGGAGTAGGAGTAGGAGTAGGAGTAGGAGTAGGAGTAGGAGTAGGAGTAGGAGTAGGAGTAGGAGTAGGAGTAGGAGTAGGAGTAGGAGTAGGAGTAGGAGTAGGAGTAGGAGTAGGAGTAGAGTAGGAGTAGGAGTAGGAGTAGGAGTAGGAGTAGGAGTAGGAGTAGGAGTAGGAGTAGGAGTAGGAGTAGGAGTAGGAGTAGGAGTAGGAGTAGGAGTAGGAGTAGGAGTAGGAGTAGGAGTAGGAGTAGGAGTAGGAGTAGGAGTAGGAGTAGAGTAGGAGTAGGAGTAGGAGTAGGAGTAGGAGTAGGAGTAGGAGTAGGAGTAGGAGTAGGAGTAGGAGTAGGGAGTAGGAGTAGGAGTAGGAGTAGGAGTAGGAGTAGGAGTAGGAGTAGGAGTAGGAGTAGGAGTAGGAGTAGGAGTAGGAGTAGGAGTAGGAGTAGGAGTAGGAGTAGGAGTAGGAGTAGGAGTAGGAGTAGGAGTCTGTACCGCTGGTACAGATTTATGAGTAACGTTTTTCTTTTACAGGCATTATCTTGCATTTTGATGACCCAAACCAAGATCTTCGTGATGTATATTTTGTCGATCCAAGATGGCTGTTCTCCCTCATGAATCATGTGATCTCAAGTGGCAAAACTGATGATGGGATTATACGCAAGGATAAGCTCTTTTCCATTGATTGCGACGAAATTACATTCAAAGAGAATTCTATGACTCAAGGAATTCGTTTACTGAGTAGATTCCATCTCATACATGATCTTGATGAAAACTATCTGCTAATGCCATCGAGATTTCCAGAGAGGAAACCAGCTGAGGATATTGCCAATTGTGAACGACCTCTTTGCCGTATTTATCGCATGGGTCACATTCCTCATGGCTTCTTTAGTCGACTTCTTGCTAGATTGCTGCATTACATGGAGAAGATGATTACTGAAGCCTGTAGTGGAGAGGCACCTTCATCAGCAGCCTCAAGTCTGCCTGGATCATCATCATCATTATGCTCACAGCCACCAGCACAAAGAACATTAACAGCACTTTTATCATCAACATCATCTACAGCAATGCTGTTATCATCATCATCATCATCATCATCATCATCAAGAACAACAACGACGACGACAACAACAACGTCATCGGAGAATTTATCAACACTCCATTTTTCATCATCTCCACCAACAGTACAATCAACATCACCTTCATCAAAACCTACACTACACTTGGCATCATCACCACCATCAACCACTCCACCATTCTTGAAGCTAAAAAATCGTAAAGATTCCTCGAAGTTCTCCGTCTTTCAACTTAAAAACGACAACAAGTTACAGTGGTGGGACCATGGACTTCATCTGAACCTTGATAAAATATCAGTTGTTGTTGAATTTGAGGAAGAAGAGATGCCTTCTATCAACATAAGGTGTGCACTATCAGGACCTAGTAAACAGATGCTTGTGTTCATTGTTGAACATGTTGAGGCAATGATTTCAGAATGGCGTGACATCGAAGTTTTCAAGCTTATTCCATGTATTGTCTGTGAGAAAAGATGTTTGACAGACAAGCACTTCTTTAGGTTGGATGAATGTCTGGAATCGTCAAAGAAATCAGAAACTTTGTTGAGGTGCCCAAAGCATGGGGAGCCCCCTGTGCTTCTTAGTGATATTGCACCAGATACCTCATTACAAGATCTTCATGAGAACCTTAAGCTTGAATTTGACCACCTTGATGAGAAAAGCGGTGCTATTAGCGAGGGAAGCTTTGGAAAGGTTAGCAATGATTTTGGTGTTTATTTTTGGACCTTTGGTTCCTTGGCTTTCGTCAACTTGAATGTTTGAGCGCTTTTACCTTATGCTGTATAACTAGTCCTTCCTTCTATCGTTCCCTTTCTACTCGGTCTTTCTCCTTTTATTTCCATCAACTGTTCCTCTTTTCAGCCTCACCCGTTTCCTCATTGTCCTTTAGTATAGTTTTCCCAAAAGATGTTTATGTTTTATAGTAAGGGTTTTAAAAAGTTTTTGTCATGTCATGTAGGTCTATCGTGCTATACTAAAGAAGCCAGATCATAGCCTTCAAACAGTGGCAGTAAAGCAGTTTACAGGAGATGACCTTTCGTCCTTTAGGGAGCTACGCAAAGAGGTAAATATTCTACGACGTGTCAATCATCCCAATCTTATCCAAATGGTTGGGGTTGTGTGTAGCCCCCGGTGCATGGTATTCGAGATTGCTCCACGTGGATCTTTGCATAGAATTCTATTTGATCCATCGATGAAAGATATCCCACGTCTTGTAACTGTGTACATCGCACTAGAGGTAGCAGATGCACTTGCTCTTCTACACCGCTTAGGGATCATCCACCGTGATCTTAAACCTGCCAATGTTCTTGTCTTTTCTTTGAAAGAAGACGATGCAGTTCATGTCAAGGTTGCTGACTTTGGAACAGCTAACTTTGTTGGTCCTTCAGGAATGAGGGCTTCTGTTGGTCCTTTGCACATCCGAGCCCCAGAGATCCTGAAGTTCGCTTGGGAAGAAGATTACGGAACTCAAGTGGATATATACTCTTTTGCGATACTGTTGTATAGTTTGGTGACACGTAAAAGAGCATTTGAAGGTTTGGGGGATGAAATTATAACCGTTGTTAAACAGGAAAAAAGACCACTGTGGAGAAATGGTAGCGATGCCATGAGCAAATTTGCAAACTTAACTCGTCTTATGTGCCTCGCTTGGAGCCAGAATCCCGCTGACAGACCCTCAGCTGAGCAATGCAGAGAGGAACTCAGAATTCCAGAATTTCAAGCATTGATGTCGAAACTTGCATTTCCAGCAGAAACAAACGTCCTGTTCTTTCAACTAATGCCAAGCAAAGAAGAAATTTGGGTTGTTCATCAAACCAACTCTAGCATATTTTTATCTGTGTTTTCCTGTAAATTTGACTCGAGCCACGCCAAACACAGTTACCTCGTAACATCTTCCAAGGATGTTTATACGAAAATCTGTAGCTCACAAGACAAGGTTATCTTTCTCTTGAAAAAGTTCTCATCGCAGGAAGGAATGTTCAAAGTTTACTCAATTTCTGACGTGTCACACCCGATTAGTGTAAGTTGCATTTTGCCAAGTGTCGTTTACGATATAGCAGCAACAGACAAGCATGTTTTTGTTTCCATACAAACTGCTTGTTTATTTGGTTACCTAGACATTATGAACCTCGATGGAAATGCAATGGAAATGCATCATCTTACAAGAGATCCCGTATCAACAATTGTAGCTTCATCCAAAAGACTTTGGATACCCAGGGACGACACAATTGACATGTACTCCATTATTGGTCATTCCCAGATGCAACCGTGGATTGATACTACTAGTATTCCTATAAAAGGAGTGAAGCAATTGCGCTTCTTCAATGATGCCATTTGGGTGTTAAGCAGGGAAGGCTTTGTACAGCTTGATGAACAAGGGCAAGTTATTTCCGTTCTGCACTGCCGTATTACTGATCCGCTCCAATTGGATTCAGTGACTTGGTTTGTGGTCACACCTGACACCATTTGGCTTTGCTGGTGTGGCACATATATCTTGGTCTTAGCGTCAGACACGGGTTATCCAATAACACAATTTCGTGTACGTGATGCAAAGGGCTTAGTTTTTAATCCATTCGCTGACCCTCCCGGCATGATTATCAGCTGTAACCGCCTGACAAAGAAGCACGATTTAGGAAAGGGAAAGGTCGACTCCCCAGTGGCAATAGATTGCTCAGAAATAATCCAACTGACAGGGAAGAAAGCATGTAGGAAGACATCAAAAGTCACTGCTCTGGACCAGTTTGAAGGGACCTGGGAAGCGGTTGACGATGAATGTGGCGATATACTGATTGCCTGGCAAGCATTATCACGTGACTCCTGGACACGTCATTCAACAGAACACATGGTTGTTAACTTTTTATAGGAATTTACAAATTCCTTCACCCTTTTTTACAGGAGAAAGAAAAGAAAAATTAGAAAAATAAATATCTCAATTTTAAAATGCAAAACTCAGCGTATTGTAGAGACAGCCGGCCTTCTGACTGGTCCATTTATAGTTCTATCCTGTCCTCAAGATGTTCTATTTCCCTATTTTGTGATAGTCGATTATTGTCAAATAATCTAATATAATTGTGTATATATGTAATCGTAATGTAAAATGTCATCATGCTCATGAATCTGTATTGTATGACTTATTTATTAAGGAGGTTCGATTTTCATAATTAGCCCAAGGCTTCCTATCGGGCCCACCTCGACATTGTCCATATATCATATATGTAGATGATGTATTATATATTTGTAAATAATCTTGATGGCAAAAATAAACTGTAATCAAATGTTTGAGTGAAATGATAAACCCCTTGCATTGGCCTGTTTGTGGAAAGGCCTGATAACTTCAAAGGCCTGTTATTTTACGTGAAAAATTGCAGAAATACTGAACCAGCACCTGTAAATTGCCTGTAGTTTACTGGATAGGTAACAAGCCCGTAAAGTTATCAGGTCTTTAGCTTGTCGCAGTGTATGCCTGAACTGAAAAACCTTAGTTATTCGAATCATGAACTCTTTGTAAACGAGGCATACGACAATATGAACTACTTTTATTCGAATTTTCAGGATTTCAGGTCAGTCATATACTGAGAAAGACCCGGGTCTTTCGAGCCTGAGATACGAACCTCCTGGCAACCATGGTACAAAATGTTGCTTTCAATATCAATTGCCATCTTGGATGAGCTTCAACAAAATTCTCATTAGCGTCTCTTGTTCACCTAACATGGGTACCACTTATTTATCTTTTGATTCTTAAGGGAGTGGTTGAAACCAAGCAATAGCAATGGCCGTGTTGAAGGCCATTAGGGAGCTTAAGGTGGATCAATACAGTTATTTTCTGACCATACCTCTCACTTTCTTTGGTCGTTTTTGTACTCTTAATATATACTTAGCAACTTGATTTGTGGACCAAGTATTGAGTTAAGATTGAAGTTTAGAATAACACCAATTTCAGCGTGATCAACGTTGCCTAGGCAACGATAAACTAATGTCAACAAAATTAGTTTTTACTAAATATCTCAATAATCTGACCTAAGCTCGAGAAACGACAAACATTCTGTTAAACTTCATGAAAATGCACATCAATTTCACCATGTTTCGGGGCAATCAATCTGTTTGATTTTTAGTTATTCGATAGGATTTTGCATCCGTGGTCAATTAGCTTCATTTGACAATCCGAACCTTTAAAGCCAAATTTAAAATGTTTTAAACGAAATTAAACGCCAACAATTGCACTCTAAAACGTATTTACCAGTGCTCTATCCTTGGGAAAATTGCTGAATTGATTCACGCATTATTAACAGAGATATTTATTTTCGTGTTTATGCGTATGTGTTGAGTATTTTTAGCTAATATTTACATCAACACAGTTCCCCAAATATCTCCCAATTTCAAATGTATATTCGCTGGATATTGTGCATGCATACTTTTCAACGTAATGACAATAATATTTAATTTTATTTTTGGTCATTGAACAACGCGAATATTTTTTAAACAAGCAATAAACTTTTCCTTCAAAAAACCGTCATAATCAAGGCGGTGTGCTGATCATTTGCATGTTGACAACACGCGCGAGACCGGCAAACCTCATTTACAAACCTGGTTTTGGTGGCATCTACCTCTTGCCAGCGGTTCTAACGCCTTTCTCCTATTAGCTTTTGAAAGACGAGATTTGTTAGAATACATAACACAGTAAAAGTAACGCGACCGACTATGGAAGAATCAAACTAGAATAAATATCGTTAGCATCTTCATGCATTACAATTACTTCAATACACACGTTTTTTTGTTGGAATGTTGCGAACTTTAACAACTGTTGTATCAGCAACACCAAATTGAGTTTTTTTTAGTTTCAAATCTAGTAAAATTGAGACGTAACCTACATTCCAGACTTAAGAATTATGCAAAGAGTATTTTATTTCGGTTGTGACTTTGTTTTCATGTTTTGGTCTTTTTTTTTTTTCAAGGCAAGCGTGTTTTTAAATGTAAATGATTTGCCGGTCTCGCGCGTGTTGTCAACATGCAAATGATCAGCACACCGCCTTGATTATGACGGTTTTTTGAAGGAAAAGTTTATTGCTTGTTTAAAAAATATTCGCGTTGTTCAATGACCAAAAATAAAATTAAATATTATTGTCATTACGTTGAAAAGTATGCATGCACAATATCCAGCGAATATACATTTGAAATTGGGAGATATTTGGGGAACTGTGTTGATGTAAATATTAGCTAAAAATACTCAACACATACGCATAAACACGAAAATAAATATCTCTGTTAATAATGCGTGAATCAATTCAGCAATTTTCCCAAGGATAGAGCACTGGTAAATACGTTTTAGAGTGCAATTGTTGGCGTTTAATTTCGTTTAAAACATTTTAAATTTGGCTTTAAAGGTTCGGATTGTCAAATGAAGCTAATTGACCACGGATGCAAAATCCTATCGAATAACTAAAAATCAAACAGATTGATTGCCCCGAAACATGGTGAAATTGATGTGCATTTTCATGAAGTTTAACAGAATGTTTGTCGTTTCTCGAGCTTAGGTCAGATTATTGAGATATTTAGTAAAAACTAATTTTGTTGACATTAGTTTATCGTTGCCTAGGCAACGTTGATCACGCTGAAATTGGTGTTATTCTAAACTTCAATCTTAACTCAATACTTGGTCCACAAATCAAGTTGCTAAGTATATATTAAGAGTACAAAAACGACCAAAGAAAATGAGAGGTATGGTCAGAAAATAACTGTATTGATCCACCTTAAGCAGGAGACGTTTTTGTCAACGCGGACGCCACCGCAGTGTACGTTCTTCATCCGTTTGCCACCATAGATGATGTGTCCGTTTTCGTTAAGCAGCAGGTCAGTTAAGGTAGTGCGGGACCCTTGCTACTGCGCATCTCGCGCGCGCATTCGAGCGCGCGCACTTTTATTAAAGAACATTCACGTACTTGTCCGTGGGAAGTCTGGGCACTAGCGAGTCAGCGATTGAAAACCGAAGAAATTCGTTTTTTGGTAAAGAAAAATAGTATTTTATCGACCGGATTCTGCAAGCAAATTTATCAAAACATGTTGTGCACCGTGTAAAGTAGGAGAAAAAGCTCAAACTATAAAATTTAGGGATCTATTATGAGTCGAAAAGGAGCAGAGAACAACGCTAAAATGGCTGATTTTTTGTGTTCGTTTTCGAAGATTTTTACCCTTTGTTCTTCTCTAACTCTGTAAACAATTCGGTGACCCCCTGATTTTATAAATGATTTCTGCTCACAATTTTATAAACTTTTCGTATAAAGAAAAAAAAGAATACTTCTATCGTTTCGATTTTGAGTAAATTTATCATTTTTCTGTCTGATCCTCCAAAAACGTGTATTCTAGAAGGCCATTTTTCGCATATTATTGTTGATCTTTCGCTTCTTTGCAAATTGTTCGGCAACAACTTAGTTCCAAGTGTTTTTCTGCATCCCAGGCTATCGTTTTGTTTGCTTTTAAATACATTTGGTTGTTCCAAAATTCTTATAATTTGACCGGATATCGCGAGGCCATTTTTCGTAAAAAGATCCCCAAACACCCCACATCTCCCCCCTCATATCTCAAGAGTGACCTCGGTGACCCCCCCATTTTTATTTTACATTTTATTTCCTCCTATGCCCCTCTTTCTTTGCAGGAATTTTGAAGGCAAGTTTATCGTAAAAATTCATGAATCCCGAACTACCTTAAGGCTTTTTCATCTTGTACCAAGAACAGCAACTTCATCTATGACGGTGAACGGATGAACGAAAACGCGCGTGACGTCCGTGTTGACAAAAACGTCTCTTGCTAAGCTCCTTAATAGATACACTTCACTTACCACATGCAAAAGTACTAAGATGAGGCTACGTGCATAAAGCTCAGTCATTCGTAACAAGCAAAAGTTTTAGCACGTAGCCTCGTTCTAAATCCTTTCATTTGTTAGTGGCAGGTGAAGCACATCTCGGAACTTGACTATTGCTGTTTGCAATAGACGTCATATGCGTTGTCGTGAACATTTTTCTCAGCTGAATGACAAATTTTCAATAGAGCACATGAAGGGCAATGCATGTTTGCCCGTCATTTGAAACTAGCCTGCGTAGCGGCCTTGGGGAGGGCAGGGGAAGGGGAGAGGGAAGAGGAACTGGGGAGGAGGTGGAAGGAAAGGTCCTCCTTCCCCTGCCCTCCTCAGGGCCGCTACGCAGTATAAATGTTAAGAAAATCTTGTGTAAATGTGAAGAAAAAAGTGGCAGTTATGTC
Organism: Telmatactis stephensoni; assembly: GCA_029948255.1. Taxonomy (NCBI): domain Eukaryota; kingdom Metazoa; phylum Cnidaria; class Anthozoa; order Actiniaria; family Isophelliidae; genus Telmatactis; species Telmatactis stephensoni. Next base: position 242,322 of record JALIZF010001414.1, read on the forward strand.
CAATTCAAATAGAAGCGTTTTCCACTACGATACTATACGGGACCTCCAGGATCAATGCTGACGGAAGCATCTGTGCCCCGGGGTGATCAACATTGTTGGGGGGGGGGGGGGGGGGGGGGGGTGATCAACATTGTTGGGGGGGGGGGGGGAATTTTGGCTCCAAATGTGAGGCGACGCACGCATTTCTTCCAAAACAGAAAAATTCTTAACCCTTTTTGTCCAAGATTGTAGATGAGATTCAAAGACTTTTATCAGCTGATGTTATATGTCGCCATCTTAAAAACGATCGATTTGAAAAATACGATGACGAAGATTATGCGCGCGCAGTGATGACCGTGGGCAAATAGTTCATAGCTTTCTGGCCAACCAGAGCGCGTGTAAGATTGTAGCTATGTTATAATAAACAATGGAAAACAAAGGACTTTGAACTATTTAGTACTAATTAGATTTTGTACTTTTGCACGGGTTAGAGTGATTTTCACCGGACTGTGAAATAGTTACTAAGCTAATAGACACTAATAGACTCTGCACCCATTGTTTTCTTTTGTTGCAATACAACTATTAGACACTAACACTGACTATTAGTAATTGTTTCACAGTCCGATGAAAATCACTCTAAAATAGCACTAGAGTGATTTTCATTTGACCGTGAAAGAAAAATGACTATTTAGTTTGTAGTAGTTGATAAGAAACAAAAGAAAACAATGGCTTAAGAGTCTACTACCAACTATTAGTTTGCCTATTCCTTCATGGTCAAAAATGAAAACCACTCTATTAAACAAAGGAAAAGAAACAATTTTGTAGAGTGATTTTCATCGGACTGTGAAACAATTACTAACAATTATTGAGGTTGGTTAGTTCCAAAACTTCACTTTCTTTTCCACTTTGGTCTTGATTTTAGCATCAACATTTGAAATGAAGTTCGTTTTATAACGAAAGAGCAAGCTTGATTTGAAATGCTATATGGAAGGGATAAATACCGAGAAGCGAGGCTTTTAGCCATATACATCCCGAGGGCCGTAGGCCCGAGGGATGTATATGGATAAAAGCCGAGCTTCGAGGTATTTATCTGCCTTATTATATGATTGAGGTTTTCACACAAAAGCGATTCAAAAAGACAATCACTAATTAGATCATTGTCACCGAATTCCCAGAAGGAAACCTTAAACAATTGTTTTTCAATTCTATTCAGAGAAACACTAACGAACTTCATGATAACACACAAAAGATTTTTTTGTTGAGAAGATTACATCAGTTAGCTCAGTAGTATAGTGGTTAAAAGCGGGTATAGGAGTGCGGAAAGTCTCGGGTTCGAATCTCTGTCATTTATCAAAGACTTTTTTTCCACCAAAAATCGCTACTTAGTATATTTCTAAGAAAATTTCTAAGTCTTGATGTCCACACATAAATCATCTAAGGAAGTATGGAACGAAATTATAAATTCAAGTGATGTATCTAGATAAATCCCGGGAATTATAAATTCAAGTGATTTATACAGATACATCCCGGAGAAGCTCTATATAAAACCCTTGAATATATAATCATCGTGAATTTAGTGATATAAAGTCCTATGAATAACAAAGAAAACAGACTCAATCATATAATAAGGACATTTGCGTGGTTTTATAGCTTTAGTGATTACTACCAATGCTTCCTATCAAGTGAGTTGTGTGGGTTGGAGCCGTTTGGTTGACAAAGTTTAATGAAACAGGTGTATCAACATTTAATTTCAAGAAACCAAACTGAACACTAATAAATATTAGATAGCAAACTTTAATGAAGTTTTGGTCTACAATAAAACAGAGTCTAGATACAAATTCTGTTCAGGTAGTAGTAGTAATCGTTGTTAACCAATTATATTGAATTTAAAATCAAACTAAAAAATCTAAAATCTATAGAGACATTTGCAGATTTACAGACAAAGTAAGCATACAAAATAATGACACTGAATGAATCTGTACAAAAACTTGGATATATCTCAATGACTTGTTATCGAGTGAGTGTGAACGATGAAATGATTCCATTTTAGCGTGCTTGTTCAACTGGAATGGAAAAGGAACTCAATTAAATGATTTGTATTGAACTTATTCTCAATTAGAATTTCCTGACTTTTTTCCAAACTATTCAATGACTACCTGTAAACACAAACAACTTCTAAAACATTACACACTTTATTCAATGGCCAAGCCCAAGCTGTTTGAACCTAAATTTTCATCAACTTTGGGACTTTTTTACAATTTCTCTGACCAAATAAAAAGTCCTAAATTCCCCTGAGCTTCGATTATCTAAGCATTCTCTGACTATTCAAGGCCATTAACTAACATGAATGAATAGGTCCTCCAAAAATTGATCTTGTTGGAGACTACAAATGCAACAGTAGTGTGATTGTATTTCACAACAAAATAACTCTTCAACCAAATGACATTTGTTTTCTCATCTTTCAATTTATCACTAAGTAGATAGAATTCAATTTACTTACTATATGAGGTAATGTCGATCTCTTCAGGTAGTTCTCCCACATTGACTTCAAATCTGTCTTGAACTTCATTTAAAACTTTAGCATCTTTTTCATCAGAAACGAAGGTTATAGCAAGACCCTTGGTACCAAACCTACCAGCACGTGCAACCTTTAACAAAATATTCATAAAAACTTCAGCCTGGTTTTCAGGAGCAATGGAACTAAACTTTTATGTTTTCGTAAAAAACAGCTCAACACAAGTGGAAATGCTCGCCTTCGGCTCAGATCTTTATCCACCGATATAACACGCCCTCTCGTTCTTTATACATTACATAAAACCGTGAAACATTTTTGGATGTGAAATTTGGGAAGTAAGACAGATAAAGAAAATGTCACATGAAGCTGCTCTTGCCACATTTGTTTTGTTTTTGTGCTTCCTGTTCAAGACAGATGCATGCACATTTAAATTTCCCAGCTGCTAAAAAATCAATAGATTTTCAATTTAGGAGCACTTGTTTGTTTTAAATGGAGACCAGATCTATAAGATTTCTCACCCAACACCATAAAAAAACTTATAGCCATACTCACCCTATGTAGGTAGGTATCAGAATCTTCAGGCATATCATAATTAAAGACGATGTTGACTCTTTCTATATCCATACCACGACCAAACAAGTCTGTTGATACTAGGATTCTCTTTTGGAAATTCTTGAACTGTTGGTATTTGGATAATCTACAATAAAATAACAGAAATATATTAATTGATATATCAAAATTTTGATAAAGCTTAATTTTGATTATTTTAATTCTAGAAGTCTCCAGAGGTATATGGTAATTCTAATGATTTGTCAAAACAGATAAACACTAAAAGCATGTAACTGCTGCACTAATTCACTCATTGGCCCCTAGCTGTCACATGAAGTACTTCATGTCGTGGTCACAAAATTGTTCAGACACCGTCAATGAATTATCATACAAATACAAATTTTCCTGGCTCAACTCGGCCATTTAGTTATCTAAAGAACTGTTGAAAATATTATTTCAAATTAAGGTTAGAACTATAATTTTACTAAAAACAAACAAAACAGCTGTAAATTAAGTTCAATCAAGTGGGTAAATTATGGAAAAGTAGGTAATGCAATAAGATGAGAGAATGAAAGGATAATTCTGTATTCGCCATACCTTTCTTCTTGTGGCATTCCTCTATGGATGCAAATTGCAGGGAAGTTTTGGCTGATCAACAGCTTAGCCAAAGTTGTACATCTTGCTACTGTCTTGACAAATATAATGACCTGCAAACCAGACACTAATCAGCATACACACACACTTTCTTCACACAAATTTTCCTCACAGTGGATTTATTTAGTAGACTGAGAAGAGCCCAACAATTATTATCCAACCTGGTTGAATTCTAAGGCATCAAGAGCATCAAGTAATTTTCTATTCTTTTCTCTGTCTTGCAACTTAAGGTAGTACTGTTGTAATCCATGAAGGGTTAGTTTAGTCTCATCATCAACGTAGACTTCCATAGGCTGTCAAAGAAAGCATAGCACATTTTGTTGGAACCTAAACCTGGCATATTTGAACCTAAATTTTCTAAAAAAATATATAATTTTCTTTTTACCTAGTAAATGTAAAAATATACCAACACAAAAACACAAACTTGATTGAAACTTAGTGCAGGTGTGCAAGACAATTAAAAATCTAAATTAAATTTAAAAAGTTTTTAGTTTAGACACATAAAAAAATCACTGAAAAAATCAATTTAAAATGCTGCCAAAGACTTTGATTTTTAAATACATAACACACAATTACATGTACAATGACTGACAACACCACTTAAAACAACAATACATTTTACAGCTACAAACACACAGATGTCACAGAACAGCAGCAGTAGTGTTGCAGCCTTGTCTTCATAAAGGACAGACCACTGTGTTCAGCAGTAGTGCTTCAATGATGGGTCTGGTCAACATAGCTTCTGGTTCAGTTGGAGTCATCATAAACACACTTGCATCATGGGACGATTGGTAGTATTCAGCAAGACGCAGAGGTTGCAAGGTAAAAGCAACAGACTTCTGGCAGCACCATATCAACAATAATTTTATTTTGCCATCACTTTCAGTTCAACAAATAACTCAGTAAATCTTTCTACTTCACCAAATCATCCCGATTTCTCATAAAGTTGAATTTACAAAAATCATTATTAAAGACTTTGCCCCAACTTCAACATCAACTTTCTCAACCCTGCTTGACCATTAGCACGGCCCATTTTACAAACAATGTGCTGCCAAGAAGACCTGAAGACATTTACCAAGCCTTGCACAATGGGAACCTGATGACTTCCCCATCAGCTCTCTCATGACTTGTTACATGAATACTCCATGTTGTGACAGAGATCAACTCTCTACCATCAGCTCAGAGTGGTTTTAGCACACAGCAAGGGCAACATTATAGATTGGAAGGAGTAGTGGTATATTTACATCCTTGCATAAACTTCTTGCAGGACAGGTCGAATATCTTTTGGAAAGGGTGGCACTAAACATCATGACTTGTTTTTCATGTGGTGTCATCCTGAAAACTTCTTGAACATCTCTTCTCATATCTACAAAAACAAGGGCCACTATAATTAATACTTTACGGAAGCCTGTTGATAAACTATAACATAAGTATTTTCTCTACATTTAGGGAGCAATTTTAAATTCTATTGCATCATCTTTAGGGTTCAACTCAACAATGGTGATTCCTTGAGATAAAGGCAACTTTGAAAGTTTAATCTTGGATCATAAGCCTTGTGCCCTCTGTTTTTGTCTCTTTCATCATTTCACAATTTTAAGAAAGGGAGTGGTAAAACAGCTATCTTGCATTTGTAGCAATAGCCCATTTTTAAATTCTTGAAAAATATGTACAAGACAAGGCTTCATATTTGGTGGCACAAAACAACTGATGTTCTGTTATCATCCTTTTCTATCACATTGGTGGTTCACTTCTAAAAATATACTTTAAAAAGAAAAAGTGAAAGAAAGAAGAAGCCTTATGTTCATGCATCTTTTTTGAGAACTTGGAAGTGGACTACTGTCAAGAATGACACAAAATTAAATATATTTACCGAGTTGTTCAAGCATCTTGTCACACTCATCAAGGATAAAATGCTTGACATGCTTCAAATTGAGGGTCTTCTCTCGTGTAAGTGCCAGGATTCGTCCAGGGGTTCCCACGACGATGTGAGGACAGTTGGTTTTGAATACCTGCTGGTCCTTCTTGATGCTAATTCCTCCAAAGAAAACTGCAATCTTGATGTTACTCATGTACTTACAGAACCTTTCATACTCTTTGTGAATTTGGAAGGCCAATTCTCTAGTGTGGCACATTACCAACACGCTAACCTGACCATCGACAGGCTCTAGCTGTTGTAGAGTAGCAAGAACAAAGACTGCAGTCTTTCCCATACCACTCTTAGCCTGACAAATGATATCCATGCCTAGAATTGCTTGGGGGATGCATTCATGTTGAACTGTGGGAAGAGAAAATAACCTGATCAGTCAAACACGTCAAAATATCTTACAACTTTAGAAGCATTTCTTATTAACTTTTAAGGTTTCTGTCCAGGTGTAGAAGATATGTTTACAGCACACTCAGCAATTTTTTCAATGTCATGAATAATTAATTACAAGCTCAGTTCATTAAAAAGCTTATAAAATTTCGATCAAAGAACTTTTTAATACAAAGTTCGAAAAACAAAAACAATTTACAACTTTCAAGTATACTTTCAACAGTAATTTAAGCTAACTAACTCTTTTAAAATAAAGTAGTTACCTTCCGAGGGATGTTCAAATCCACAGTCGACTATAGCACGAAGCAGCTCAGGTTTAAGAAGAAAATCTCGAAAACCCGAGCTATGGATGCTGACATAGGTTCCTTTAACATCTTTTTTCGCTTGATCTTTTATGGCTCCTTCGGCTGGGGCTTCATTTTCTTCTTCTTCGTAGTCCAACAATTCTGTTTCGGCATCTCCATCTTCGGCCATTTTGCTTGATATCACAGGAACGCTTTGACGGAAGAGATCGAAGCTTACTTAGTTGATTTGCCCTTCTTTCAAGAAGAAAAACACACCTCGATGGAGTTGCCATCGTAAACGATCAAAATAATATAATTTCAAGGGCGGATGGGTTGAATAAAGGGTAGATTTTTGAGGGATAATATACCTTTCGAAAGAAAAATCTTCACAACTCACACAACAAGAAACGAACGCGCGCAATATGACGCGTCTTCAAGTTCGTTAGCACATGGCCTGGCTGCCTAGCTTCGGAAGGCATTCGATCTCTTTCGGATAAACTTCGGTTTGTCGTCGTTGAAATGGATCCGATAATTTGGTAATATTTTTAAACATTTTTATCAGCTTGACCCACAGGTAGCCCAAGCTCACTATTAGTGGCTATTTATAAGAGAATGTATGGCACTCAATATCACTCAAAATTTCTGTCTTAATTTTAATAAAATTCCACGAGACTTCTAGAGTATGTTGTTCATGAAATTTTGAGTGATATTGAGTGCCATACATTCTCTTATAAATAGCCACTAATAGTGAGCTTGGGCTACCTGTGCTTGACCCACGGCTTTTATTTTCTATTGCTTCTTTTACTTCAATAAATATTACTTTAAGTTTTCTTTTGATTTTCGATAGATTTTTTCAGAGCATTTTGCGGTCGTGTCGTCACCCCGCCAGTACCCGCCTAGCCAGTCCCAGACTCTCTTTCTTGGAGCGGCAAGAAAGAGAGTCTGGGACTGGATTAGTACCCGCCAAGAACCCGCTGATATCCCGCAGTTCGCCATATTTGATTCAGATACGAACAACAGGCCGGAACAATGCAAAGTCTTTTGTCTCTTGGTTTGGGTTTTGGTCCCCATTTTTCTACCTCCTCGCTCCAATAGCTGTATTTGCATTTCTGTTATTGTGTGTTTTGGACTTTGAACTTTGCTACAATGAAATCTTTGCCTATTTAGACATCAACTGGATTTGCATTTGCCTCAGACATAAATACAGTTGCATCAGTCGGTTCCCATACAAACTTCACTTGTCTTAGCGAGGATATACCGAGACATGGCATCAAGTACAGTAAGATGGATTATTACGAGGTAATGTGATTGCTCCTGTTGACTTCTATGTGTGTTTGAATATTTGTGGTATGTGGCTGTCAACTCATTAAGGTCCTATTTAGATTTTTTTTGTTGGTCTTTCAGTGATCATAAAAAAATTGTTTCACTGACATTACAATTTGCATTTCATGTCATGAAAACTAACGTATCAACGTAGATCTTATTAGGGTTTTCCGATTTACGGGCTTAAAGGCCGATTTGGCACTATTAAATAGTTCCAGCAATAGTACCATCTATTTGTATTAATTAATTACAACTGTTATTAATAGCTCTTTTTCAATTTCAACAAAAAGAGCAGCACTTTTCAAACAAGTACCTAAGAAATTATTGTTATAATTAAATTCCAGTTTAGAGTGGATATAGACTAAATTTCTGATATGCGGAGTGTAAAGTGTTACGCACTATTGAACACATATGCTAATTTAATAGTATCTGGTACTGTAAATTGGAAAACTCTATTTATCATCTTTGATCTTGTATAAAATGTCCCTGCTTGCTATTAACTTGCAGCTTGTAAGCCTTTGACAATTTGTCCCATAACAATTTTTTATGGAAATGACAGCTGTATCTGGCTCACACAAAAATGCTTAAGGCCATCAATCCACTACTTACAGATTCCATTAGTCTGTGCATCTATACTCTAATAGATCTACAGATGAAGTACAAATGTGGAAAGAGCAAAAAATATTCCACTCGAAGAATATTGCCTCATGGTGTGACTGTTGTTCTCACCACGTTTTGATATCTTTTTGCATCTATTAAGGCTGACCCACACAATGACATAAGAATAGACATTTATAAGCATAAGAAACAAAACTTTTCCATTTTCGTATGCTTATCCTTATGACGTTATGTTGCATGTATGAACCTGTAAAAAATGCTTATGCTAAATGCTTATGTCTATGCTTATGTTGTTATGTGAACCAGGCTTTTAAAGGCCCAGCTCACACGACAACGTAAGCATGCATAGACATTAAGCATAAGGGCTGGTTCACACTTTGACATAGCATAAGTATAAGCATTAGCATAAGTGGGTCGACCACTACGGTTAGAACGAAGCTTGTGATTTGTTCAAATAACAAAAACAAAGAATGTGTGGTTTATGATGAACAATGCCTTTTGTTCTACATGTAATCTCTGTCCTTTGTTTTGTTTTACTGTTCTTTGTTATTTGAAGAAATTGATCTGCAAGCACTGTTCTGACTGTAGTGTATACCGCACATAAGCATAAACATAAGGATTTATAAGCACAAGGAATGGAAACTTTTCTGTTTTCTTATGCTTATGCTTATGCATGCAAAATTCAAAGTGTGAACTGGGCTTACATAAGTACAAGAATGAAAATGACAGTATTTTGGTTCACACTTACATTCCTTATGCTTATGTTTATGCTTATATCAAAGTGTGAACCAGCCCTAAGAAACAAAACTTTTCCATTTTCTTATGCTTATGATGTTATGTTGTGTGTATAAACCGGTAAAAAACACTTATGCTTATGGAAAATGGAATCTGTTTGTTTTATATAATATATCATCAAACCATTTCAACCAATCAGCTAGAGCATGCATAAAATTCACTGATGTTATCTAATGCATGTGTATTGTAATTAGTACACACTCTCAACCAATCAGAGCAAGGTGATCCTAAAATGTGGAATGGCAGAATTGATGGAATCTAAAATCCTAATAAAACATGGAATGGCAGAAAATTCCCCCAAATCCTAAAATACAATCAGAAAAGAAGGAAAGATAAATAGAAATATAAAGGTCACTAATAAATTAATAAATAAATTTATTATAAATTTATTATTTAATTGAATAAATCAACAAGGTGACAATTAACAAATAAAACGACAAATGGATAACATGCAGGCTTGCCATTTTCTACTTTTTCAATCTTTCAATTCCTTTCTTACACAGGGTTTGTGCTGCTCCTTGAAAACTCCTTGAATTTTATTTTTGTTTTCAAGGGTGCTTGAAAAGCCCTTGAACCCTGTTATATTTCTTTTGTTTATTTATTTATTTCTACCAAGATTCACAATTTGTTTATAAATTTATGGACTCTTCAAATATGAGAAAGCTGATCGACCAACATTTTTTTAGCCGGCTAGCTTCGGAAGTCATTTCTGACATTTTTCACCTTTGCACTTCTTCTATATCTTGAATGTACAGTACAGTGTTTGGATTGTCAGACACCGGTGACTTCATATACATGTAATTTTAAAATATTGCCCCACAGGACTTGAAGCAACTCAAGATTTGCAAAATGAACAGTTGCAATTTTGTTTAGCTTACAACAATGAAATGTGATCATGATACACTGACTGACTAAGACTTGCAGACTGAGACTTATAATCAGAAAGAAATCTTGAAATAAATAAGCTTATGGTAATTAAATGATAACTTTTTAGTGGATGAATTTATATTATACATTATATAACTTGCATTATATTTAATTATGTTAAATATTACATTATAAGGCAATAAATACAGTATATAGATTTTACAATATTACATTTAAGATATATAATACATGTACACATGTATATTACAATTATTCCGCGAAATCGAGTTGTGCATGAGCTGATCGATAGCCAACGAGGCTTCAGCCATGGATGACGAGATTGAGTGGAATAATTGTTTTATTATATTCACAACCAATTGATTTTGAGCAATAAGGAATTTTATTTTTATTTTCAAGCCATTTTTGAGCTATTTCAAACTTATTTTAAATTGTCAAAAATCTCGTCGCCATAATTTTGTTTTTCTCTACTCACGGGATATGAGCTGATGGCCTAGTAGTAGAGTAGCCAATCAGCTCGCGCGTTTGCTCATATCCATTGGTTGTGAATATAATAATACATATTATACACATGGTGGTCGGTCTAAATCACCTACTTACTGATTTCATTTATGATTAATAGCTGTATAGGTTTGACTTTAGCCTGAGAAAACCACCATCTTTTTGCTTACTCCCCATGATGCCATATGAAAGAGACCTGACCTTGTTGACCTGGATAAAATCACTGATTAGAAGAAGTATTGAATAACAAACACCAAACTTCTTCATCTTCATTCAAACTTCTAGCAAAAAGCTTCTATCGAATCTTCAAAATAAAAGGCCGTCCAAAAATTATATGTAGATATGTTAATAAGTAATGGCTGATTTGTTCACTGAAATATGAGCCTTAATCTACCTACTTTCATATCCAATTAAAACCACTACCCAGATTTGGGTAGGATTGCATCATCAGTGTGGTCACATTACTGTGGATCAAGAGCAGTAAGCAAAAGGACAGCTATTCTCTCAGGTCAGTTCCACTGTAGGTAACCTACATGTATGAGTAATATTTCTGTTATTCTTTATTCAACAGCATTGCACAGATTTCAATGTTTATACTTCTAGTCTGGTGGGTAGCCATAATCAAGTTCTCTACCACTGTTATGACCCTCATCTTTGGCCCAGAATACAAGCAGTCTTTGTTTGGAAAGAAGATCAGAAGTACAGAATTTACACTTAGTGGATATAGAACATGCATCAATCATGGTTCATTTGGAACGGTACCAAAAGCTGTACAAAATGCTCAAAGATATCTCAGGGTAGGAATGATTGATTTACTGCATTTATTTATAAAAGAAGCACTTGAAAGAAAAAATGACCTACATGTAATAGCAAATAATGTTATATAGCAGCTGATTCAAGTTTTCTCAAACTGGTTATATCATGGTATTGATAGACTTAAATCCTATTAGCTTACACTGAAGCTTTCATGCTCTACTTATAAACCAGCCTTGCTGAAGTAGTCACCAGATAGAATTTAGCAGTGGATAAGCGAGCAAGCAGCGGATTCACACAGCAGTAGATTGGCAACAGCAAATTGGGATTGACGTCAATTTGATGTCGCAAATTTCCAAACTGGAAATTTGCTTGAAAAAGACTGCTGGTGATTACATGTAGTTCTAGTTTGCAAATTTTCTAATCCTGTAAGTTGTACAAGATTAACATCATGCAGAGAAAGTCAATAATCAATAGAATTCCTACTGCAGTACCATTTTAAGTCCAAATACATTTTATGATTTTTGTGGTTACTGGCTTTTAAAGCCAGTAACACACTATGTCATCGGGTAGTGTCTAGACGAGGTAGTGTCGAACTTCGTCCGAAGCTTTTTTGCTCAATTATTTGATTATCGATAATAAATTATAAACTTTTTGGTGCCCTTTTAGAACAATTAATTCCTTTTCTTTCATGAAAATGTTCGTTAAGGCCTAACTTTGACAATGTTCGATAAATATGGCATCTCTGACGCCATTCGGGACGCCATTTGGAACGAAACATGAAACCCAATCACCTTTTCATGTGCTCACCATTGCTTCAACAAGAGGTTTTGGTAAGTAAGCAATGTTTTCCTTCTCTTTTATCAAATAATGTAATCAGGCACAGCTTTTGTAAATTTGTTCGAAGTTAAGTGTGTATTTAATTAAGGAATTTTTCAGAATTCCAGTAGATTTACAAAAGTTTTTAACGGCAGAAAGATGGACATGAAAACAAGGAGTTTGTTTGACAGCCATGTAGCTACGATCCAACCACTCAGATCACTCTTGACGATTAAGAAAACAACCATAATCAATGTTTATAATCTCTTACGGAAAGAGGGATGTCTTGATATATGTATATTAGTAAGACGATCTGAGTTGTCACGCAACTAAAACCACTAACTAAAGACAGTCCACTAAGGTAGTTGTAATATAATCACCCTCTTTCACAAGACATTGAAGAAAGCTGAACAACGAACATCTCTCGACTATTATAATAAAGAATCAATGTAGAAATCATTGCATGTGTCATTTCTTTTATTTACTTTGCAATAATTAGTTCTATATACTCAAAACGTTTGCATATTTTTACCATTTATATTCAAACAGTAACCACATGACCTTTTTAAGGTCTTTTGTTTTTTCCATTTCACAGAAATGTTCACATGATTATAGACTGAATCTATTTATTTTGCCAAGCTTTTGCAGAGTGTTCATCATCAGGGCAAAGTATGTTAGTAGCAAGTTATAACTATGGTCATCAATGAGAATGATCAACCTAAAGGATTTGCAGTTAATAACTCCCTTGTGCAAAAAGATTCAGCAAGTCCTTTGCAAGTTTACACCAAATAAAGACCACTATATTTCAAGCTAGTAACCACGATGAGGCAGACACTATCCAGGCCAAAATATTCCATTCCTACCAAGGACAAGACAGGGCTCATATATAAATCCCCTGTTGTGATTGCATTAATGCTATGTACATTGCTGTTACATTAAAAACAAGAAGAAAGGAACACGTGGCTCCCAACATACATCTTGACAAGTCCAAGTCTTCAGCATTAGCAGAATATGTGAACTCAACAGGACAAGAGATTTTTGGTGAAAATCAAAATTATTGGTCAGGAACATGTATACAAAGAAAGTGGATGGAAGTTCTAAACATTGCTGAAAATGAGGTCAACATTCTTTGAGTAATCAATACTGCGGAAGAATAGCTCCAGACACAATTTTTTTTCAAGCTGTTGCCATCACCATGCATAGTTACCACTTGTTACTAACTTACATGTACCTTGTGTGAGTTGTACATTTTCACTTGCCCTGATTATAGATGCTCTGTCCGAAAGCTTGGAGAATTAAATAAATTCTGTGGTTGAAACTGTTAATTTCTGTAATTAAAATGGATGTGACCACATATCAAAATGGTTTTCTTGATTTTTTTTCTTTTTTTCTTTTTCATTAGGACGAAATTGAGTCATGTCCTGATGAATTTTTTTTCTATAAAGAAGAAGGATTATGGTATAAATCAATTACTGAGGTGGCAAAATTTGTTAACTCAGACCCCAAGAATATAGTCTTTGTGCAGAATGCAACCACAGGAATAAACACAGTGCTGAGATCATTAGAGCTGCATGAAGAAGAAGCAATACTAGTCACAAACCAAACATATGGGGCAATACACAAAACTGCACAAGAAGTTTGCACATTCCAGAAATGCAATCTGGTGGTGCTGAACATCACATTTCCAACATCAGATCTGGATGGATCAGCAGAATTCTATGTGGGTGATCTCGTTGAACATTACAGAAAAGTGTTTGAAAGCAATCCTAATATCAAAGTTGCAATAATTGACCACATTACTAGCATCAGTGCAATAAAGCTACCAATTAAAAAGTTGATTCAGGTTTGCCGTCAGCATAATGTGATAGTGTTGATTGATGGAGCTCATGCACCTGGTCAAATAACGTTGGATTTAGACAGTCTTGATGCAGACTTTTATGTGGGTAAGTGTGTTGTTAGGACAATAACATGACTTTTGGAGGGCATATTGTTTATTTGTGGCCCGAGTAGCTTCATTTGCGCCCGAGCGCAGCAGGGGTGCAAATGATGCTACAAGGGCCACAAATAAACAATATGCCCGACAAAAGTCATGTCATTATCATTATCATCAATATACTAGGCTGTTGCGCGATGCCTTCTCAGCCAATCAGCAACAGGGCTGTAAAATGTATTTGTGGCCCGTCAAATTCAATTTTCGCCCGCTGAACAGCACGTTTTCAAGAGGGCAGTTTGTTATATGGCCTAGTATGTTGATGATAATATTTATTATATACATATCGAGATTTACTCACTAAAACTCTATTTAGTAAATTTTTGTGCGTTCATTGCTCTCAGCTAATCAGAATGCGAGTACCATTTTCTTTACATGTGAGAAAAACGATACATCCGATCAGATGCCACATATCACTTTTTTTCACGCATGAGAAAATCGATATGTTCATTCAGAAACAACATTACTTCATTTCTGATGAAAATGTTTCTTCAAACTCAGTGGCTCCTCTCAGCACTTTTTATCAAAGGATTTTCAGTCTCGGCAGTTCAATTTTAATCTTTATTCAGTAAGAGTTCAAGTAGATTAGCTTATTTACCACAAAAGTCATCGATGTCACACAGAAGAAGAGCTCTATAGGGAAAGAGATTTTCAAAACCATGCTGTGCTGCAAAAAGTGATGGAGGATTCACTGCCGGCAGATTCAGAGTCACTGAATGGAAATTTAGTCCAACTGAGCCCATTTATACAAACGCTTGGAGAAAAACAGTCTGATAAATCAAGTTCAAGGTAATTTTTTCAAGTTTTGAGGGACATTTGAAACAAGCATGTTTAATGGGCATGAATTTGACCATAAGTTTGTCTTTAAATACTTTGAATGAACTCAAATTCTTCGCATTGTCTTTGCTCGTTTTGCAAACAAACATCTGTCAGTGAGAAAAAAGTCCAAGTTACACAGAAAAGAATAAATTATAATTTTGCACTGTAATTCACTTCAGATACAAATAAATATTATTTTTGTTTTATTTTGATGTCTGCAATTTAAATTTTGTTTTGTAGGGTTTTTGTGCTTTTTGAAATCAACTGAATCTTGACCATGGAAAAGCAAACCATTTTCACAGCAAAATGACTAAAATTTATAGAAATCTCGATATGATAAACAGAAAACACCATGGAAAATGCTTTATATGGTTTTTATTCACTTGTTGTTTTGTATCATAAAAACTCACTCGCATACGCGCGCACTTTCCATGAAGTATTCTCTATTATATCTCCCCATATTTCTTTGGAGTTTCAAACAACCTCTCCCAGAAATACTGATGTTTAAACCCCTTATCTACAATCTTGGACATAATTGGTTGAGAAAGTGCAGGTTTTTTCAAAGATCATAATCTTTTCTCGTCATCACTAAACAGCTAGATCAAAAACATTGTCAACCCCCTAGCTTCCCCCTTCTCAATGTTGATTCAGAGGATTGCCCACACAGCAGGCCTGATTTTAAGTTGATAACAACATTGGGGTGAGGGTGTGGGGAAGTGACGAGGATTGCTTTCAAATTCAAGCTTAAGTTTGTGAGCAAAATGTTAAATTTCTCAGGCTTTTTTTCCCAAGATTGTAGCTTCGCATAATAACACAATATCTCCCCCCTCCCCCTTACACACCCACCCACCCACACCCACACACGCATGTATGCACGCACGTACACACACATACACAAACACACACCATGCACTAATAAATGAACGTCCCCTTAATTACTAGGATTAGCATGTTTGCTGATATCTGATTGTTTTACAATAGGCAACCTGCACAAGTGGTTATACTGTCCAAGAAGTGCAGCTATTCTCTGGGTGCACCCTAAGTATCAAGATATTATTAATCCTCTTGTGGTATCATGGAATCAAGACCGCTGTTTCCAAGACAAATTCCTTAAGCAAGGAACAAAGGATCTAACATCCTACTTTGTTGTAGATGCTGCTATAAGATTTTATCAAGAGCTAGGAGGATTAGTAAGTGCAAGATGATCTTTATTTTAGTGTATATAATTTTGTATATGTGTATATACCTATATTGAATAGTAATGAATAAGCTTCATCCACGTTTGTAAATTTTTAATTTACCGAGCTTTCGTGCAATTTGCACATCTTCAGGGCAACTGAATATAAAAATTACAATTGTTTCATTTGTTTACGATTGTGCCTACACGAACTTACTTTCAACCAATAGAAAACAGCTAGTATATACATAAGCAATCAAAACCTAAACGGAAACTATATGCACGCGCTATGCTCACTATGATTGAGAGAAATAATAGAAAAATATACAAATAGATAAATAAACAAATAAATAAATAGAATAAATAGGATAAAATGAACAATAGAATGAATGAATAATTAAATAAACAAGAGACTAAAATTAGGACTTAATGTAGGCACAATCGTAAACAAATGAAACAATTGTAATTTTTATATTCAGTTGCCCTGAAGATGTGCAAATTGCACGAAAGCTCGGTAAATTAAAAATTTACAAACGTGGATGAAGCTTATTCATTACTATTCAATATGGTTATTCCCACGTACCACTCTATATTAGATGTATATACCTGTTTCAAAAAAGGTTGTCCTTGGTTTTGTTGCATACTGAATATTGCATAGTGCATATCAAGCATGAACAAAGTGTAAGTGGCAAACAAGAGGCAATATTAACTACACATAATGACAGTCTTTCTGTAGCCTTTCAGGTTGGAAAAAAGGTAGACAGTTTGCATTTTCGATATTTTAGGCATGAAAAATCATGAAAATTATAAATTCACAGTACATTTTGGTCTTGGTGTGCACTATGCAATAATATGCAGTATGCAACAAATCAAAGAACAACCTTTTTGAAATAGGTATATAGTATGTTTATACAAGGGACTCTCTGCATACCTGCCTAGTTGTTGAATGGGCTACCCTTTTTAAATAAAGCCCTATGTATATATGTACACAATTATTGTATGTAATAAGGCTCTCATCATGTTAGACACAGGAGAATGACACATCTACATCAACATTTATTATGTAATACCATGATCACCTCGGGATCTATTGTTTTTGGAGGGACGTTTAATCGCTAACATCCCTCCCTCATGATTGGAAAGAGGGAAAATTAGTTCTAATATTCCCTCAATAATTATGAATGAGGGATGATTAGAACTAATCGTCCCTCATGTTATTCATGAGTGGTTGTCCCTCATTTAACGCAATCATCGGGACGATCGGGACAACTTTGCACGCTGTCCCAAATTCTGTAACTTTCTAACGCACCGATACCTCTTACCACTGAACACTCTTACGCGTGTGGGATCTATGCATTCTATTTTGCGCATGAGCATAACGAAGCAAAGAAAGCATTATGAAAAACAATTTAGCTTTCGAATTGATTAACAACCTACTCCTATAAATACTTGTTCATTGTAAGTATATAACAAAGAAATCTATTTTCGAAAGTCCCCAGAGAACAGGGTTACGTACGCACAATTGGTAAAAGAATTGTATAATATTTTCAAGTTTTGGATGAACAAACAGCGAAGTATATTTTCGTTTATTTCCTCGGTGATCATGGTACCTGATGAGACCTACGGCCTCGGGACTTCCACTAAACCTCCCTCGGCTTCGGGGACATTTAATCACTAATATCCCTCAGCGTCATGGTATTACTTATAATTAGCAGAAACTATTTACAGGTATCACACTAATGCTCACTCGTTGTTGTCTATTATCATAATGGGCAAATTTCTTGAAAGACTATTGACCCACATCACACTAGCATGGCATTACAAGGTATTTGATTTACAAGAAAAAGGAAGTTATACCAAATTTGTCACATCGATTATTGTAAAATTGCAGAGTTTCAAGGATTGAGATTGTCTTAAACTGACTTTGAATGAGCTTTTATCAGGTATTTTTAAATTCATAAAACAGAAAAAGAATTACCATAGCATGTTAAAATCAGCAAGACAGTGAAGTTTGAAGGAATCAAAACTGCCTTTATGTGACTGGTGGGTGAGAGGCTTTCTCCATCAGGAGCACCCCTAGGCCAGTAATGTGCCCTGTGGGAAATAATGATGATGATGATGATGATGAATTTAAAAACCCAAAACTAGCGAGAATATGAATTTTTGAAAAGTGTGAATTTGTAAGAAAACCTTTGCTGGTGGGCATCTCTTGCCTACTAGCGAATGTTTTCATACATAATTTCGATTTCGGAAAATTCATATCTTCGTGAGTTTGAAAGTTACTTCATTCAAACTTCACAGTTTTACTAATTTTGATCTGCTCTTTCCAGCTATGGTAATTATATATTTCTGCACTGTGACTTTTGGAATTGCATGATAAAAGCTCATTTTTGAAGCTAAATATTTTTGTGGAATTTTTGCAAAGAAGTGTATGTGTTCAGTGTGATACCGTAATGAGGCTCATTGGGCATAAGATTCCTGTCCATACACATTTCTTTGCAAAAAATGCTTACCGTATTTACTCGAATAAGCGCCTCCCCCGAATAAGCGCCCCCTTTGGACAAAAAAAATTAATAAGCGCCTCCCCCGAATAAGCGCCTCGCACCTGGTTATAGTATACTAATACCAGTACTGTTGTAGTAGTATAACATTGATATTATTGATATTAAGAGGAAAGCATACTTTGACAGTTGTGTACGCGTTTCCTCCCGCTGAATAAGCGCCTCCCTCCAATAAGCGCCTCCTCCGAATAAGCGCCCCGTTTTAGACTTGAAAAATTTAATAAGCGCCGGGGCGCTTATTCGAGTAAATACGGTAGTTTCAAAAACTTATATTTCCTTCAGTTTTAAGGCAACCTCTTTGGAACTTTGTAGTTTTACTGTTATCTATTTACTATTATACATGTATATTTTCCCTAATAATTCAATTGTCTTACAGGCTTGTAACATGGTATATGGGATCAGGGATCAAGCTCCAAATTATGGCCAGGATCAGGGATCAGAGGCCAGGGCTCAGGGATCAAATGGGTGGGATCGAGGATCAGAGACATTGGGTCAGGATCAGGGATCAGCTCAGTTTTTTGCACCAAGGATCAGGGATCAAAAATTTCTAAAAATATGGGCTCAGGAATCAAAATTTCCGTAAAAACCCGGGATCAGTGAGACGAAAATATACCATGTTATGAGGCTGGTCT
This sequence comes from Telmatactis stephensoni, assembly GCA_029948255.1. NCBI lineage: Eukaryota > Metazoa > Cnidaria > Anthozoa > Actiniaria > Isophelliidae > Telmatactis > Telmatactis stephensoni. Next base: position 261,490 of record JALIZF010001414.1, read on the forward strand.
TATATATGTCATGCTAGTGTGGTATGTCTATAGCTTCCTGGTTTGATTCCTGGATGGGCACTTCATGTGAGGTGCGCTTGTTGGTTCATTCTGTCCCTTGCTTTGAGGGTTTTTCTCCAGGTCCTCCAGTTTTCCTCCCTCCACCAAAACAAATTGGTAAAATGAGGGTTGGGTATTTCGAATATTTAATGTATCAAGGAGTTTGTGTGAGTGTATGAGGATTTCACATGGATATTTGCACAATAAAAGTACCGATCATCATTACTAAACATCATTCGTTCAATTATTTTATCTAGGATGCAATCAGTGGATACACCAAGCCTCTTGCCTCGTGGGCTTCTCTCATGCTTGCAACCGAATGGAAGACAGAGGTTCTCCCTGTACCAGAGTCAATGAGAGCTCCTTTCATGGCAAGTATACGCCTGCCTCATGAGTTTACTTCCAAATATGGAACAAGTTATGAAGCAGAAGCCTTACTTAGGAAAGATATATTTGACCGGTACAAGATTTCAGTAGCAACTGTGTGTATTCAGTCATCGTTATGGTGCCGTATATCAGTTAATGTATATAACACTAAAGATGACTATATAATTTTGGCTAATGCTATAAATAGAATGAATCAGGACCTCATATCTGGGGCATTTAAACCTGATGTTGATAGTATTTTAGACTCCGTTGTTAGTCCTGCTCAATCACTAAATACTTTAACATAAAATCATTTTTCCTGTTCACCGATACTACCACAGTTTGCATGGGTGACTAATGGAATTGTTGAGACCAATATAATCTTGTTATAGCCGGAGCGCGCATAGCCAGGACGCTGAGACGTCGTGTATGAAACAGCGCCACAAACCGTCTTCTCCCATTGGGTTATTGTATCGCAACGGACGAGACGAAGTTTGTCGCGAAATTGATATGCGCGCGACCTTACTAAAAATTATCCAATGGGAGTTCGTGTAAGGATGAGTGTCAATGAGAACCAATCAGAATCTATTATATATAACCGTGTAAGACGCAGGGGGTGCAGACCATGGTTTCTGGCGTGTTTCACAGACGGACTAACCGAGAGAAAAGTCCAGTTGCAACGCAAGCTACGCAATGTTACAGAAAAAGGCGCACGAAAAATTAGATGTGTGTCCTGAAACTTGAAAACGCATCTTATTTTCTTCGTTTATACTATCAACATTGAAACAACATTTTCTTTGACTAAAAGAAAACGCCTTTTTTGTGTGTGAACGCGAAAAGGAACCTGAAAGGAAGTGGGGGTAGAAATACGCCCAATATTGTATTGTATTGTACTGTATTATGCAGAGTCTAAGTTATGTCCCTTGTTACAAACTAAGGTATAAATTTGAATGTCTCTCTTAAAAGGTCAAAGAAATATGGCTACCAAAAACTGATTTTAAAATAGGTTTCAGTTATAGTGGTGCCAAATTATGGAATTCTTTACCAAGTAAAATACGCAACTACGAGTCTCTAGTCTCGTTCCGCAATAGAGGGATTTCATGGCAGCCATGTTTGTGGGCAAGTACAATAGAAAGTTTTTGAATGACAAAAGATTTCATTTCTCATGGGAGAAAAGCTCTTGACTATTATTTTGACCACAAACATAGCTGCCGTGAAATCCCTCTATAGTCTGTCGTCCCTTGGCCTTGCATAGTAATTTTTAATTTATCTAACTATAAATTTGTCAGTAGATATATCACAGTGAAGATTTTATTTACACTTATCGAATATGTTCAGTAGCGTGGTTAAGGTGATTCCTCTGTTTTGTACTGCGCACCTCTATCGCGCATGTTCCAAAAAGCACAGAACTACGACTTTGTCAGCATTTTCATTCAAATTACGACTAAAGATTTATTTCCGAGACCCAATAGACTTATCATCGAATTAGCTGTAATGCATCGAATGTTCGAGCGAAATCGCTAAAATACCCTTGTCTTTGATGTACAATATGATGTACGGTGACACTCGTTTTTTCTTAGCTACGAGACAAATAACTCAAAATCTACAATATATCCAATTTATAGCGATTTTTATTAGTAGGATCAATAAAATTATAGAGGAATCACTTGCACGACAGCCTATTTGGAAATAGGCCTGAAATTGTGATCGAGTTTGCAATTTCCTTCAAAGTCCAATACGAAATCTTCAGCAAGGTTTCTAAAAGTGGGAATTGAAAGATTTTGTTCTTAAAATAGTTTGTGATACAGTATGTTTAACCAATAAAGCAATTTGACTCGTAGTTGAGTCTATAACATTGCATTGTGATTGATAGTGTGTTCTTTTCATCTAAGTTTTAAGAGGAGATTTTTTTCACGTTCAAGCATGGGGCAACAAAAACTATTTAGATGAAGAATAACTCTTGTACAAAGCTAAAGTTATTACTTTCAGAACGTGTCGGTTGTTTGTAAGTGGTTTTGATTAATAAAAGTTGGATAAAAGTGTTAATCCAAAGTGAGACTGGTGTGAATGAGTTTAAGGCCTTCTTTCGCTCATTTGCCATGTAATTTCTTACATTCGGCTTGAAGTTGTTAAATTTGAATAAAAGTACAGGATAACCACTTTGTACAAATCAAAATACTAGGATCATTCTAGCAGGCAAACCAACTTTACGTTTAGTTTACTTGACAGTTTTCCAATTTCCGAAGCAGAGTTCAAAGAAATGAGTGGCTACTAGGTCACCCGAACTACCACAGGGACCCCAGCATTACCATTTCGCAATCCTAGTTGGCGAAGTTTCTCTACTTTTTCCGTTTACTTGACCGAAACATACTCCTAGTGCTAGGATATTCCTACCGGCGAGTCAGCTCCGGCGAGTCAGGATGATCCTAGTAGGATGACTCTAGTACCCGAAGTGAAGACCCAAATTTCCATATAAACGTCCTCGGAGACCCAGGGAGGAAGGGAGGGGAAAGGAAAGAGGGGAAAAGGGCGCCCTGGGCTTTTGACTACCCCTAACTTGTCTTAACGGCCAAAATTAATCCAAGCGCGGATTGGCCTTATTATAATTTAATTACAATGAGATCAATCAGAAGCGTTTGTGCGGTTAGATTAGAAGTTAGATTAGAAGTTATCAGTAAACAAGTTGACTCTACGCACCCGGGGGGGGGGGGGGGGGGGTATCAAAAGTCAGAGCCCATCGCTTATTATCTTGTTCTCAAATGGAAGAAATTTGCCCAACAAAAGCACGTCGACCATCCAATTTTGTGTTGTTTATAATAATGTACATTAAATTGTTATCGCTGGTATCTCTTAGTGATTAAAAATCGTCCAGCCACGCCCTTCCTAAAAGACTTCCGGTGTCTTTTAGGGGTAAAATTACCGACGAGCATACCCGATCCTTTTACAATGGAGTCCCCCCCCCCCCCCCCCCCCCCCCGGGTCCATGCATTGCAACATTTTCCAAACAATAGAAGCTGTCGTGCTCTGTTTGAGAACAACAGGTGATAGACATCTACAGGTCATTACGAGATTTTCCAAGGAAAAAGTAGTAAGAGACAAGTTATCGTTTGATATTTACATTGCTGACGTATCAAAATCGCTACGCATGAGTGTAAAGCATCTTGGTCGAATAATGACGTTTTGCTGACAGGAACTGTATTTAGATCTCATTATCTAGATCTCATTGCGTGATCTTGTGATAATTGATTTATTTGGTCCAGGTATTTTGTCATTTAAACTTTGCTTACTTCAGACCATCTAATTGGAGTAATTTTGGCCGTTAAGACAAGTTAGGGGTAGTCAATAGCCCAGGGCGTCCTTTTCCCCTCTTTCCTTTCCCCTCCGCTCCCCTCCCCACTCCCTGACGACCTGGGTCTCCGAGGACGCCATGTAAACAGAATGCAGTAAATGTATAGCAGGTAGGATTATTCGCCTGCTAGGATGATTCTAGTGCTAGGATGATCCTAGTGCCATGTAAACAACCCTAAAAGAAAAACTTTCAAAATACTGTTTGGTCTTGGAGTGTAAACTTTAGACTTGTTGCGACAACGTTTTGTTGGATCAGTAGGTGTATGTAGGAATGCTTTTGTTTTGTGCACGGTCACGGTTGGAAAAAGTGCACAAAAAGATAGAACAATGGGCTTCCTAACCATTCCACTCTATTACATGCTATTAACTTTGATTTGATCATTGGGCAAAAGAGGAACATGAACGGAACACAACAATTTTTCACTGAACACAACAAAGTTTCGTGGAACACAACAATCTCTCACAGAACACAACAAAGTTTCACAGTACACACGTCTTTCAATTCACAAGCAACTAAAATCTTTCACGGGGCAACACTCTTTCACAAGCACAGCTGCCACAGGCTTCCCAGTCTGATTATCTGTGGATTATGTCTAGTAACGGTCATTTCCAGGTTGAAAGCCAAATATACCCTGGTGAGAAATGCTCTCAAAATGCATGACTGATTTTTTTCAAACATCATGGCAAATATTGAGTTCAAAAATAAAGTTTTTCGTGAATGCTTATTTAAGTCTCGGAACTCAGGGATAGCTTGTTACCTCTTTCCCTCATCCCTCCAGCTCCTCCCACCCCTATTTGCGTGTTCAAATGGAACGTTCTGGTGTACGTCGATCAGGTGGCACATACAGCACAATCGGAGAACAGTGAAAACGATAGCCTGGTTTTCACTATCGAAGCAAGACAACGCCAAGCTCGTAGTTTTCACTTGTAAAAGTAGCGACGCAAGCATAAACGCTAGCGCAAACTGAACGGAAAGTTTTATTTTTCTTGCGCGGGCTTGCGTCGTCTTGCGTCGTCTTTCGTTGTCTTTCGTCGTCTTGCGTTATCTTGATTCGTCTTGCGTCGTCTTTCGTTGTCTTGCGTTGTCTTGCTTCGTCTTGCGTCGTCTTGCGTTGTCTTGCGTCGTCTTGCATGCGTTGTATTGAGTCATCGTGCGTGGTCTTGCGTGGTTTTCCGTTGTCTTGCGTCGTCTTGTCGTTAGCGTGAACCAGGCATTATATCGTGTTTTATCCCAACCATAGGAAATACAGCCAATCAGAAAGCAGGAAAGCCGTTGTATATTCGGTGGTATTCAACTGTCTCTTCCCATGAGACATTGCCATTATTTGCTGTATTTTCTATGTTGTGGGCTTAGTGTAGGATAAAATAATTGTATGTATTTGCTACCTGACGCATAAAATCAAATCAAAGCGATTTGAACTCATGCCAAAGGGACAAATTCTAATGTAAGTCAGAAATTTTGTAAGAAATAGCTTCCAATTTTATTATTCAAATATATAGGTATTTAAAAGTAGAAATATTATCACTTGCGAGAAAAAAGTCCTGATATTCGAAAAAAGAAAACATAACGAGCCGCAGCCGACTTGATTTTTAAAACAGCAGGGGTACTGGTTGCTACGGAGCAACGTCATAATCTGATTAATTGCGGTTACGTTCTGACATTGCCGAGGGATTATTCTTTCAACAGCATACATACGCAGTTACGTTTTCCGTGTTATTTTTGGGAGCTACGTCAGGATTTTGGCGCAAAATTGAAATATAAGTCCATTCATCTTCGGTCATGTTTGAGCAGTGTTCGTGTTTTAGATCGGTCCCTAACTATGAATAGAGTGGTTGAGCAAAAGAACCCTCAAACGTTTTGGTACATGTTGAATAGTACTTTATGTGGTAAAAAGTTTCTATGTTCTGCAATTAATTATTTCGAAATATCCACATCAATTCTCGCGAGACGACAATGGCGTACAAATTGAGATGTGCTCGATCGACGCGCGACAAGGAGGTAACAGTTGTATTGCCGTTTGGTCATGAAGTCCTGAGTATTTGAATTGGTAGTTGCATTGCCTGAGTGCTTCGGGTGCAAAGAAATTCTCTTTGTGCCTAGCTGGTTCATCCAGCATGAAGTCCTGGCTATTTGAATTGGTAGGTACAGTGCCTGAGTGCTTCGGGTGTAAAGAAATATTTTCTTTATGCCTAGCTCGTCCATCCAGCATGAAGTCCTGGCTATTTGAAGTAAGTGCATTGCCTGAGTGCTTCGGGTGTAATGAAATATTTTCTTTATGCCTAGCTGGTCCATCCAGCATGAAGTCCTGGCTATTTGAATTGGTAGGTGCATTGCCTGAGTGCTTCGGGTGTAAAGAAATTCTCTTTATGCCTAGCTGGTCCATCCAGCATGAAGTCCTGGCTATTTGAATTGGTAGGTACAGTGCCTGAGTGCTTCGGGTGCAAAGAAATTCTCTTTGTGCCTAGCTGGTCCATCCAGCATGAAGTCCTGGCTATTTGAATTGGTAGGTGCATTGCCTGAGTGCTTCGGGTGCAAAGAAATTCTCTTTGTGCCTAGCTGGTCCATCCAGCATGAAGTCCTGGCTATTTGAAAGTGCACTGCCTGAGTGCTTCGGGTGCAAAGAAATTCTCTTTGTGCCTAGCTGGTTCATCCAGCATGAAGTCCTGGCTATTTGAATTGGTAGGTACAGTGCCTGAGTGCTTCGGGTGTAAAGAAATATTTTCTTTATGCCTAGCTGGTCCATCCAGCATGAAGTCCTGGCTATTTGAAGTAAGTGCATTGCCTGAGTGCTTCGGGTGTAAAGAAATTCTCTTTATGCCTAGCTGGTCCATCCAGCATGAAGTCCTGGCTATTTGAATTGGTAGGTGCATTGCCTGAGTGCTTCGCAGGGGCGGATCCAGTGATTTTCAAGGGGGGGTGCGTTTAAACTGATAGCCAAAATGATCAGTATATGCAGCTATGAAAATCGGATAACGTATTGCCGACTGCGCTATATTTAGACCAAAGAAGTAAATTATGCACAACTTGATCGCATGCAAATTAACATTTACTTTGTTACAACTTAATGACGTTCGCGGATAAATGTTCTAACGTCGTTAAGATCTTTTCCATACTTCGTACAGTAAAAGATATTTATTAACTTAATCTAAAAAGCGAAAAAAAAAATCGCGGTTATCAGGGTATCCTTAGAGATATCACACTTAGGATTTCGTGCGAATTTCTTTGGGCATGTACGGCGTTTTGTACAATTTTTGAACATTTTCTCAAATTAAACCAATTTCTAACGTTAAGAGTTTCTTTAAACTTTTAGAAGTGACAAAAAATATGTCGAGAAAAAGTTTGGGCGAATAAAAATTTGGGGTCGCCAGCAATCCCGCAAAGTTATCGGCGACTTTAGTATCTTTTCCGTAGTTTTCGATTGCATGCGAAAATGTACTAGGCGTTCCTCGTAGTGCTATTCTAGCGCGCCCGCGTTCTTTTGCGTGCGCAAATCAAATACGCAGTAACAATACTAAAATTTTGTGAGAAAAAATTAGAAACTACAACATTTACTCGTGTAAAAGCAGACTACTTAATTAAGCTCAAAAAAGTATACTAAATCTATCAAATTTAGCAACAAAATTACATTGTCGCTGCTTAGGAGATCCGAATTTATCGTGTTGTGGCGGTGAATAGCTTACGGTATGTTTACTGGTGAGCTTCGCTAAAAAGGAGAGAAGATTCCATCACTGGATGATAAAAAATCCCTATTACATCGTCTGATATATTTATGTACATCTATTATATCATCTGATCAGCTTTATACATAAGTCATAATACATAATTCGGGTTGATTTTACCTCTTAAAAAACGAATCAATCGCTGTTCGCTTCATGTTCGCTCTCGATGGTGATCAGATGTGATTCCAAACTCTGCCAAACTTGCAAACACGGCCGCGCCATTTTTCCCGCCACCACAGGCTTCCCGGTCTCAAAGTAGCAGGCGCACGTGGAGGTGCCGTTTTTCCCAATACAAATATAACCAAAGACTTCCCGCCCAACGATAGAAAAAAAAGTTTATGTATGAAAAAAGCTTTCATCGTCGTCCAAAAGGGGGGGTGCGCCCGCACCCAACGCACTACCCCTGGATCCGCCACTGATCCCGCAAAGTTATCGGCGACTTTAGTATCTTTTCCGTAGTTTTCGATTGCATGCGAAAATGTACTAGGCGTTCCTCGTAGTGCTATTCTAGCGCGCCCGCGTTCTTTTGCGTGCGCAAATCAAATACGCAGTAACAATACTAAAATTTTGTGAGAAAAAATTAGAAACTACAACATTTACTCGTGTAAAAGCAGACTACTTAATTAAGCTCAAAAAAGTATACTAAATCTATCAAATTTAGCAACAAAATTACATTGTCGCTGCTTAGGAGATCCGAATTTATCGTGTTGTGGCGGTGAATAGCTTACGGTATGTTTACTGGTGAGCTTCGCTAAAAAGGAGAGAAGATTCCATCACTGGATGATAAAAAATCCCTATTACATCGTCTGATATATTTATGTACATCTATTATATCATCTGATCAGCTTTATACATAAGTCATAATACATAATTCGGGTTGATTTTACCTCTTAAAAAACGAATCAATCGCTGTTCGCTTCATGTTCGCTCTCGATGGTGATCAGATGTGATTCCAAACTCTGCCAAACTTGCAAACACGGCCGCGCCATTTTTCCCGCCACCACAGGCTTCCCGGTCTCAAAGTAGCAGGCGCACGTGGAGGTGCCGTTTTTCCCAATACAAATATAACCAAAGACTTCCCGCCCAACGATAGAAAAAAAAGTTTATGTATGAAAAAAGCTTTCATCGTCGTCCAAAAGGGGGGGTGCGCCCGCACCCAACGCACTACCCCTGGATCCGCCACTGCATATTACAGTTATATTAACCCGAAGGCCAGGGAGGGAGACGATATCCGGACCCTAATCCATACCTTTAGATATCACCTTAGACCGCTGCGCTACCTAGACACTTAACAAATTTAATGACTAATTGGGGTAGTCTATTCGGCGAAGTTTCATTGTAATGCTAATACTCCCCAGGGAAAAAAAATGAACCAATCAGAGTCCAGCTATCAAAAAATAGCTGTTTTGTAAATATATAGAAAGAGAAAATAAAAGAATAAGTTTTCAGGAACATCGAGCTTGTCTGCATTGTGTTACTCCATCGATTTGTCCCAATTCCCCAGGGAGATAGACGAACCAATCAAAATCTAGTCGATTGAAGCGCGATCAATAAATTTCCATGATTATTTTATTAAGTACAGCAAGCTTCAAGCCGTCACGTACGCTATTACTTATGGATTTTTATTTCCGTTCCAAAGTGAAATGATCGGCCTCACTGAAGATGTTCAGTTCGAATCCACGTTTCTTATTTCAGGAATTAATATCCCTAGAGCGTAATCAGATTAAGACATCAGCAAAGGTAAGTTCTTTTATAAGTTAAGGTGATTTAAAATTTGGATTGATACTTTTAGCTCATCGTTTTAAAACAAAGCTCGTAGTTGTTTACATGTACGCGTTTGTTCTTCAATATTAACACCAAATTTGTTAGTTACATGGTCGATTTGAGTTTAATTGTGTAAGTAGACGAGAAATTAAATTATAACTGATCTCGTCAAAATGTATCCCCGAAAACTCCACAGAGAATCTCGTAATGCAGAATGCCAAACTCGCGCAAGTTTTTATATTGTCGTATACTCAAAATATTGGGAAATGTCATTTCTGCCTAGAAACTTAATAACACAAAAAAGTAAACCATTTAAATCTTTCATAGTGCTTTCATTACATGATGAATTCTTTCAAGTGATTCACTGCTCTGCCTCACGAATTATCCTATACATAGTCAAGATAACTAAAATTACACGATTGTAAAAACCAGAGTAAGCATCAGACTGAGAAACGCACGTCACGTGATTTGACATGTTTCACCGCATTTGTGCTATTTTTAAACCACAGGTCACTTACGCGCGCTCGTCAGTTCGAATCGTGTTCTAAAAAGAAATCGAATGAGGGACAACACGTCAAGGTTTTTATAAGGGTGTGTGTCAGTCATGCACCTGATTATACTCTCTTTGATTTATTCGTCATTTTTGATGTTAGTCTTGTGGTTAGGGAACGGGAACTAATTTCGAAAACTGAAGAACTGATGTCCAAAGCTGTTTTTTATCATAATCGGTACCTATTTTAATATCCCATATCAATCTTGGGGCGGGGAAGGGGGTGGGGTGGGGTGGGGGTGGGAAAGAACTAGAACCCTTCACTACCCCTCTGACTTTCTCATGCGACCTACGCTGGGGCTATTGTTAATGGGGCTTTAATAGCTTGTTGCTTAATTTGTAGAAACCCAGAACACAAGATGCTATTTTCCCTCGATCAGTAGCTTGTAACATAGTACACAACATGCATCGTGCGTGTGTCCGACCCTGCAACAGATGCGCGCAACAGTTAGAGAAGTAAAAACGAGTTCTTTTTCTGAAGCCATACCAACCTTACAACAGATCGCGCAACGTTTTGCGCAACAGCTACAGGGGCCGTTTGTACGAAGGGTGAATATAGCACTATATCTAGCGGATAAATCCTTATCCAGCGGATAAAATCTATACAAAATCTATACAGTGGATAACTCTTATCCGGTGGATAACTTTATCCAACCTTCGTACAACCGGGCCCAGAAGTACAACTAACCGAGCTTTTTCTGGGGCATTGCGCGCGCCTGTTGCAGGGGTTAACACACGTTCTGTTGCGCGCAACATTGCAATAACCTTGGACTACTTAAATTGTTATGAGTTGGATTTTGGTATTTCAAACCTTAGTGGCTACCATTTCCAGAGCTAATGCACACATTCCAGATGGCGCGGAGCTTCAGTAACGAAAATTCGGATAAATTTCGACGAATTTTTCGTTCTTTTACTCAAGTTAGCATACGTCTGTTGTGGGCAGGGCCAGAGTTCAAACGTCGCCCGAACAAAAATTCTTACACATGTTCTAAAATAAAACACTTAATATAATCATAGATAAAAAAAGTTTTCTGATAAACGTCTTTAAAGTCCGTGTGCTTTTTCCTTGTGCTTGTCGGGCTGACACCTATCGTTTCCTTGACAGCCTAGATATGAGCATAGTCTGGATTTTAACCTTCTTCTCTGGATGGACTGTATAGAGAAGTTCGAAATATGGCACTACGTATTCTAAATGATGCATTGTTTTTTAGCAAACAGCGCTATTAAACGTTTGTAATTAGATATAACGGTTTTCTGATTTACATCGTTAACGGATCGGCGACATAAACGTGGTTTTCGTTTTCGTGACAACCTAGATATGAACATAGTTCGAATTTTACTGTATAACCCTTTTCGATCTCTGAATGGAGAAGGTTGAAATCCGAGTACCATGTATTATAACTGCTGCATTATTTCTTAGCAAGCGGCGTTATTAAACGTTTGATTAACTTACCATTTATATACAACTATAGAACATAATGAGACTAATACAATTAGCAGTGTTGTTCGTCCACTTTGAAGCTCCATGTCCACGGACCTGAAAATGAATATAAAAATCTGAAAGAAATTTCTCATCCTCATTAACTAATTAGTAGTTGTGAAAGACTTGTGTACTGTTGTGTATTGTTGTGTTCAGTGAAAGATTGTTGTGTTCCACGAAAATTTGTTGTGTTCAGTGAAAGCTTGTTGTGTTCTATGAAACTTGAGTTAATTTGATGTGTTGAGTGAAAGATTGTTGTGTTCCACGAAACTTTGTGTTTTCAAAGCAATTTTGCATTGTGTTTTGCCCCTGTGGGCCACCGTAATTCATTCACTCACTCACTCACTCATTCACTCATTCATTCATTCATTCATTCATTCATTCATTCATTCATTCATTCATTCATTCATTCATTCATTCATTCATTTATTAATCGGCATTTATTTATTTATCTATTTATCTATTTATTTATTTATTTATTTATTTATTTATTTATTTATCAGCCGTAAAAGGGCCAAAAATTTGACCGTAAGCTGTAATAATAGGAAAATACTAACCGTTAATCGTAATAATTCCAGCGTTCTCAACAATAAAAATTAATAATTTCCATTGTTCTTAAACATAATCGTAAAAAAGTCAAAATATTAACCGTTAACCGTAATAGCCACCACCCCATTGAGACCCTCTTATAAATGATACCTTGCTAAATCTTGATATCTTTAAAATCTCTTATAATAACTTACATGTACCTAACCCGATGGTATACAAGTAAAGATGATGATGATGATGATGACGGATGATTCTAATTAATCTCTCGATAAAAAATATCCTCTGTTTGATCTAGTGAGACTAGTGAACAACCCGGTATATAAATTTGAAAAAAAGAGCTTTTCTTAGAAACCCTTTTCATTGAAAGTAACAAGTTGAATAGAAAATATTTTTGTTTCGGCTATCTGTGTTTACGGGTTTCCTGTGTTGCTTTGCTTCGAAGTGCATGACGGTTGTATTACCTGATTGGTTGATATTCATATTTGCGGTCTCCTGATTGGTTGAAATCAAAAGCGTACAATTTTCAAAATATTCACATGGCCCATAAGAACAACTGATCAATTTCAGTTTAGTCGAACTCAATGCAAAACGCATTATTTATCTTCGGTTTTAATTTTTATTCTGTATTTTTAACGAACGTTGAATGGAAAGAAAAAACCTAGCTGAGAATGGATGAATCGAGTCTTCTGTCATCACTGCATAAAGAAAATATCGTACCGAATTTATCGAATCTCGCAGAAACTCTGAAATCGTCGCTGCCATCGTCTGTGAAACCGAAACGTGGTCAGTGGTACAGTCCTTGCAACTCACCAAGACCGAAACAGCCTCAATCGCCGGACGATGGTCTTCCAATCCTAAAGCTAAATCATTTTGAGAAAACCCCGAGGATTTTGTTTGGTAATGTGAAGTTTGGATCTTCCAAAATAGAAGAATTAGTCGTGTGGAATCCGCATCCTATTCGCCAGACACTTCGAGTAGAGAAATGTCCATCCAAACGTGGATTTACTCTTGTTTGCTGTGATGATGGAGAAAGCTCAGTTTTAACTCTCGATGCTGATGAAGAGGTTGTGTTACCTGTTAAATGGGAGCCAAGTGAGGCTGGGAAATGTCGGGAGATGATAATTTTTAAGTGGAATGAAACTCATCGTCTTCAAGCCATTGTGATGGGCACCGCTGTGGATACTAAAGCTAAAAAGGTAAAAATTTAGTTATTCAAGATTTTATGTTATATAAATGTATGTAAAATTATTGAAACTTATTTAGAGTTTGTGGCTATATTCTGTGAGATCAGGTGTAATGACTATGTTGTCAACAGGACTGTTGTAAACAACAATGATCCGTTAATTTTAAATCCAGCTTGAATAAATTATAAAGTCATTTTGACAGGGGTTGCAGTAGTTTTTCTACGTCAATCTGTCAGCTGGCTTTACATGAAATTACCTTGGTCCCAGAGGCTGTTCTTAGTAAATATCACTCTGTAACCAGAGTAGCATTCTTGTACAAACTTGATCCCTTGTTTCAGCAAATGTCAGCCATTAGGATTTTTGACAGCAACATTTGCACAGTAATTCTGTGCTCAAAGTCGACACTACTGAACATACATCTTGGACAGACAGTGACCTGTGATTGGTCAATGAATAACTAGGAATTGAGTAAACTCCGAGGTGGACAATAGGACTGTATAGTGCTATAGATAGATGTGTGCCAGGGTCAGCCACTGTGTAGTCAGCTAGCTGTAATGCATGTGCCAACACAAGTAATGGTGGCCAGACTAGATGACACCCTGGATAGTATTGTTCATGAAGTTGTATTTAAATCTAGTCTTTTTAAAGAGATTATTTCTTCTTTCAGAAAAGACGATCGGTCCTTTGTAACAGTCAGGTGTTTAACACTAAAGTTTCTAAAAAGCCCATCAAAACAACCTTCTCAATAGTGTCCAAAGATCCTTTACCCAATCAGGAAAAGCCAGCAGCTCATAAATTTGGTGAAGCTATACCTGCTGTCAAAGAAATCCCTGAAGACAAGGTTGATCAGAGAAGAGAGACGTTTAACACTCAAAGTGCTAAAAAGCCCATCACACCAAGTTTTTCAATAGTAGCCAAAGATCCTTTACCCACACAGGAAAAGTCTGCAGTTCATGAATTTGGTAAAACCATACCTGATGTCAAAGAGATCCCCAAAGAGGATGTTGATGAGAGACGAGAGACCTATGTAGTTACAAGTGTACCAACACAAAACAATGATGTCAAGAACAAGAGTGTTTTTACTTTGAAGTCAGTAGATATTAGAGGAAAAATTGAAAATGAAACAAACCGCTGTAACGAGCAAATGCCCTTTGATCCCCAAGTTGAATTCAATAAAAACAATGATCGACGAGAGACCTATGTGCAGAACACCAACTCCAATCAATGCCAGACTAAGCCCGAAATAAGAGTGACCAAAGCAGATGCACCAATAAATGTACCTAAAGTAGATGCACCAACTAATCCAGGTACCACCCAGAACCAAAAGACAATGGCTCATCCACCTAAGAATAAAGCCTTAGAGTGTAAAGAAAATAAAAAGAATGAAAAACCAGTCTCAACTAAAACAATCTCCAAACCAAGAAGTGGTCAAACAGCAGTTGAAAAGAAGGCAAAAGAAATTCTTCCTCCTGTTGCATTTGAGGTTGACCCCATAAAGAAACCAGCTGAGAAACCAAAATTAACAGAGAGGGTCATGAAGAAGAGAAAGGATGTTACTAGTAATGAAAGTAAGATAGCAAAAAGCTAGAATTTATGTTATTAATTAGTACTACATCACAAAGCTGTAGACTAGCAGTGTCCAGGGTCTGGTTGTACGAAGGTTGAATTAAGCACTATCCAGCGGATAGATCCTCATCCAGCAGATAAAATCTAGTATTAATACAAAATCTATACATAACTCTTATCTGGTGGATAACTATCCAACCTTCGTACAACCGGGCCCAGGTGACTTAAGGTTTGCACTCAGGCAACTGAAAATAAAGTGTATGATACATTAGGAAAAAAAGTCAATTCCCAGCTTGGGTCAAACATGGAGTCTCCCAGGCCTGTACTATCTAACCAGGGACTCCTTGGGAATCTGTTCTATTTTTACAAGTTTAGGCTATTGCAGATTTCCTAAGTAAAATAGAACAGATCCCAGGTAAGACCCAGGCAAACCCCAAGTTGGAAATTTACTTTTTTTTTTCCCTGTGATACAGGTAAAGCTGGTTTGATAGGGAGCCTGAAGGAATGATATTTAAGTTAGAAAACAGTCTTGCACCATAAAATTTTCTGTTCAGATTGAGTTAATGTAGTCTGTACATATCATTATAATAATGTTGAAATAGGACCATCAAGTCTCAAGAAAACTAGAAAAGTCAAGATGAAGGTTGCTGCAAAAGGAGTTGCACCTACAAAACTAAAGCTAGTCAAGCCACCCAAGACAAGTATTCCTCGGCACCCAATGCCTTTTGCTGCTAAGAACATGTACTATGATGAAAGATGGATTGAAAAACAAGAACAAGGTCAGATATTAAATCAATGGTGATTTCTCAGCCCCCCATGCTTTATATAGAACATTCTCTTGAGCTGACACTTTCACACTTTTAAAGTGGAAGACCAATCAATCATTTCAAAAGTTTATTATTTAACAGGATTTACAAGATGGTTGAATTTCATGCTGACCCCACCTGATGATTGTGAAGTGATTTCTCAAAGTCAACAGCAAAAAGGTACATGCAGGATACATTAGAGCAGATATGATATGACTGTGAAAAAGCAAGATCACAGCATGGTTTTAGGTTACAACTTAAGGAGTTTTGAAGGTTTTTGTAGCCATCACTGCTACTGACATGGTCATCTCAAGGTGGGGCTGATTTCACACTCATACAGAAACTGATACTAGTGCCTATACAATAGAAAGGATAACATATCCTCCTGTACACCAGGCGGTACAAAATTTGAAACATTCCAGATTTCTGCAGGTGTTGCTTTTAAGCACTAATAAATCTGGTGTGGGGAGTTGCGGGAGATAACAGAGAGGAAACAAGGAAAAAACCTTGGGCCACTACACAGGCTTAACTGGCACCTTGACTGGTATAACTAAAGATGAAGATCTAACCTATTAATGAAATTCTGTTATTGTAACATATGATATTTTCCAAACACAGGTTCAATGCCAATGACTACAACAAAATCGATGAAATCATCACAACCTAAAGCACCAAGCAAAGAAGAGTTATCCTTTAAAGCATACACAGCTCGCCGCAAGATGGCACGGCTTCGACGAGGTGCCTGCTTGTTGTACCAGTCAGAGCCTGTGGTTTGTATTATCAGGAAGATTGAAGCTGAAGTTGAACTAGGACGACTGTCAATCAGACCCGACAAGAAAATGCATGCCGATCTTGGTAAGTCAAAGACATCACAGTATTTATTGTTACCAGGGTCCGGTTGTACGAAGGGTGAATAGCGCTATCCAGCAGATAAATCCTTATCCAGCGGATAAAATCTATACAAAATCTATACAGTGGATAACTCTTATCCGGTGGATAACTTTATCCAACCTTCGTACAACCGGACCCAGGTGACCAGTTGAAAATTGAAGTGGTTCTGCAAAAACAGCATACAGTATTATTAAGTACTAATTAAGCTGTGATCAAAAGTCAACTTATATCCTATGTTGATAAAAAAATCAAGGGATAATTTACTGTTTGATCAAAGTTCTTTTGCAATAATTTGTTTTTGCACTGTCTTCAATTATGGTTACATAACTGGAAGGTAGCTGATGGTCAAGTAGTCACAGAGGCTCAGTGTCACTGTCTGGTGATCCAGTCTCATTATCCTGTAGACCAAAGTTCGAGTTCCCATTCCAGCTATTAGTTGAGCTAGGCTGAATTTGTTTCTGGGTAGTCATTGGTTCAAATTCAGCTTGTCAGTATTTAGTTCATCATTGCATCATTGAAGATACATATTTAGCTAAACTGGTTACCATTTACACTGCAGTTACCAATAATATTGAAAAGAAATTGATATGCCTGTAGGTTGATGTTACGGTGGCAGTTCCACTAGTTTATTCACTAAATGAGTAAAAAATTATTATTCACTCACACAAAAATGACACTTTTCTCCTTAGGAATAAAAAAGAACATAGTTAAGATGATTTTGTCATACAATCCACTTTGGCTCAGAATTGGTCTCGAGGTAAGAGTCAGTGTATTTGAATTGTGAAACAAAAACACAGTACTTATGGAACATTAATCAAACAGTTATTCCTTATATTGATTCCTTTCTAGACCATCTATGGAGAGATATTGCCGATACAGTCTAACAGTGATATCAGTGGGCTGGCAAGATTTGTCACAGATCGGTTGCTAGGCAACCCCGATATTGCACGTGCCTATGCTCATCCCAAAGTACCCGGTCTGTACAAGGAAGGCTATGTTGAACATCTGTCAAAATTCACTCTCAAGAAGTTCCTTTTCCTGGTGCTGTTTCTTGACCGAGCTAAGCTGACTAGAATAATTGACCATGATCCTTGTTTGTTTGACAAGAATGCCGAGTTCAAGGTACCTTTTGTGACCTCTTGCTACATTTTTAATCATGCCCATGGCAACCAAATTGATTGTAGTACGTACACCTTGTTGCACAGTTGCTTGTAGTTTCCTTTCCATTACAGAAGCAAGCAGTTAAGCGTTTTTTAGGAATTTTATGCATATGAGCGTACAAAATTATTTCACAAAGAACGATACAACTTCGACTGCGAGTTTTCGTTTCTGCCGTTATTGCGTATATGTCACACCCTGACACCATCACAAGATATTTCGATGAAAACTCTACAAAACTCGTCGTCGTCCAGGCGATGGCTACAAGTTCTGACGCACGCGCACTAACAATAGCAACGAAAATGTAGTCATACTCGTATTCAAATTTAAAGGTCCCTACCATTTCTCCTGTCCCTCAAAAGTCTTGCTCTACACAGTGGGTAAACAAAATCGTGCATTTTACACACTGTTGCATTGCAAGTTTAAAGAACAAAATGAATATTTCTTGTAACAAAACTGTATAAAAAATGCTGCCGGAAGTGGGAACCTTTTCTACTCTAAAAGAAAATCAGTTCCGCGCGGAAACTGGTTATACATGAACGAGCAACATTTGTTCTTTAAGCCGGCGATACACGCTGCCACTTTTTTCTCCCGCTAGGAATGCAATTTTACATTTTGTTGCAGAGAAAAATTGCAGCGTCTGTCACCATTCTGCAACATTCAGTACGAGCGTGCAATGTTGCAGAGAAAAGTTCAAACTGAACTTTCTGCAACAATTTTTTTGTTGCAAGACGTCGTTGCCGCCCGTGTTGCTCGACATACACTCGGCAATTTCGCTCTCGCAACAAAGTCCCTAAAATTGCAATGTTTTTCGCGCTTACAATGCAATTTTAGGGACTATACCTTGCAACAATTTTGTTCGATTTTGTTGCCACACGCATACAAATGTGTGGTTTTTCTTGCAGTCAAGTCGAAGTCTGTTGCTGACATTTTCAAGAGAGTACTTGAGAGGCGAAGGTGATATAACCAAACATCTTAGCTATCTTGGATTTTCGGTAACCCACCAACAGGTAAGACCATTGATCTATATTTTACAAAGTTTTGTGTAATCAATCCACATGATCGATCGCGCTTTTGTCTGTGCTTGTTGGCTTAGTCTGTTCGTGGCTATTAATTTGAGAAGATAATTACAGCGCCTTTCATAATTACGCGACATCTGCAGACAGCACTAGAAAGGTTTTTAGTGTTTTGACGACCGTCAATCCAATCTACGACTATTCGTTCTCCATGAAACAAACCCAAATTGATATCAAAAGTCTAAACAGCATGAATATCACGTGAAAAAGTTCAATTTTGTTTCGTTTATGAGTGTAGAAAGCTGAGATTTTACAAATTCCGGCCGTTACATATTTGATTGACGGAAGTCAAAACGTATGTTTTGGGCTGGCGCCAAATTTGTCGAGGTCGCGTAATTATGAAAGGCGCTGTAACGTAAAGTGTTGTGTCCTTTCAGCGTCCTATCGATGAGTTTGACTACGCAGTAACAAACATTGCTACAGATTTACGTGATGGACTTAGATTAACGTAAGTAATGTCATTCGTGATTGCCGCAAATACCTTGTCCTGTATCTAATCCTGTCCTGTTTTACAGGCGCGTTGTTGAATTGTTAACACATAACTGGCAGCTCACACAAAATCTTCGTGTTCCAGCAATAACAAGATTGCAGGTAAAAAAAACATGCCCTTTTTTTGTAGCGTTTTTGATATAATTTATATACATTACGGGCAACATAATTTTGCTACATAATCGTGCAACTTTTTTAAAGAGCAAATGTTGCTCGTAATTCCTCCCATGCCTAACGCGTCTTTCTTTCTTCCACGAAGTAGAAACATATAAAGTGGTAACAAGAGAGTAGCATTTACTTTACAACGTGAAGCGGGACAATGTTCGACGAAATGTTGCATGATTTTATTCCTCATCACGGCACTTTAGCCTTCGCCTGCAACAAAACTGATTGGATACGCTGAAGAGAACAAACAAACAAACAAACGACCGTGCAACTGAAGCAAACATTACAAAAATAAACGAAATAACAAACTAAATTAACACTCTTTTCTTGTCCCTGCTAATTCTTGTGAGATACTTTAGACAAAATTCTACGTTTGTTTTGCACGTGATTTCAAGTATATTTTTCTAAGGTGCTGTTCATATGAAGGCGAGTTGCACGTGGTAACCCGAGATAACTCTTTTGTTTTCTTTTGCTGGGGACTCTAAATCAAAAGAGTTATCTCGGCTACCAGGGACAACTCACTTTCAAATAAATAGCCTCACATTGAGATTGCCTTCTGAAACACCATTTGTATTCATATCTCTCCTTTAGAAAATCCACAACGTGGAAGTTTTCATGGAAGCGCTCAAAGAAAATAAAATTCCTGTCGGCGAGGGAGAAAGTAAGTCTTTAAATTTGGTGGGCACCTTTATTCAACGCCTACTTTGAATTTTCTTTATTTCAAAGCGGGTTCGGAAGCTCTCATCGAACTTCGTTGGCGTACTTCGAACTAAATTTCCACGCAAATTCGGAAATTCTTCAAAATCAAGGTTTCCACTGAGAATGAGTGGCATTACAAAGCAAGACACCGCTCTGCCCAAAAAAGTTCGCATTTGATCATCAAAATCGAATCTTCCGTGTCTATCTTGAGTCAAGAAACTCAATTCTAGCAAGTTCATAGTTCACAAACGAAGTTTGTTGTGAACATCCAAAATACAACTTAAACTATGGAGCTTCCGGACGAACTTCGGAACTATCTCCTGAAATGTGGACTGCACTGTAAGATTTGTTTTCTGTAATGTTTTCAGGTTCTGCCATCAATCCTCGTCATATTGTTGATGGACATCGTGAAAAGACACTGCAAATGCTCTGGCTTATTATATTTAATTTTCAGGTAACATGATTGAATTGAGCATATTAAACTTCAACTTTTCGCCTCCAAAAACTGACCTTGTGATAGTTTTTTGCATAACGTGGCGCGCATAAATTTCAAATATATTTGTCAAAAACGGTCACGTTTCCACGCTCAATAATTCCACAGATACATAGTATTTTGGTAATGTAGAGCGAAACGTCTTACGCTGTTGTAGACGCGAGGATGTTTCACGCAACAGCCAAAAGGAAGTCGTAAAAGTTGGATTCATTTCTGCTTTGCGAAGTCGAGTCTGAAAATGAGCTTTTATCATGTAATTCCAAACGTCACAGTACAGAAATATAATTACCATAGCTGGAAAGAGCATGTCAAAATTAGTAAAACTGTGAAGTTTGAGTGAAGTAACTTTCAAACTCACGAAGATATGAATTTTCCGAAATCGAAATTTTGTATGAAAACATTCGCTGGTAGGCAAGAGATGCCTACCAGCAAAGGTTTTCTTACAAATTCACACTTTTCAAAAATTCATATTCTCGCGAGATTTGGATTTAATTTCTTCAAACTTCACTGTCTTGCTAATTTTAACATGCTCTTTCCAGCTATGGTAATTCTTTTTCTATTTTACGAATTTAAAAATACCTGATAAAAGCTCATTGCGTCGTGGAACACGTTATGCAAAAACGCAAATTCTAACTTTTGTTAAAACTCTTTCTAAAGCCTCAGGTTTTAACTAGCGATGCAAGCAAAAAGTGCAAGGATAACTTTCTACAACAAGATTTTAACTGAATTTTTCCTTTGTTTTCGGTATCCAGGTGAATGTGGTACTCAACGAAAAGCAACTGCAAGAAGAGATTTCTTTTTTAGAGCAAAACCAGCATTTACAAACCCAGCTAACCACCATGATAGTTGATGGCTCATCGATGCTTGGGTTGCCTCGTAGCAAACGAGAATCTCTTGAAAATGACATTTACTTCAAATCACGACGACTTAGCCTGTTGCTCAAGTGGTGCAAGCTTGTTTGTAGACAGTATGGTTTGAAGGTATTTGTTATTCATATACTAATATTTCGCGCACATCGGAACGGTCAGTGCAAAAAAATTCGTGCTCAACCGGTGGGTTTGATATTTGCCAAAATTGCAAAATTCTGGCGTGAGGTAGCGCATGCGCATACGTTTATTAATTTGCCCTGTTCAACCGTTTTTAAACAAAAACGGGAGTTATAGCATTTCTTTTGAACATCACTTGCGTTCTTTATGAGACTTTCACCTGCGACAACACTGATTGAATGTAAACAAGTAGACAAGACAAGCGAACTGTTAAGCGGTTTTTTTTTTTTCGATTCGTTACGAGTAGTCAGGCCCAGTTCAGACGTCGAACATTTGCCGCGTCGAATCTAATAGTTGCATTTTGTAGATGAGAAGTGCGGCTTCTGAACCAAATAAATTTGACAAGTTTGATTCAAACTGAATTTTTCAATTTAATACTTAACCAAATCTGTCAAATACAATAGGTTCAGACGCCGCACTTCTCATCTACAAAATGTAATTATTAGATTCGACACGGCAAAAGTTCGACGTCTGAACATGGCCTCAGTCCCGCTAAATACAAAAATTAAAAAGCGGGCCTAACGACTTTTAGAAAGTCTAACAAACAAGCAAACAAAGAAATAAACAAGAAAGACACAAAAGAAGACGAACAAACAAACAAACAAAAACAGTGAATGTTACGTTTTGTATTTCTAGGTTGAAAACTTCACGGTTTCATTCTCCGATGGCCGTGCACTGTGTTATCTACTCCATTTTTACCACCCGTCCCTACTCCCCCTCAGTGCGATCAAACAAGACACGACATTGACAAGAAACCCTGGTATTCAAGATGATATTGACAGTGAAGAAGAAGAGGGGATAGTAAGAGATTCTTGGGCGGGTAGCTATAGCCCAGGTGAGCTAATTTGGTTTATAGGCGGTTCATTTGAAGAATACCACTGACTAACACTAATCTCCCTCCAAACAACTGGACCCAGATAAATTTTGACAGCTTGAGTTAGAATTTGGAAGTCATGGCTTTGATTTTCGAAAGCGAGTAACCAAGAGTAAAATCTAAAGAAGACCATTGGTGTTAACCCTAGGTTAGCGCTAATGTGCTTTCGAACAGCCGAGCCCTGGTCTTGTAAATAAGGTGTTGTCCTTGGTTGCCGTGATATAAACTCTTGCTATGTCCTCATCTGAAGGTCGACGATGTCAGCGGTTATATTAAACACCGTTTAGTTGTAGATGGTGTCTATCGCATCGCATTATGGTCAGTGTATTTGCATAATTGCAATTTATGATTTCACTCATGTAGGATCTGGCACCAATACAGAAATTGAAAGACTGAAAGCAAATGAAAGAGAGAACTTTAAAGTTCTTGCAGAGAAGGTAAGTTATGTCTCTGCAAACATTTTGTTAACAAGTTAGTGTCAAACACCATGTCCTTTCTCTCCATGATCCATTAGGTACAAGCCCTCGGTGGAGTACCTCTTATGACCAAGTTCTCTGATATGTCTAACACCATTCCAGATGAAAAGGTTAGTCTCTTTCACTCCTTCAGCAAATGAATTATAAATTATAAAATAAAATTATAAATAAATTATATAGATTTTGACGTAGTTCGCACTTTCTGATTGGTCAAAGCACGCGCGTTGTGGTGTGGCGCGCTCTTTGTGAAAGTACATACTGTAGCACGCACGCGCACTTTTTCAAATTTTCTGTAAAAAATGAAATAGAAAACTTGCTTCAAAATAGTACGGCAACAGCAGGTAATTTTCTTGTCCAAAATGGCGTTACGATCCCTTTCATATTTCTCTTCCATCCCGCTCTTCATTTTCAGCGAACATTCCGATCTTTTTTAAACTAGGATAATTTGATATCTTCTTATATCATAATGTTGTCGTAGGTGGTTATAACATATACATCATATCTTTGTGCACGTTTGCTTGATTTACGTGATGAAACCCGAGCTGCTCGTAAGATACAAGTAGCCTGGAAACGATATCAATTAAAGAAACATCTACAGCGGCGTCAAGCATTGGTACAAGCTGTTGTTACTACGCAGGTAAACTAGCACATTTAGTGTTGAATGTTATTATTTGTTTGTTTTTCCTGGATGCTTTTGTTGCTTGTGTTGTTGTCCTTGTCGTTGTTGTTGTCTTGTTGTTGTTGTTGTTGTTGTTGTTGTTTTTGTGGGTCTCTCGTGTGTCTTAAGGCCCAGAAACACTGTACAATTTTTTCTGCAATGTTGCACGCAACTCAGTTTGGCACTGTGTGCTCAGCCCTACAATGTTGCGCTCAACGTTGCAGATGTAGAAATCGATCCTAAACGTGCAACTGTTGTGCCCAATGTTGCAGGACTCAATCATTAGGCGGGATTTGGCCCGATTAGAGCCCTAGCTTTCTAAGACAGCTTATGTACCGTACTAGCTGCATCGTGTAAATGAATTTTTGTACTAAAGTAGTTAGGTTTATTGTTGTAGGCATACGCCCGTGGTGCGCTTGTACGTCGCCGTTACGTGAAGCTAGTCAAGTCTGCCATCATCCTACAAGCAGCTTACCGCGGATACAAAGTACGCCAAGAACTCAAGCATCGTGTTGAAGCTGCACAACGAATTCAACAAGCATTTCGTGCTACAAGAACCATGTGTCGCGAGAGAGCAGAGTTTCTGCGCTTCAAGAAAGCAGTCATAGTTATGCAAGCAGTGGTTCGTGGTCGACACTGTCGGCGTATGATGAGAAGAAATCAAGCTGTAGTTACAATTCAGGCTGCGTGGAGATGCTACATAGCTAGATCTTGTTACTTACGCATGAGGAAAGCAACAGTGATTTGCCAGAAGTATGTTAGAGGATGGTTACAAAGAAGGCGTTTTGTTAACTCTAAGGCCGCAGCAGTGGTTCTTCAAGCTCGTTTTCGAGCTTGGAAGACTCAGAAGAGAGAAAGGCAAAGATTCATGGCACTCAAACAAGCAGCCATTACCGTACAGGCTCACTATCGTGGATATAAGGCTCGTAGTCTTGTCAAGAAAGTAAAAGCTGCTGTTGTTATTCAGGCTTTCTACAGGATGAGACAACAGCGCGCTCAATATTTCAGGCAACGAGACGCTGTTATAAAGATTCAGTCGCAGACAAGAATGTTTCTAGCAAAGAAAAAGTTCACTGAAGAGAGAACTGCAGCCATAAAGATACAGAAAATCTACAGATCCTCCAGATGTGGCCATCAACAAAGACAAGTCTACTTGAACATGAAGTCCTCGTGTGTCAAAATTCAGTCTGCTTGGAGAGGGTATGTACTCAGAAAACAATATCTTCTGCTCAAGGATTCTACCACTAAGATTCAAGCAGCTCTAAGAAGACGTATTGCCCTGACTAGGTATAAGAAGCTACAAGCATCAACCCTCACGATTCAGTTGTATTACAGAAGCTATCAAGTAATGAAGGTAGTCCAGCACGAGTTCAAAGCCAAGAAGTCTGCAGCAATAGTAATCCAGTCATTCTACCGTCAGTACAAATGCAAAACGACGTTCTTAGAAACAAGACAAGTAGTGGTTAGACTCCAGGCCTGTTACCGTGGTTACGTGGATAGAACAAGATATTTGGCTCTAAAAGAAGCCGCTGTTGTTCTACAGCGAAGATACCTTGCATTACGTCGAGGTCGTCAACAGCGTCTCATAGATCACATTCAAAGAGGTGCAATGATTACCATACAAGCTGCAGTGAGAGGTTTTCTAGTCAGACAAGATGTCAGACGGCAGGTTTGTGCAGCAACTGCCATTCAAAAATCCTTCCGTTCCTTCATCGCAAAGAAGAGGTATCAGGCAATAAAATCGTCGGCATTGCTCATCCAAACAAGATATCGTGCATTTGTGGTTGGAAAAGCTATGCGAGTGAGTTACCAATCAATTAGGAAGGGAATTATCACTATTCAAGCATTTTATAAAGGATACAGAGTGAGGCAAGAAGTAAAACGCTGGCATTCATCAGCTACAACCATACAAGCAATGTACAAGTGCTACACGATAAAGGCTAGATATACCCAGATCAAGAAAGCAACGCTGGTACTACAGTCACACTATAGAGCTGCCAAACAAGGTCAGGCCCAGGAAGAACAGTACAAGAAGATACGATCAGCAGTAGTTATGATCCAAGCGTGTTATCGTGGTTCTAAAGTAAGACAAGAGGTTCGTCTGCAACATCTTGCCGCAGTTATCATCCAGGCAAACTTCAAGCGACATGTTGTACAATCAAGATATCAGCTACTTAAACGAGCTACTACCGTAATCCAAACACATTACAGAGCATTACAACTTGGGAGGATTGACAGACAGCGGTACCAGCTAGCGAGATCATCGGCCATGGTGTTACAATCAGCCTTCAGAGGCCAGCAAGCAAGAAAACTGTACAAAACACTAAAAGCGGTTGTATGTCTACAGTCGGCTTTGCGAGGCTTCTTTGTTCGTCGTGATGTCGAACGAATGAATAAAGCTGTTTTGAAGATACAGTCTGTTTATAGAGGCTACATCACATGCAAGTATTACTCAACGGTAAAGCAAGCAGCACTTACGATCCAAGCTAGATATAAAGCGTATACACTGGGCAGACAGACAGCCTGCAAGTACCAAGAGATGAAACAAGCTGCTATAGTAGTACAGGCCGCTTATCGAGGACACTGTTCACGAATAGAAGTCAAGAGACTCAGAGCCGCCATTGCTATTCAGTCACATTATCGCGGGTACGTCGCAAGAAAAGACTTGGAATCAATGCGAAAAGCAGCTATTTGCATCCAGGCGTCCATGCGGTGCTTTTTGGCCGCGAAGTACTACAAACGACTAAGAACGGCAGCCATTTTTATGCAGCGAAGACACCGTGCTAATGTCCTTCTCTTGAGGCAGTATATGTGGTACCATATTCAACGTGGAGCATGTATTGTTTTACAGGCATCAGTTCGTCAATACATAACAAGAAAAGACTTTCTTGAATTGAGGGATGCTACAGTTACCATACAGCAAAGATTCAGGGCATTACAGGCTGGCAGACAGCAGAGACAGAGCTACCGCGCTATTAAAGCAGCCACTCTAACAATCCAATCCTTTGCCCGAGGAATGAAAGCGAGAAAGATCGCAAGAGAAAACCTCGCTGCAAGAAAAATCCAAGCCTTCTACAGAATGTATTCTGCAAGAACCGCATACATTACCCTACGAGAGTGCGCCATTAAAATTCAAGCGTTAGTTCGAATGGTCCAAACAAGACAACGTTATACAGCTTTGAAAGAAGTTGTTCTGACAGTACAAATTCGTTATCGCGCGATGCGTCTACGTGATGCCGTGCGAAAGAATTACCAGCAATTCAAGGCTGCTGTAATCGTGATTCAGAAGTTCTACAGAGGATACTTGGCTCGAAACGAAGTACAGAGAATACGATCAGCCATCAAGATTCAATCCAGCTATAAGGCGTACGTTGCTCGTAAGCGGTTTGTTAAATACAGAGATTCAGTGGTCGTGGTCCAGTCATATGTAAGAAAAGCCCAAGCAATAAAGAGATTCCAAGATCTACGCAAAGCAAGCATGGTTTGTCAGACAAGATACAGGGCTTTGCAGAAGATGAGAGGTGAACACAGCAAATATTTATTAACCAAATGCTCTAGTATTGTTATACAATCTGCAGTGCGACAGTGGATGGCTCGTAAACAGTATACAACTCTAAGAAATGCTGCTGTTTGTCTTCAAACAAGATACAGGGCTGTCTTAGCTGCAAGAGAACAGAGACATCAATACCTCACCCAAAGACAAGCGGTAGTCGTGATCCAAGCAAGCTATAGAGCGATGAAGGCAAGAGATTTGGCCACAAAAATGCGTGCCGCAAGGACAATTCAATCATACTTTAAGATGCACGTAGCCCGAGTACGCTTCATTGCTATGAAACAGGCAGCTGTCAAGATACAATCACTTGCGAAGATGAAGAAAGTTCGTGGCGAATTCCTGTTGTTGAAATCAGCCGTTTTGACTTGTCAGCGATTTGTTCGCGCAAATCAGATATGCAAAGTTCAAAGAGACTCTTATCTGAGGCTGAGACATAGCGTAGTTGTCTTGCAGTCATTACAGAGAGGGAGAATGGCACGTTGTATAGTCAACGACATTCTTGAAGAGAGGAAAAGAGCAAACGATGCAGCGAGCAAGATACAGCGATTTTACCATGGATACAAACAAATGCAAGAAACATATTTCTTCTATCACTATCTCCGAGGTGCCATCATTACTATCCAGTCCTATTACCGTGGACATGTTGCTAGGAAACAGACTACTTCTCTTCGTGCTGCTATTACTATACAAGCGTATTACAGAGGCACCGTTGCTAGGCGACAATACAAGATTGCACGCCGCTCTATCATAAAGATACAGGCGTTGGTAAGATGTCATCATGAAACAATCAAGTTCTCAAAGCTGAAAAGAGCAGTCCTATTATGTCAACGACGATATAAAGCAACTAAAGCGATGCAACAACAACAAGATACCTATCAACAATTTAAGTTGGCTATAACTAAGGTACAAGCTATGTGGAGGGGCCGCACACAAAGACAAAGATACAAAAACTCTTTGCAATCAATCGTTTTGATTCAGTCAGTTGTCAAACGGTTTTTAGCCCGTAAACGATTCCTTCAAATACGAGAAGCAATTTTGGTATTACAGACACGCTATCGTGCCAAGTGTCTTGGAAGGCAAGTACGAGAGGATTACGAGCTATTGAAGAGCGCTGCTATTGTTATTCAGGTTAGTTAATAAATGATAAACAATCAGTCAAAGAAAACAATTTTTTAGTCATCTCCCTTACTCCTCCCTTCCTTTCTCCCTCCCTTCCTTCATTCCACCCTCCCTCTCTTCCTTCCTTTTTTCTATCTATGTTTATCTATCTATCTATCTTTCTTTCTTCATTTCTTTCTTTCTGTCTTCATTTATTTATACATTCCTTTGTTTACATATTTTAGTCTTACTACCGAGTATATACAGCCAAAAAGCACGTTCGTCAAATCGTAGCAGCTCGCACCATTCAAAGGTATTACCGAGCTGTACGCCTGGGTACTAGCATACGTCATGAGTATGTTATGATGAAATCATCAGCAATAGTGATACAGGCAGCATATCGTGGTTACTGTGGACGTAAAAAAGCCTTGATGCACAGATCAGCACGTACTTTACAAGCTGCTGTCAGGGGATTCCTGACAAGGAAGCGATTTCAAGTAAGAAATTGCAATATAACCATTGAGAATCTCGGAAACCTAGCTATCTCGAACAGGAAACCATTTCTTACTAATTATTTTCAGTCTTTTACTATCGGTTATTTCGAAGCCCCTCTTTGTCAAACATGTTTTGCTCGGCCCTCATAGCCAGTTAAAAATAATAGGTTTCTGGTGTATTTCGTTATCATTCTTCATTGTATACATTATAAGTAGGGCAACTATAGATATAAATCTAGGTAGGGAACACGAAGGAAAAACACGGATACATTTGTCGGATCCCATTTGTCTCCCATAAAAGACCTGCTCAGAGAGTGGCAAGGAGTTGTCGTTACGCTATGGTATCAGAACATTTGGGATGCATTCCACTGTGCAAATCCAGAACCGTATTGCAATATTGAGTTCAATACTCATTTTTTTTTACAGTTTTTTCTTGCTTTTCACCAGAAACTCCAAGAAGAACGTAGTCAACGGTTGGCGAGGTTTACCGCTGCCGCGTTACACCATCTTGCAGCCATCAAGATTCAACAATTATTTAGACGGGCACGTGCCCTGACTGTTGCTAGGAAACAGATGACGTCAGTGCTCCTCATTCAAGTAAGAATGCAGCTAATAGTTTTACCAGTACAAAGTCGTGTACGACCTCCTTCGCAAAATGTCTTCGTAAACAACGCGAACTTAATCTACGTTTTGTAATCGAATATAATTTTATTTTATTTTATTTTTTCAGTATTGGTGGCGAGCAGTACTACTTCGTCGTCGTTTCTTTGACATGCGCAGTGCAGCTATTATTATCCAATATGCAACGCGACGAAGACTCGAGCAGAAGCATCGAGCAGCAACTAGAATCCAGGCTATTGCTCGTGTATGGCTTGTGAGGAGGACCGTGGAGAGGATGCGTCAAGCAGCGTTATGTATTCAGGTAACGAATCTTTTTTCACAGATATTTGTATAGACATCTTTTGCTTACCTCATTGTTTTTACATCACAAAATACAGACATAGCC
>JALIZF010001352.1:0-251538 GCA_029948255.1 Telmatactis stephensoni
GTGGCCATCTGTGATGGACGAAATCTTACCGATTGTCCTCAGAGATTTACAAACGTCCGTAACGTCAGCAGTATTAAGATAACAGGTACTCTAATTCTTACATAACGACTAAGTTGTGATTCATAATGTTTCAAAACCCACTTATTATCTTTTCTAAGGACTTGACTTGGAGAGTGGAACACTGTACATCGCTAAAGTCAGGGCAACGAACTATGCAGGGTTACAGACTGAAGCAGCGTCCAATGGATTTACAGTAGACTTTTCGCCACCTGTTCAAAATACTGCCTGGATTGGTCCTGGTAATCAACATCTGCAATACCAAGCTGACAGTCGGCAACTTCAAGTCAGGTCAGTTAACTATTGGACTGGCTGGCTTTCGTAGTTAAATCCGAGATAAACATACATTTGCGCACATCCCACACGTGTCTGTCTGTACTCTAAAAATAAACATGCCGCGAATTGTAAATTTTATGCGTTGTGTTCCTGTGCTTATTTTTCTCGCGCTCTAGTCTATATTGTACAACTGCAGTACATTGCGCTTATATTACAACACAGAGAAACATTGCTAAACAGTCAAGCATTTAGAACCCAAAAGCCAAATAAAAATGGACAGAAAATTGTTGGCTTTCAATTGCTTAATGTTAATCATTCTCCTTCACTTGATAATAACGCTAAGTGCAGCGTCGAACGTCACAATATATTAACTGAAACAAACATTTATTTGTCCCTAGCTGGATGCCCTTTACAGATAGTGAAAGTGGAATATCTAAATATGAACTGTGCGTCCGACCGAGCTCGTCATCCAGTGACTGCAACACTTACATAAATGTCGGGAAAAAAACCCGCTATTTGCTCTCTGGTCTGACTCTTAATCATGGAAATTCGTATTATGTAACAGTTAAGGCAACAAATGGTGCTGGATTAACTACTATGACAAGAACAGAACAAACTATGATCGACACAACCCCACCAAAGGCGATCAACCCAGCTCCTAATCAAAATGCATCCATGGTTGGTTCGAGACCCCATATCCGCTTCAGCTGCACGGAAGAACTCGTTAGTGTTGACTGGGACGAATTTGAAGATCCTGAAAGTAAGTTATCCTATTATGAATGGTGTGTTGGAACTACAAATGGCCGTTGTGACGTCACCCCTAAGAAATCTGCACAGCTCAGATTGCTTGGCCAAGAAATTGTGAAAAAAATTGCGTCAGGAACAAGTCTTTTTGCTTCTGTCTTCGCGATAAACGGCGCTGGACTGAAGACAGTTATTAAGTCAAGAGAATGCTTGGTGATAACTGTGGCTCCAAAAGTAGTTAAGGTTTTGGAATCAGAGTTCCCCAACTCAAGTGATTACTCCGATGTTGATTGGACCAACAACATGGAGAGTCTGAGCTACAGATGGGGTGTTATTGGGAAATTCTTGAATGACATTTCACGCATGCGCATTGAAATTGGGATAACGCAAACTTCAACCAATAAGACGTTCCCAAGACTTGATGAACAGCTGTCCTGGAATGGAGAACCTCTGGTACAAAGGTTTATACCTGTAAATGCCGGTCAACGAAATGTCACAGTAGAAAGCGTACCTTTGAAGCCATGGGAAGAATATCGAGGCATTGTTAGAGTATGGAATGAAGGAGGAATTTACAGCGAGAAAAGTAGTGACGGCATTCGTATAGAACCACGTCCACCGTTACCTCGTAAGGTCATGCTTCGAGACAATGCAGAGAATGAAGAAAAGACAAGATGGCTTCCAAATCTCCATCTGCCTTCTTTCAACTTGAGTGGTTTGGATCCAGATGTAAAATATATATCGTCCCCTAGTGATATTTCGATCGCTGTCAGTGACTTTATCAACGAGACAAATTCATCGCTTTCTAAACTCAATGAGATACTGGATAGTGGAGCCTTTAGTCCAACCAAAGAGTTCAAGCTTGTAGTCACTAAAGTAACATCAGACTCAAATGAGACCAACACCACAGAACACAGCTTAGAAACTAAAACGCTACCAGGATTTGCAGACCCTTCTGGTCCTTGCTGTACAAACCACACGCCTCATTGGCTTGTCATGCAGTCAGACATCCATTACAAACCAACCTCAGTAGCAAAGAAGTTTGGAATATCTGTGGTGATTTTACCACAAAATTATATCGCTGTTAGCTCATCGCATAAAGTATTTTTCTTTTCTAAGAAAAATCGACTAATGAACAGTGAGGTTATCAAAGAGATTTCTCCAGGTGAAAAAAGAATAATTAACAGGTTATCGTACTTCCAAAATAGGTTGAGTGTGATATCAGATGGAAAGATAAGCATTTATCGCCTAAACTTCACTCCCAAAGGTGCATTGAAATTCCACCTGGAAACAAGTATTTCTAATTGCAAAGCCATTAAGTGTAAATCAGATGTAGTATGGTCAGAACTGACAGGACGTTCGGCGATCATGGGAAATTCAGTCTTGGCAACATCTGGACAAAACACTCCAGCAAATTATAGCGTAGTAGGAATATTCCAGGAAAAAAGAGGCGTCTGGAAACTAGGAAAAGTTCTTGGTGAATCAGAAAAGGATCCGCTGTTTGGTACATCGTTTGACTTTAACGATAGGCTGCTTGCTGTCTCATTAGGTAGCAAATCTGTGATTATATATTCAACGGTAGATTATTCCATTTTAATGAAGGTTGATCTTAAAAGCTATACAGCCCTCGTCGAACCATTGGTGCAACTAACCAAAGACGACACTCTAGTGCTGGTTTCAAAGTCGAAAGGACAAGTTATTGTCATTCAACTTAATGTCGCATCAAAATCGTCCACATTGGTATGCTCTTATAACGTCCCTGCGGGAGTACGATTGAGTGACAACTTTGACTTAATGGACATCAATGGGGGCACCATTGTTGCTCTTGGAATGCAGACACTGAAAGGTCGTGATGGAGTGATACTAACAGGGTTTAACGGCAGCTTCGCTTACCATCCTTTCCATGAACAAGGCAAATGCATTGGTCTTGGAAGGGTAGTTGCCCGCGAAGACATCCCTCGTGTGGACGACGGTGTACCACGTGCTAGTGTGTCTGCTAAAGGATCAACCATTCTATTTGGAACACCAGGAGTATTGACCTGGCCAAACAGCGGTGAAAACCATGGCACAGGGCGCGTGTTTAGCATTACATACTGTCCCAGAGGCTACAAAAGGATGAAGACGTCCAACATAGAAGATCAAGAAACATTCCAATGTGAAGCTTGTGAAAGCGGTAGAAAATCTGTTGGAGGGATAACAAGAATTTGTGCCATTTGCAAAGATCGTAAGTGTTCGACTCCTTTCGATGAAGAGCCAGTACACTTTGTGACGAAAATATGTGACCGTTCACAGTGCCCACTTGTCAAGCAATTTAACAACAAAACAAACGCAATGAGGGTTAACCAGATGGATGGCACATTCTTTGCGGAAGGCGCAGTCAACGAGTACACTGTCAAAATTGTCGAAAAGACTCGCAGTGGTTTGTCAACAACATCTAAATCTGAATCTTTTATTATCGATACAACATCTCCAGTTGTTGGGACAGTTTATGATGGTCTTGGTAGCAATCCCGAAACAAACTGCTCGAAAAACGAAACCTTTGGTGAAGACAGTCAGTGCTCCACTCGTAACTTTCAGGATACGGATATCGATTACACAAACATTACTTCAGAGGTCCATGCTCGCTGGATTGACTTTGCAGATAACGAAAGTGATATCGCTGAATATTTTTGGTGCATTGGTTCTAAGCCAATGCTAGATGACATTCGACAATGCGAAAGTACTGGACAGAGACAAAACGGAAGTGCATATGGCTTTCATTTTAAGCAGGGTGATACTTACTACGTCACTGTTGTGGCTTGTAATGGTGCTCAGCGGTGTTCAGCAAATCATAGTAATGGCGTTACTATCGATACTACGCCACCTGTAATGCAGTATGTACGAGACGGTGTGCTTGGCCCTGATATAGATTACCAGGTAGGATGATATATTGTGCTTATCTAGGCTTCACACTAGAATTTAGAAATAGACATCCATGTTGCCATATCGCTATTTATAATCCAATTCCATGACCGCAAACTATTCACAATTGTTACAGGCCCACTGCATGGCTCAAGGTTTTCTCAAGCATGTTAAGGCCTGGGTCAGGAGGCAAATCTGAAGCTTATGATCGATTTTTAGTTTTATGTCATAAACATATCTAAACAACGTGAAATTTTGCAGAGCAGTAGAACTTAGTAAAGTGTAGAACCTTGGCCCAAACATTTGTGTGAGAGTGGTCACGTGATCAACTAGTGGGATGAAATATAAAAAAACAGTTTTTTAGGGTACGGTGGCGAGTTTAAGTGATACACAAGAACAGATACTTCGATTGTAGTTCGTTTTAACAGTTTAAAAAGATAGCGCTTGGAATGGATGACCATCACTCTTCTGTAAAGAGATATTGCATAAAACAGGTCACGTGACCAGATATAGAAATTACATTTTATTTCAAATCTACTTAGTGAAAAGCGATAGTCAACCATTCCAAACGATAAGTTGTAAAGCACACAGGGAGGAATAGATTTATACTAGTTGTGGAAAGAAACTACAAAAACTCGACACCGTACAGCATTTTTAGAATTTTCTTTCTTAATGACGTCATCAGTCACGTGATCAAAAAAACTTTAAGATTAAAAAATTAAGGAACGTAAAATACAATCCCTACACTAGTTTGTGTCACAAATAAACAAATTCCTGTCAAGATGTTGAGCTGAAAACATAATTGCTCATGGCTGATAAAACCCAGGCCTTAACATACTTGAGTTGGTGCTTGCCAACAACAATACAGTTTAAATTAAAATCTTCATTTCTAACCTAAAGCTGAAATTCAGGAAAAAATAGAAATAAATATAATAAAATCCCATGACACAAGCAAACTTTTCTAGTTCATTCCGGAAAGGAATTAAATTTGGGACCCATGACTATCCATGTTATTCAGTTCCATTCCAGTGTGAACAGTTATTCTTTGTTCGTAATGGCATCTGACTTGAACGCAAACTCACCACAATATTATGTTCTTTTACTAGGTGTTCATTGATATCATATTTGCATACTTCAAAGCCAGCGATCCAGATAGCGGTGTCACCTCGTATGAAGTAGCGTGGGGTACAGCTCCTGGTATGGTAGACACAAAGGATTACGAGGAAATCGGAAACACTACAACATGGTTTGCAAAATTCAAAGACAACGCATTGAAAAAGAAAACTAGATATTTTGCAACTGTCAGAGCTATCAACAAAGCAGGTCTGATATCGATGCCATTATCATCCAATGGTGTCCTTGTCGGAAAGTCCGAGTATATCTTCGACAACAATGCCTCAGCGTCTTTCTTTTTTGACACTGTAAATATGAACCCTGACGGTACGAGAAAAGATGGTGGTGTTGGTAAAACCTATGGAACTTTGGACGTTCCAAAAGGAGCTGTTGATGGTGAGGTGAAACTGACCTGTTACAGTCTCGACAAGAAAACCTTGGAAACAAACAAATCTGATGAAGGACCTGTATCCAACCCAGAAGCTACTAAACCAAAGGTAAATTAGATTGTTTTATAAAATAACTATGATATAACGCGCGCTCTGATTGGCCAAAGGACGCGTGCCTTCTATGAGAACACACAGCACGCGTACGCGCGCGCACATTTTCAAACTTTCTCTAACGAAAAACGAAAATAAAACTTCAATTGTATTTTATAAAAGAAAAAGAAAACTCGGCAGCAGTGTTATGTTGAGTTATAGAAGCACTTTATAAAATTGTAAGAAGACTCGAGAAGTGTTGAGTTCTCCTAACACTTCTTTCGTCTTCTTACAATTCCCGCGTGCTTCTATAACTCAACACAGCACGCTGCCTCGTTTTCTATTTCTACAATCTAGATATGATTAAGTGCCCTTGTTTGGAGGGGGGACCAAACTAAGTCTGAAGCAAATGGAACATGTTACACACGAAATGATCCATTCATGATATCACAAACACAAGATTTTACTATGTCATTTCATCTCCTTTTTGTCACAGCAATTCATGCTGGGAAATTACAGCTTCCAAATCAAAGCATTTGATCCAAAGAACAACACTATTCAAGAAGGATACAAGTTTGCTAAGCCAATAAAAATCTCTATGTTCTATGACGTTGATAACTTGGTCAGAGCGAATAAACGTGTCGTAAATAAAGACGTTAAAAAGGACGACGTCGACCCTGTTCTTTACCTGTGGGATTTGAAGAATAAAACTTGGTATGTTGGTTTATAAAATTTATTATTATAAAACTCACTCTTCTTTCTTTTCTTTTCTTTTCTTTACTTTTCTTTTCTTTTCTTTTCTTTTCTTCTCTTCTCTTCTCTTCTCTTCTCTTCTCTTCTCTTCTCTTTTCTTTCCTTTCCTTTCCTTTCCTTTCTTTCCTTCCTTCTTTTTCTATTCCTCCTTTTTACTTACTTTCTTATAGTTTTGCCTTTCTTTCTTTCACCCTTTTTCTTCTCATTTTCATTTATTTTCCTTCTCGTTTTCATTTATTTTCTTTCAGCTTTATTTTCCTTAATTCAATCGGCCCTACTTCTTAGCTTTCCCCTCGATCATATACCTTTTGTGCATATATCTTACTTAGTACTGTTTTCCGTTCATCTTTGCAGGATTGATGCGTCTCTTACTTGTCCCGAACCATGGTCTCACGTGAATCGGACCATTAAATTACTGACTGTCCAAATATGCCATTTAACGCAGTTTGCCTTTTACTGGTCATTCAAAGCCCAAAAGGGTCTAATGATGTTCGATAAAAACTCTTCAGGTATTTACAGTGCTTGAATTGTTACTTATCAAGTGCACAGGTTACTTATTTTAAAATCAATCACTTCGTTTTGTTTATTCGTCCTAGCTAATATTTCATCCATCCATCAATCTATTCATCCATCCATCCATTCATTCATTAACTGCGTTCATTCATTCATGCACAAATTCCTTCGTTCATTTCTAATTCATTTATTCAGTGGTAGGTTTATTTAGTTATTCGTATAACTTTTTTTAGTATATGGTGCCAATGGTGACATCAATATTGTGCGGCAATCCCGTGTCCAAGAAATCGAGCTACCAGTCAAACGATCAAAAGGATCTTCAGGAAACATAGTAGTTCAGTGGTCTCTACATAGCAACGAGTCAAATCATCATAACCTAATGTGGCCAAATTCTGGTAAAATATTCTTCCAAGAGGGACAATGGAATGGATCAATTTCACTTATTGTTGCAAACGATGAACGAAAAACGGACGAAAGGCAAATTTGGGTTCAACTCGACAACACGACAGGAGGTGCACTACTTGCATCACACGAGTTAACCACTGCTAAATTTGTTATTTCGTCTAACCTCGTCCTTGAGCCTTCGCGTTATACGAAATGGATCATCGTTGGAGTTTGCTGTGGAATTCTCTTGCTTTTAATTATCATAGTAATTATCATCGTTGGAGTAAGGCGAAGGAATGCAAAAACAAACAGACTACAGAAATCGTAAGTCGAAAACAGCAAATAGAATATTTAACTTTGACTTGATTTAGTAAGCACAACGAGATATTAAATACGACAACAGGCTCATGACGTATAGATTTTAAAACGACCCTTGACGTCATCGAAGTACTGAATAACCGGCCATGTTTCTTGCGTCGCGTCGCGCTCGCTAAATCAGGGACGTAGTCAACAGGGGGCTAGGAGTTTATAGCCTCCCCACTTTTTGCTTTTTAAAAATGCTTCAAATTTCATCATAAATACTTTTAAAAATGTTTCAAATTTCATCCTAAATACTTTTTTAGTACAAATAAACAGTTTATAAAACAGCTAATCAGAAATGATGATTAAATGCTAGCTTCAATTTCACTTTCAAGCTAAAGTAATCATGAAAAAAACGACCCACGATCCTTACGATGCTGTCAAGATCTTAAGAAAAAGAGAGATTTATTAGCGAAATGGTCAATATTTGCAGCCTGTCGCGGCCATGCGAAGTACCGTGAGCGGTCTTTTTCTTTAGCCAGAAGAATGGACCTGAAGAATGGAAATAACTTATCAGGTCTACTAACTAACTTGTTTGCACCATGGTGTTTCTTGCAATTGGAGGATTATATAGCTGTTTTTATTTTCATTCATTTTTCTATCAGTTTAACGGACACGTTCGATTCAACGGGATGTCGATCGTGCGGCCCGATTGTCAAAGTCAAGCGCGTGCGTCGAGAAACATGTCCTGAATATGGACAAGCAAATTCAAGAACGTAACCATTCTACTACTGGATGAATTATATGATTGGTTTCTCCAGCACTCACACAATTCTTTTTGCCGTTTTCCGTTCCAGCGTGAAAGCTTTTTGAAGATATCTCTCTACAATCACAAAATTTTCCTGCATTGTATTGTGTTGATGAAACATGCTGCTGCCCTCAAAAATATACATGTATTATATTATTATTATTATTATCATCATCATCATCATCATCATCATCATCATCATCATCATCATCATCATCATCATCATCATTATTATTATCATTATTCTTTATAACAGAATAACAAAAAGAAGTGTGAAGTATAAAGTTAATGGCGAAGATGAGGATGCAGACAACGGCGATGAATTGGAGATGATAGATACCGCACCACATACAACAAGTCATCAACGACTAACACCTGAAGAGTAAGACATGTATTATTCTCTTATATACAGTTAACTCTCGTTATAGTGGAAACCCCCTGGACCGTCATTTGGTGTCCGTAATAGCGGAGTCCATAATAGCTATAACGGCAGTTGTTTCCAAACATTTCTTGTGTTTTTGGCCGGCCCGGAAATTATATTTCTTCTGTCCAGTCCGTTATAGCGAGATGTCTGTAAAAGCGGGGTTTCCGCAAGGTTAGAGTTGACGACTGTGCCGTGTATCGCTTTCAAGGGGTATCGGATAGAGCGATTTGACAGTAGATACGTTGTTGTTAGGTTGTCTCACGAAAACTGACCTTCAATTCGATAATGAAATACTGATTGGATGATAATAATAATAATAATGTCAAAGATTAACTTTGGTTCACATAACAACTTGCTTGCTTATTTGTGTAGCGACGGCCAAGATTCGCACGACGGAGACTCACAGAAGGATGACGCGTCTGAAGACGATCTTGACGAAAAACGGTCTTCCAAGATTCCAATGGTGTTTTCAATGGGAAGGAAATCTCCCAAAATATCTGGAATTCCAAATCCATCTGCACTGGACACAGCATCAAATGCGTCAACATCGGATGATGAGCAGCTTAACGAGAAACCTCAAAGGACTAAAAGGCTGTCATTAAAAAAGAAAGAAGCGGTTCATGGCCATCGTGCTTTTGAGAACCCTGTTTATGGATGTTGTAGTGACTTGGAAATGGAAGATCGGAAAGACGTGCCCGCAATCAACATTGACAAGACTGATGATGATGATGCTGTTGACTCTGCAAATGCCAGGTAATTTGTTTCCCAGTCAATTAGAGTGCGTGTTAGTCCAGTCCCAGACTCTCTTTCTTGCCGCTCCAGGACTCGCGGAAAAAGAGAGTCCAGTATAACTTGCATGCGCATGTCAGCTTAGTGACCACACGATCACCACATTCATGTGGTCATCGCGTGGTTACAAATCCTAAAGTCATCTAATGATTCAAGATGGCTGAAGAAGAAAGTGTTTTGTATACACGATATCAGTCTCATTTCGAAAAGCCATTTGTTGATTCAGTGAGCTATGCACTTGGAAAAACCAACGATAATCTTTTACCAAAGTTTGAGCAGTTACAGGCCATTTACGGATAGACAGTTGTGGAAGACGTATTTGTGAATTTTTCGATACGCATCACTACCACTGCTACCAAACACTGACATTTGCATATTGCAAGCTCGCAAAATACTAATTAATCAATTGATTGGCTCATTTTGCACATGCGCATGCAAGTTATATACTGGACTCTCTTTCTCCTCGAGTCCTGGAGCGGCAAGAAAGAGAGTCTGGGACTGGACTAAGTGCGTGTAAGATTCTGCGATGTCTATGCGTCTCTGTTGTATTCACACCACACGGAACGCTCTCGACGAAGTAAAGTGTGTGTAATATACCAATAAATATTATTTATAACTCGATTTTATGATATATATTATATATGTATAGGTTTTGCATGATCATGACATCAGTTGGAGGAACAAATCCTCAGGAAAACAGATTCTTTTGCCATCGAACATGGTCACTGTCACGTGATCATCGTGCAAGCCTTTATCCCAAAGTTGGGATTTCTACCCATACTCCCTATCGGTCTGGTGAATGCACCCTGCCTCACGTGGGCCGAGCAAATATGTTCGTTATAAACAACATTTTATTGATAGTGTTTCTTCTGCATTTAAGCAATGAAAGAAAAGGGTCTATGTCTAAACCCAAGAAAAAAACCTCCATAAAGCGTCTCAAGGCTTGGGATGCAAAACCAAGCGAGAGCAAAGAGGACCTCGTGTCGTCTAACGGCCCTACCAAGCACGAAGAAAATGTGAACATGCTATACGACTATGATGACTCCGAACCAGAACAAGAAAGCTCGGTGGTAAAAAGTAATTACCTTAGAGCAACCAT
This sequence comes from Telmatactis stephensoni, assembly GCA_029948255.1. Lineage (NCBI taxonomy): Eukaryota > Metazoa > Cnidaria > Anthozoa > Actiniaria > Isophelliidae > Telmatactis > Telmatactis stephensoni. Next base: position 10,638 of record JALIZF010001352.1, read on the forward strand.
GAATGGCCATTTCGCGGCGAGTTTGCCTGGGAGCTCTGACGAAGGAGAAAACTAGCTTGTTGACCCGACCGTTGTTACTGAAATGCGTTCCATACGATACCTCAAACCTACAACGTAGCCTGGATTATTCTACTATCTTTCCTTGATCCATCAAGAAAATAAGGTTAGGATTTTGATGTCAAAGCAAACGTCTTACACACTTTAGGCCGGACCACCCTTGGCTACGTCTCCAAACTAATTTTATGTTTGTTTTTATGTTTTTAACCTTTCCAAATCTTGGGAACGCATTTCATTTATAGCGGTTGTCTGCCTTATACTTAAGTATTAAATAAGTTTCAACAATGCATTCAACTGATAATCACAACGCATAACGCTTAAGTCCGTGTCACGATTTAGGATAGCCTGTAAGTTTGATTGAATGTTTGTCGGTGAGAATCATATCTTAAACATAATGACCTCAATTAGTTCCCAATAGTACTTGCATGGTTTAAACAACATCGTTAGACTAGTAATAGGCAAGTGAGCAAACAGAGTTACAGACAAGTATTTATCATGATACGCTTTCATTGTAGCCTATCAAATGCGAGTTATTAAATAAATAATTAAGTTTTAATTGACTGTTGTGTGCGGTAACTTGGCTGTAAGTTGTTTCTTTGGAACGAAAGAAGGGTGAAGACGCTGGTCTGTCGCCTTGTGGTCCCGCTTTGATTCCCGAACGGGGTACCTCGTAATATGAATACCTCTCCCTTGCTTCGCGGGTTTTTTTCCGGTAGTCCCTCAGTAAAAACGTTAACGAACCAGTGAGCTGAGAGTTGTATGCATAAAATATTAGAATGTAGTACCCCTCCAGCAAGAGACCAAGTTGACGCCGTCGCGCGCGCAAACAATGAAATTCTATTGGCGGAGGGAAAACGGTTCGGTCCGCGCGCTCACGTAAAAATCAAATTGTTTGATCACCTTGCTCGCCTTACTAAAATGACCATAGCGCCAAGCATTTTGTCAAGACATCAATCCAGGTGCGAGTTTCGCTCTTATAGTATTATAGTCGCTTGCCCCCAGTACTGCTAGAACACATTGGACATTTTGTAGCGTGCATGCATAGATTGCGTTCTGCCTGTCTACCATATCTACCTATACATGACATTTGCCTCACTATAGAGGGTTTGCGCTATCACTTAACAGCAGCCACGATGGCAGAACAAAAGAATCTGATGTTTCCCCGGAACATTGGGATTCTTTCTTATGTAAAATGGATATTTCCTGTAACCCAACATGGCCGCTTTGAGCGTTACCATGCAAAGCCTGTATAAGATCTTTTGTGAGCGTCTTAGTAATACCAGCGACTGAGAAGCACGTAAACGTGAAATGACTTCAGATCTCTTAACGTTGGAGAAGTTAAGTTAAGATCTAATGCACAACAGGAATTGTAATTCTGATTGCATATTTTTTATTTATGTATCAAATGACAATCAAATCTAATAACAATCAGAACTTCAAAAACATAACAAAAAGGAACAAACCCCCTCTAGAATACATTATAAAATAACCATCATATAACGCGCACTCTCATTGGCCAAAGGACGCATATACTGCGAACTCTAAACACAGCACGCGCGCGCACTTTTTAAATTTTTGGTTAGTGTAAATGAATACTGAATATGCTCAAAAACAATGTAATTCGCTATTTGGTTCTTCGAACAGAAAGCTTCAGATCATTGATTAACAATGTTGTATTTCATAAAAGAAATAGAAAACTTGCCCGCTGTGCTGTGTGCGGATTTAGAGCACTTGGGGACTGACTCGGCCTCACCTGGTGCTCCTCTCAACACTTCTCTCGTGTTCTGACCAATCCCCGCATGCTCTAAATCTGCACACAGCACGCGCGCGCCTTTTCTAAAGTGAATCTTACTTTATTTCAAACCCGCACCAGCACCGGGACATGGACTTTGTAAAACGTTGGACTTTGTTCAACTCGGCGATTTGTTTACTTGTATTCAATTAGGAAGCAATCGCTGTTTTGTCAGTCACCTTGCATAGAACCCTTGCACAATACCTTACTACCATAACATCATACCATAATATCATAATACCATAATCCCTTTCAAGCACCCTTAAATTTTTGCAGATCTCTTCCTGATGAAATCTCATACAAAATATGCTTACTGTATTGGCCTTAGCACTAGTAACTCATGCAAATGTGTAGCGCCAGATGGACTCAGGAGCCTTTCAAAATCTTGGCCGTGCGATTCGCTCACAAGTCTTGCAACATAAACTGTACCAGGCTTTGTCGTGGCATAACTTGTATTTTCGAACGGAATGGCATTGCTTTTTATTGTACTTGTCTCTGACACAACGACGACGTCTCACTGTAAAACAAAATAATCAACTTACTGACTTACTGAAGTGAAGCTGAACTGTTCCTGTTAATTACCTCGGACATCTCTCAAATGCATTAAGTAGGGATACGACAAGGACTGTTGTATTGACCGAGTCGAAATATAGCGTGCTATTCAAATTGGTCGCCATATTTCGATTCGGTATACAGAGCAATTAGATTCAAACAGAATAATTTCAGGATGCCAAGGAGAATTCGTTCAAAATTTGTGTAGGGAGAAATGATGTTTAAGAACGGTCCTTCCTCTAAACTGTTTCACGAAAAGTTGAAATATACCTGATGGTTTACATGGTTTTAATCTACAAGCTTTCACATCTGGTGGCTGGTTTCGTTTGCTGCATTTATTGCTTGGTTTTCCAGTTATGATATGACGACAGGTTAATGAACGCCTTCGAAAACCTTGACCACAGCGTGATGAACACTGTAAAAACAAACTTTGATAATCAGTTGAATGTCATGTTACACTGAATAACTAAGTGCAACATTACTTCGTTAAAAGTTGTCGCAGTGTAACATGGCAAGCGGCTGCAGGAAATAGGTGGCAACAGTGATGTGGATTTTTGATGTTCGTTCAAAGACCTGTAACGCACTACGACACCATTTAATGTAACAATGTAACGCTTAAAGACGCAGTATACTTTTTAAACGTCAAGTATAAAGACTCGCGATCGTTAGCATTTTACAGCATTAAACCTGGAAACAGACTAGAACGCTATCGTACCCTGTTTTCTGGGGTTGTTTTGCTACCAGCAAACGTGGTTACGATTAAATGCTTCTGTATTGTAAATAGCTGGTAGAATGGGAACTTATGTATTTACCTTATTCCATGGTCCTGTAGTCCATTCAAAGCAGGGTCCACGATAACAAGGCTTCTTGGCCAAAGGCTTGGTAAAGCGTGAGCACATGTTATTTTTTGGACAAATGACCGCCCTTCGCCTTACTCCTACTCCACAAATTGCATAACACTGCATTTGAGTAAAATAAATGTTGGTAAAATGATTCCAAGTCGATCGTCGTACATACAGTCGTTCTCAAAGACGTTTTCTATTAACACGTATTCTGATACTGAATGAACTGCCGTGTGACTAGGTATAAATCGTTCCACAATGAAGGAACTACGATTAGTACTGATTTTATTAGTGCCTTTGATGTAGATGTAGTTGTAGAAAAGAAAATACAATCAGAACTTGCAGTATTTGCAAAGATAAAGCTATTTTTATCAAATCACAAGTAAGTGTTTTGAGTATTTAAATATTTGTAATGGATAACCTTTTTGATAATGCCTGTATTTAGATAAAAGAAGCAGTCTTTAAAGTCAAACCGTGAATATTAACTTAAATATGCATGTTAGAAATTTCACGGTGTAGTAAACAATCGACGCAGAGGTCGATTCTTCTAGTACCACCATTGCTCCTATGTAGTTTCAAGCATCAATTTTGTATCATTCTATAGGAAAATCATTGCATGACGAAAGAATTCCACGTTGAATTTCACGAGAAAAACGATATCGCATAAAGCGATGAGCTAGTACGATATCGTTTTTTCGAGTGAAACTCATCGTGGAATTTCCGAGTCGGGAAATGAATTTTCTTTGAATAGAGCCGAAAAATAGCGTGTGATCGGTGAATTCGAAAGAACCCTCGTTTAATGCGTGATTTGTGCTCAGCGCGCGATTGAATCCATTCCCATTCTCTTTAGAGAGGGCCAAAATTTGCCCCCTGTTGCGTGACTGCGGCAAAATTTCCTGTGTGATCAGATACTTCCAATTCCCCCCCCCCCCCCCCCCCCCTTCACACACACACCAACCCCTTCCCCGCCTCCCACCTCGACCCCATTGTTACCCTGTTATTTTCGAATGGTGATTTTTTTTCTCGTTTTAACAAATCACTACTCAGAAGAAGTCGGCTCACCTTGGTCCATCGTCCAACCCTCCATTTCAAATGACAGGCTCTGTTTATACAATTCCTCAGACTGGAAGGTTTATCTTCAGTACATAAGTGATTGTGTGCCAGGCTGACATTGCCATTTCTATGCTGTTGCTTACATTGCACAGTACGTTTTTGAACGCCTTCTCCACAGGTAGTGCTGCAGGAACTCCATGAAGACACCTTCCACCTACATAGGACAAATTACAGACACAATCAAATAAATAAGGCTACATTCGTACGTTCACACTGAGCTGGATAACTTTGAAAAGATATATTTTTTGTTATCTCCCATCCACACTACAACAGCGTTTTTCTTTTGTCTAAAAAATTTTTGATCACAGCCATTTGAGCGAGTAATTCATTATCAACTATTCAGGTTTAGCAGGATGCGGCAAACTTAATTGGACAAATCATTATGTTACTTCATAACTATCTCATATGCGTGACGATTTTGTTTGAAAAGTTGTTCTTTCCTCTCAGTGATGTTGCTTTTTTCTGGTACTCGTCTCTCAACAAGAAATGAAGTGATTTGATATTTGAGTGACTAAAAATACACTACAGGGTTGCCACAAAATAGCTGTAAAAAATCCTCACTTTGCCATAGCTTTTCCCTGAACAATGGCCGATTTTCACTGACCTAAGTTATTAACAGACCTCCCCTATACACAAGAACTCCAATAAATACCATGATAACACAATGCAACACACATACAGATTTTTCTGACGTTTCTCAGACTTTTACAAAGAATTATAATTTTTCTGACTAATTCAAAATTCCATGACTTCTCCCTGACCTTGAAAATGGCTTGTTTTACCCTGACTTTTATCCTGGCCGTGGCAACCCTGCACTGAATGTACTGGTACAGGGGCGGGCCCAGGGGGTTTCCATAGGTGCGCCGGACACCCCCTTCCCCCTTGCGCCGCACGGGATGACGTCATCAGATTCCATTGTTAGGAAGCCGCCAACTTGGATGTGACGTCATCTCTCAAGAGGCCTATTTGGGACACCCCCTTTGCAAAATCCTGGATCACCCCCTGTGGTAGTCTTTGATCTCTTTATTTTGATAAATAAAGCTAACCGCTGAAGTCTGAGCCCTGACAAGGTTATAATTATCTAACCGTACAACCAAAAAGATGTCATTTTAATTGACAAAAGCTGTGAGCTAACCATATTGGACATTTGTGCACATTGCAGACTCTTTCTTCAGTGCGTGGTTTTGTTGCCCCTCTGCAATAGAAATCCTCAACAAAGCTAATCTTTCCACGGTAAAATCCAACACATCGCATCTTGAGACTTTTACGTATACCTATGATAGAAAAGAAGGAAGTTAAGCATATTAATTAGTACTTGCATATGTCGACATCTTTAGATTCAGGCTACGTCAATACTAACCAAGAAAGACTTAAAAACACATCTTTTTTCTTTCCGTCCACTCTGAAACATATTTCAAATTCTTGGCCCTCTCGCCTCGCGAAACCGGGCAAAAATATGAGTTTTCAAATGTATCATAGGTGTGGAAAATAGCCCTAAAGAATGTCACCTATACTGAAGAAATGTATATTCGGAGTAAAATGGTTTCAAAGAATTCTAATCTGACCAACGCCATTTCGAATAACTCTCGGATTTGTAATCCACGAGTTAAAAATGGTTTTGTGCAAATAGTACATTGCATCTGACAAAAACGATGCATTTTGGAACTGGGGACCGTTTCTTGCATGACCCGATGACTTTACTGGCGTGACAACTTACCCGATAAAGTTTACCAGTATTTCTCAAAGCGCACTTTCTTTTCAATTTCTATGATTTTACCGACACGTTTACGGGAGCTCGCGTGCTCCCGCAGCCTTTCCCGTAAATTAAAAAGCCCGTAAAGTTACCGGGTCTTTCGAGAAACGGGACCCTGGTCATTTCAACCGGGAGCGAAAAGATGGACTTACAAATATATTTTATCTCATTTGCGAAGAAATATCACTGATATGAATATTGAGCTTTTGTTATTTATGTTATTGCATGTGACAAACTATTACATCATCTAAATATAAATCAAAGCTAAATCAAAGCATTGTCCGTCGCAGTGTTTCATCAAAACATACCTCCATCACAATGAGCACTGCATGGGCTCCATCCACCATGAATCCATCCGTAGGTAGGACCTTCAAATCGTACGTTCTTGTCTATAGTTTCTTTAGATATATTTATAGGTAAAGTGTATTGGTACTTGATTCCAAGGTTAAAGCCGTTATATAAAACCTGGACAAAATACCAAAGAGAGAAAATTAAATTTCATTGTCAATTTTTATCGAAAGTCAGAAGTTCTCAGTCAGTTTAATTATCATTATTGTAAAAACTAAATTAATATAATCATTGCCAATAGCGTGATTTCCAGATTGGAATTCTTAATAGAGGACATAATTCATGCATATTCAACAACAACAACAACAAATACAACGACGACGACGACAACAACAACAACAACAACGACGACGACAACAACAACAACAACGACGACGACAACAGTATGGATGAAGTGCTGCGTGACGACACAAAGAACGACTGTGAAGGAGACTACAACAGCAGTGACATCAACCATAAATAAACCCATATCACGAAAGTGTGACATTATAAATTATTTGCTTTATCGGAAAATGGAATTCACTATCAAATTCGTCACATCGATATCAGTAAAACTGCAAAGTTTCGGGGAGATTGCTCTTAAAATGACAAAGATATGAATTTTTAAAACTTAGCATTTTTACAAAGAATCAATGTACGGCGGTGGACGGGCATCACATGGCCGGCAAGTCTCGTCATCATGCTAAACACATACATTTCTTTATACTTATTCCACAAAAATACTTTTTTTTTTTTAATTTTCTAGCTTCAAAAAATCATAACTTCGTCAGTTTAAAGGCAATCTTTACGAAACTGCAATTTTACTAATATCGGTGTGATAAATTTGATGGTGAATTCGTTTTTTCAATAAATAAAATATTTTATAATGTCACGTTAGCGTGATAAGGGTCTATCAAGTTAACTATATAGAACTCGGTAAAAGCTTGCGTGACACAAGTGCCACCATAATAACTATAACTATAATATACGGCAGGACGCAGGGAATTTGGAGCTTTTGTATAGTGTGACTATGACCAAGTTATTGAAATTTACGTCAAAGACGTTTGAAAAAATAGTACAACAAGCCCTGTATTGGTAGTTTGTAAACTATATGTACTGCTCAATGAAATCTGTGATACAGATAGTGAATTATTAAATATCGAACAAGTGTTACCATGATATGTAGAGGCGTGGTTGTTGGTCCTTTAGATTTGAGTCGTTCCCAGGTCCCACGCCGTATATACTTGAAAATTGTTCCTTCAGCGTCAAACTCCCCTGGTAACTGAATCTTCATGTTCCCGTTGATGTAATATCTGTCAATGCCACTCCGAAGAGCTGGAAATACAACACACAAAAACCTCATTTTATGTGATTGATATTTGTTTGTTTTTGCCCTATTCTTTTCTTCCGTTTTTTCTTCTGTTCTTTATTTGTTTATTTCTTCCTTCCTTCCTTCCTTCCTTCCTTCCTTCCTTCCTTCCTTCCTTCCTTCCTTCCTTCCTTCCTTCCTTCCTTCCTTCCTTCCTTCCTTCCTTCCTTCCTTCCTTTCCGTTCTCGTTTGTTTTTTGTTCTATCTTTGGGATCGTAAATCCGCGACCTATAGTGAGGAGAGAGACCTACAAATACACCCTCATTCACTCACAGAGTAAATTTCTGTAAACTTTTGATCCGTAAATATTACGTACAGCTAACTAAAAGTGTTGGAAGCGTATAACTTATGGTAATACTTTTGGTCTAATATAAATACCATAAAAACGTATAGACGTCAGACACATACCTAGGAAACTCGTGCACGGCTTGACTTCATTAACTATAATGTTTCTTGCTCCTTGTGGAATAAGTGCAGCTTCTACGTAGCCTAGCAACGGATCATTAATATACAAAAACGATTACTATATTTCCCCCGCAATCTTGCATAGATATTCTTTGAGAGCAGAAGGACATGTGGGCTTGCAGTGGCAAAAGATGAAAGAATAAGCTGAGCAAGAGCGAGAGAGAGAATGAAACAGGAACGAATTAAAACTGATGGGGAATTAGGTTATAATTGTCTATCATTATGAGAAATCCTCTTCCTCCTTTTACTTACCCATCTACCAACCCTTCCCCCTATCTTTTAGATTAATACATAATACATTAATTCATGTAAATCTAGAACCATCATTCAATCAACATCTGAAGTCGTCTTATCACTGATCTGAACTTTAATTGTAAGATGAGACGGGCACGACGACAAAAAGGCTATGAATACATTTAGAGGTGATCACACTTTTGAGGTTCATATGCTAATTGAGAGGATTACCTTTTCCCGCCAATTGGTTAAAACTTCCTTCCACAGTATAACAGGTTGTACCATTGCCTTTACAAACACCACATTTGTCTTCTTTGGCACCAGAACCAAGCATGTTATCACAGCCAACCGACTGAAATTCAAAAAGAAAGAAGTTTGCGTTGAAGCTTATTTAGTTCGTGGAAAGTCCAACACGACTGAGCACGCGAAAAACGTGCTCACATTGCCGTCGCTTTTTCGTTGCGTAAGGTACACAGACTACGCTTTTCGTTGGATTACGCTTTTCGTTGCGTAAGGTCTACTGATAACGCTTTTCGTTGCGTAAGGTTAATACTGACTACGCTTTTCATTGCGTAATTACATCTACTGACCACGCTTTTCTTTGAATACGATCTACTAACTACGCTTCCGATGAAGAGGCTTTTTGTTGGTGTAAGGTCTACTGACTGACTAGCACAAGCGGGACCTCGAACTCTAATCAACTCAGCTCATTGTTGGCTCCTGATTGGCTATACTCGAGTACTCACGTGACATTTTCCATTGATACAGACGTCAGGGGAATCCGCCCTACATGGAGTGCCATCTATCACTTGTTCAGACAGCTTAGCTGAAAATCGATGCTTTGAGCTCTTAGGTTTACAAAACAATGCACAAGGTTGACCTGTAAATGAACAACGAGAGGTGATGATTACTGACTAGAAAGCATGTCTACAAATGGGCTTTTCGACGATGTGAGCGAGGCTTAAGAATGTTGCTGTCTGTTTGACTTTTCGATATAAGATTAAGTAGAAGGAACATCATCGCGTTTATCTTCTGCCTATGAGCAGTACATTACTGACTATGCGCATAATGCTTAAGAATATATCACTAGCGAAAAGGCAATAATACTGCTAATGAAAAGTATGTCACATAGTGCGCGCATTCTAATTGCATTATAGGTTGTTTCGCTTTACCCAGGATGATCATATGTTGTTTGTAACCGACGACAACGTTCCATTGTACTCAGATTCATTTGTTTGTTCCTTGAACAGGCCTTTTTTCTCAATGTTGCGTGCGCACTTGAATTTGGAAATTGCCCTCGCTTCAAAGCAAAACTACCTTAGACAATGATGTACCACAATTCTAAACAACAGCAATATTGATAGTAACTTACGATCACTTATCACGGGGAGCCAAGTATTATATAATTTTCCTTTGTATTTCTTTTTGTTAAACTTTGAACACTGAATATCACGAAAATCCAAAGAACCTTTAGGACATGCCTGCAACAAATCAATGTTAAGAGCAAATTCATATCGATAGTCCGCGTCTATACTATATGTCCAGGGTGCTTGCACCACTGTGTAGCGTTGTGGTGTTGTTTGAATCTATTTTATCTATTAACGAGGTTAAGATATAGATTAACAAATACATTTCTATTTCCTGGCCCGTACACTTGTACTCTAATAGATGAACAGATGACTTTTAATTTACCTTGTGATAAGAGCAAAAACGTATGCCACGAGACGCACACACGTGCACGGTTCTTAATCAATTATCAACACGTGATACACAAGTTTTACATAAATGTTTTTATCCCATACCATAGAAAATACAGCCAATCAGAAAGCAGTAAAGCCGTTGTATATTCGTCGGTATTCCACTCTTCCTTCCCATCATGCATTTGTATTTTCTATGGTGTGGGATAAAATAGTTATACAATGCTTTCTCGTGGCATAAATCCCCATAGATATCCAATTGTCACTTAGTATTTCTTTGTATTACATATAGTCGCACTCTAAAGGCTCGTGTGTGTATACTAGCTAACACAAGTGACTCGTGGGATATTCCACGGTATGCCACTTGAAACTATTGTATAACTAGTATATATTATCCATAAATCTATTATATCTTACCTTGTTAATACCAAATGCCTTACCTTAACATTACATAATTCATGGCGCCTGTTGTCACCAAGGCAGTAGCGTCCACCATACTGGGGCCTGCAATGAAGTAAACAATAATAATGGGGAGCTTAAGCGAGAGGTTTTTGTCAACACGGACGTCACGCGTAACTTTCTGTCCGTGCACGCTATCGTAGTTGAAATCTAAAATGTGAGAAAGACTCAAAGGACGTTCTAGCGAGAAAGGGAACCTCATCTGTGACGGAGCGCGCATGAAAAAAACGTACCCGTGACGTCCGTGTTGACAGAAACGTCTCGTGCTTAAGGTGATGTTACACGGGTGGATTCGCAACAACGATTTTCCGCGCAACACTTGGTCAAATTGATAATTTTGCGTTAAAAGTTTTTGAAATTATGCATATCAACCATTTGTAACTTGTTCATTAAGCAAAAATATTGCTTAAAATAGTTGCGTTTTGTATTTTTCACTGAATAAACTTTACGGACAACATTTGTTGCACGGAAAATCGTTGTTGCGAATCGACCCGTGTAACATCACCTTTAAGCTCATTACTAATGATAGAATAACGGAATACAGTGATAGTGTTTATATGCACACGCATTATATACAGCAGGCGCCCTGAATCATAGCCAAATGACTGAAAATTAACCTAATATAAGGCTCAAAAAGGTTGACACCTCCTAGCACAACAGGGCATGAATTTCATACTTAAGAACCTTCGCAGGAATTATTTACGAGCACCTCCACTGCGCAAGCTAGCGCGCGCTTACTCAATGAATCAAAGATGGTGGCCATGAAATAATTTTCTTTCGATAATAATTTTTTAACAAATTCTTGAAGTAAAAGCTCTTAAAAATTAAAGAAAAAATGAAAAACATTTGGAAGAAGAAACGAATACGGTGACATTTGATTATCATTTTTGAACAAGTTTATCCATATCGTTTGCTATAGACAATAAAGATATATTGTAGAGATACAATAAAGATATGATGTAGACATACCTTGGATTGTTACATTTTCGTTTCATTGATCGTACACCAGTTCCACAAGACCTTGAACATGGACTCCATCCACTCCACTGTGACCAACCCCCGTCACGACGATGAGGTATGATAGTGTTTTCTACACACGAGCCAAACATACACCACTAGAAATAGTAATCAGCAAGAATAACTAAATGCTAGTAATTTTTTTAAATATTTTCTTACTATTTATCGTATTTCTATTTTGATTTATAAAATACCATTATATAAAGTGCTCTCATTGGTCGAAGGACGCGTATACTGCGAACTCTAAATATGCACCCAACACGCGCGCGCACTTTTCGAATTTTTGGTCAGTGAAATTAAAATATTGAATGTGCTGGAAAGGAGTGTTGTATTTTTTAAAAAGGAAATAGAAAACTTAACTTGCCCGTAGTGCTTTGAGCAGATTTATAGCACTTGGCGACTAAGTTGAACAGCACGCGTGCACTGCACGGGCGTTTTCTATATTTCTTCATTACAGGACAGTGCTAGAATGCGATATGCCAACATCAATAGAAAAGAAAATGATGGTGATGTTGTTGTTGTTGTTGTTGTTGTTGTTGTTGTTGTTGTTGTAGTGGTAGTAGTAGCAGCAGCAGCAGCAGCAGTAGTAGTAGTAGCAGTAGCAGTAGTGGTAGTGGTAGTGGTAGTGGTAGTGGTAGTGGTAGTGGTGGTGGTGGTAGTGGTAGTGGTAGTGGTAGTGGTGGTGGTAGTGGTAGTGGTAGTGGTAGTAGTTTGTTGTTGTTGTGTCATTCAAATGGATACTGTCACATCTATAAAGCGACCACCACGGACCATAACCAACCATCTTGATCAAAACAAATTTTGAAATTGTTTTTTATAAAAGGTTGATACGAAGACTTATTGCTCTTATTACGTACCTTATTTAGACCACACGCAGTGCCCATCGCTGGGGGACTCAGTTTTGATCGACATAGCGATTCACCCTTTATCTCGCACCACAATTGTTGACAAAGTTTTGCCTTTTAAAAACAAAAGCTACAATTAATTCCAACTGAAGAAATTAAATTTGCAAAACATGTATCATCCTCAGGAAGCCAGGGCCAGGGTATTATTCTGATGCTCGTTTAATTTCTTGCTCCAGAAAAAAAAAACACCCCTGGGAACATTCTCTGTTAGAACTTGTTCCGGAACAAAAGCTTTCTGTCGTTTTTTATTGGTTGACCTGGTCAGGTCAACCAATCAGCATCTAGAATATAAAGACAAATTTACAATAGCTTTGAAAATGACGTGATTATGAATTTTTACTTCCGGAATAAGTTCAGACCACATTCCCAGGCTACAGTTTTCAATTCTTGGAGCGCGAAACGAGCGCGTCAGAATTATTTTCCTGGTTTCCCGATGATGTACATCGTATGGAACGTCTAATCTTTGATTTCTGAAATACATGCGTCCGTGGAGTCTCTGCTGAATTCAAAGTAACCTGCCCAGTACAAGATGTAATGGGCAATGGAAGTTTATGTTTTCCCAGCTATAAGCTTATGTAAAGTCAGGAACAGAATGAATCACTTCGTCTGACAGCTCACGTGTTATGCTGTCCCCAATGGGGGTCACTCAAATCGCTATTACTCCAGTACCTCATACCGACCTCACATGTACATGTATGAATGCTCTTACACGAAGATCTAAGATTACAACAATTACATAATACCTCTAGATAATGCTCAAATAAATACAGCCAAGAGAAAACATAAAAATCCTATTTGCGCTCAAATATTCCATTTTTCTCGGGTGTAATAAGAAAAGTTATGCGCTATATAAATTTTGGGGGCATTTCATTGAAATTCCCAGAAGGCGCTTCAGTCACCAATATAATGCTGTTATCATTTTGGCAGTTAAATGTGGCCCATAGAAGGTATAGTCTCGTACCTTATGTTTACGACAATGCCTAGCCCTGTTTCCATACTGTAAGCTGCACTGTTCATCAGCACTATAACGTACTCCCGGTAGATCATCAGGTAAGTCAATCTTCTTGTTGCTAACTCGTCGACGTAAGCATTTGCTGTCTTCAGTGCTACATTAATTCAACAGCACAATGAGCTAAGACATGAACAATAACTAACAAGAAGGCCGTCTCAAAGCAAAAAATGTCAAGACAAGAGCAATTTTTTAGGACATTTCTTCTGACAAATGCACTGCTAAAAAGATAGAGTGACGATGAAAATTTCCAAAAAATGTTCGATCACGCAATTTGTTAAAACAAGTTTGTCCAACTTTAATAATTAGCCAGAAATGACCATATATAGACGCTTAACATCATCGCCTAGATAGAAAGGCATTCATACTGAAGTTGAAACAAATAATTGTTGTAGTGTTGTTGTTGCTGTCTTTTTTTTTTTGTTTGTTTGTTTTGTTTTTTTTGTTTGTTTGTTTCTATTTTGTTTTGTTTTGTTTGTTTGCTTTATTTGTTTATCTCATACTGTCCCTTACTCCAAAAATGCTTTCAATGATGCTTTACTGCATTTTGACCACTTCATACTCCCGTGCTTGTTCCTTAGCAACCATCTTGCGGACATAACGTGTGGAAACACTCCCGAGGAATCTGAGCATGAGTTCCCGTCACCATCATGATAAATTCCTAAACTGAGAGAATAAAATATATCAATGAAAAATTCATGAAAGCACGTTGTCTCTTTAGAAAAGGAGCATTTGTTTGTTAGGGATGTTTACAAGGCACTAGGATCATCCTAGCAGGCGAATCATCCTACCTGCTATACATTTACTGCATTCTGTTTAGTAGGATGATCCTAGTACCCGAAGTGAAGACACGAATTTCCATGTAAATAGAATGCAGTAAGTGCATAACAGGTAGGATGGTTCGCCTGCTAGGATGAACCTAGTCTAGGATGATCCTAGTGCCATGTAAACACCCACTTAGAAAGAGGGAAGGACAAGTTTCTGATCATGAAAGTCCCCATTAGCACTAATCAAGGAATAACGCTTCAAACATCAAACTTCTCCTTCAAAACTTTATTTCAACTTTGCATTTTCTACAACAGTGGTAAACTTACTTGTGTCCAAGTTCGTGTGCAACAGTAAATGCAACGTTCAGTCCTTTATCTTCAGACACACTGCATCGTCTACTAGGATCACACATGCCATACAGAAAACCTACTCCTTAAAGAAGGAAAATTGACAAAATGCGAAAAACATTAATTGTACGCTATGATTTTGTAGCCTTAAAATATAAAAGATGCAAATTGTATAACGGTTACATTTGCTACAAGGCAAAAGCGCCCATTGGATCGTTCACTGTATTTTTCCATTGAAACGAAATATGTTGTTCTTCTAGTCTTATACAATCACATTAGTCAGTACATAAAGCATACACAAACAAACAAACGAACGAATGAACGAACGAACGAACGAACGAACGAACGAACGAACGAACGAACGAACGAAAAAACGTCAAGAAGATCTTACCTACTGTTGCACATGGAACGTTATTGTTGGAACAAATGTCCTTTCTGAAAAAGGAAAGACTAGCTTTAACTGGGTACACATTTTATACGGCCATATAGATATTTATATAATAATTGGCATATTACGCGCGCTCTGATTGGTCGAACAACCATGCATGCGTGATTAGAGTACACACACATAGATGGCGTCATCGAATCTTACGCGCGCTCTGATTGGTTGGAATGTTTCGATAAATATTATATAAAACAGATAGATTCCATTTTTCCGTGCGTCTGTACTCTAATCGATGCACAGAAGACGTCAAAATGTGGTGAGAACAACAGTCACGCCACTCGACTTCGTCTCGTGGCGTACTTTTTTGTTCTCACCACATTTTGACGTCATCTGTGCATCGATTAGAGTACAGACGCACGGAAAAATGGAATCTATTTGTTAAATATCTTGAAACTCAGTGAGCTCTCATTTACCCCAGCACCGACTTTTAAGTAATGTTAGCCATGCCAAATGTTTTTCAAGGCAATAAAATATGTTAAGTTGGGCGTTGTTTTACGGTACAATTTCGTAACGGAACACCGTAACGCAATCGCAATGGCGTTACGAAACATGTTGCACGAACCACTGCAGCGTGTAACGCACCCTGTATCACGCAAAATCATTACGAGACAATTCTTTTACGTAAATGCAGACAATGCGGAAAGTAGAAGTGATTCAGCATTAATCTTGCGAAGCCACACGAACAAAATGTAGCTATCGCTTACGAGTTGGACAATCGCTAGAAAAGTAAAATTGATATCATACGCATTTTACTCGGGCCAAGTTATATGATGAAACCATTACAGTGGATCGGAACCTCTTTGTACGAGCATCTCCATAATACGGTCAATTTTTATCATGAAACCTCTCTGTGTCCGTATTAAAGAAGTTCCACTGCATGCGCAATTGATTGGTCTTAAAAGTGTTTGACAAAAGCTGTACATAAAGTATTTTGTTAACAAATTCAATTTGTAACCTTGTAATCAAAACAGCTGCGTCATAATCGCTGTGTTCTCGTTCATCTTCTCCTTTCATCCATCGAAGACTTTTCTGCCAAGCACAAAAACTCCGAAGGGTCTCTTGGCCGTTGGTTGAGATAGACAATCCTTTCTAAAAACGAATAAAGTGTTTATTCAATGCCACAACCCTTGAAAATTCCCATTTAAAAACCTTTTTTGCATATATGCTGGTAGAATTAGTAACGTTAATACATTATATTGTCTTTATATTTAGAATTAAGATTTTATACGCACCGCACATATATTGGAAAAAGAGCTGAATATGTCAGTTAGGGTGGTTAAATGAAGTTTACGCTATTGTTATCGGTACCTAACATAACACCAGTACAGTACAGTACAGCACGGTACCGGGTACAGTACAGTAGTTAGACTGTACCTCCCGAGAGAGGGATTTGCACTTTGGTCACCGTTCGGATCGTGGAGCTCACTTAAATCGTTAAAGTACGTATACTTGGTTTCATGAGACGGGCAAACAAACAAACACACAAAGCATACGTAACGATGGTGTGTGCATAGCAAATATACTTAAATGATTCTGAAGAAAGGTTTGAATTCGAGACTATGGGACCAAAAGTACGAGAAATGTACAGAAACGTGCCCGAAAGCTTCATGTAACTTTTGTTCAAAGTCATGAAGTATAATTGCAATATGAGGTATCAATTTAGGTCATTAGAACCACAATATCCTTACCGGGTTGTCAAACAGGAGAAGTAGTCTGACAATTTCAACATTTATCGCCACTCCAATACTGGGATCTCTGTAGATCTCGGAGACCTAAAGTGACATTACACAAATGAAGATATTAAGGGACAAGGCCAAAACAATCGGCCAAAGTAGGGACCCACTTTTTTCAAAAAGGTTGGTGGGTACCGGGTGGTACCTACCCCCTTCATATCATAATAGTCTTTAAAGACCCTGATTTTTCTTTAAATAGTAGTGGCGGCTACGCCCCCCCCCCCCCCCCCCCCCTTCGCGCACCCACACAGTTCGACTGAGAAAGGTGATTGTGACGGCTCATTACCCCCACCCCCTATATGTTTGTATGTAGTGGTGGCTTCCGATTGCCCCCCCCCCCCCCCCCTCCTATATATTTATATGTAGTGCATGACTATTACGATATTACACTTCGTTTCGCGGGTTTTTGCAATTGACTAGACCTTTTTGCTTTATCGGCATTCTCGAAATCCGTGCACCCTAGAACAATTATTTGCCCGTGGAATGCGGTTTTCTTTGTTAAAGATATAGCACTTCGTGCCAAGGTGAGGTTTTTTAATGCGCATTATTATTATTATGCTACGCAAATACGTATCTTACTCGTTTATATTGTCAATTTTGAAAATATTGATGATGTTCGGCACTACCGACCATCAATATTGTGAAGAACAAAATATGCTTTATGCCTATGCCTTGACTCTTAGGTCTTGCCGTTTAGGCTTGTTTGTGGAGATGTTGGAGAGGAGCTAGACGTTTTGGAAAGACTATTTTCAGATTTCAGAGGCCGGGCACAGGCGAAAAGGAAATCGGACCTATGGTCCGACCTACTCAATCTACCACCTTTATTTTGTGATCTGACTTGTGAGTCGCCAGAGTCGTCTATATCAGACTGCATATACTCTTGGATTATTCGACCAAGGGACCCCAGGTTGCAGCATGTAGGTCATTTCTACCAAAACAGGCGCCGCGCAGACGGGGGGGCCGGGGGGGCCGCGGCCCCCCCCACGTTTTCCTTCATCTCTGCCAATTTCTTATCTTTTGCTAATGATTCAAGTCCGAACTGTTGCTTCGGCCCCCCCACTTTTGTCTGCGGCCCCCCCACTTTTTACGGTACTCCGCGGTCCTTGCAAAATATTGTGCACCATCTAGTTTTTGTCATATTTCCACTCTGAAGTAAGATATCGAGACTGCACTATAATTTGTGGTGTTTTTTGAGCGGATAGATTCATGCATAGGAATTGGACATAGAGAGACGGATGGTTCAAGTTGGCGAGTTGATTCTTCGGCTAACACTCGATCAACTTGAAGCCACCAACTCTCTATGTACGAGTCTCATGCGTGCATAAATCGGCTAAAAAAACATCACAAAATATAGTACAGAGTTTTTTACATCTACAGAGCAAATTTGGTCTCAAAATTTTACCTCAAAGTGAAAATATAACGAAAAACGTATCTATTTTAATATGCAGTCGGTTACCCTGAAACCTACTATTATAGGATCTTTCCTGATTTCCGACACACTGCAAAGTCTGCTAGAGGTGACTTGGGTTTTGACTCAAGCTGACTATTTATTGTGCACTTATGGATATGGAGTAAATGGTTACGGCGTACATAGTTCATAATAGGGTTTGTTTTTCGTTCAATTCACCAGGGTTTAGGCATGTCAATTCTATCTTAAACAAAGAAAACCACATTCCACGGGCAAATGATTGTCACCCATTGTTGTAGGGTGCACGGATTTCGAGAATGCCGATAAAGCAAAAAGGTCTACTCTAAACCGACTTCATTACGCCTTGATTGCTTGACTATTCCGTTGCTAGCCACTACATGAAAATGAGATTCAAAATGGCTGCCATGCATCGTGCACGCTTCCAAAACGGTTATAAGTAAAAATATACGACTTGAAATGCATGAAAACATAGAAAGTTTACTACAAAAATGACTTCAAGGTACAAATCAAAACAACAGGTTTGCTAAATTTCTTCTAAAAGTTTCATTTAATAAAGTGTTTAAAATGTCAGGTTTGTCCAAATGTACGAATGAGATTATTAAACAATTATTGCTAAATTATGCTCATTCTATTGCATTTTTTTCGTACAAAACATTTATACATTGTCATTGTGCAAACAATATATCCGTGAAACAGTACTAACTATTTTGTACAAAATATAGTACTATACAAAATTAGACATGTTCTCTGTTTTTTAATTTCTCAGTTTCGAGCTTTGAACCTTCTTATTAAGGTCTTAGCCAGGAATGAGGAATGAAACCGATTTGTTTTCGAGGCAACAAACAATCATCAGTTTAAACGTTAAATTGAATTTGAATTTGAATTTGAATTTATTGATATATTTGTGTCCATAATTTACAAAATATATATGTAGCAAGAAGAATTAAACCTTATAATAGGACACAAGCTAATTGTGGCAGATTAACTGATTGAAACAATTAGCTTGCATTTTTGTAATGTAAATAAAATGGTCAGATAGAACAAAGGGAGGTTACGGACACAAAGAAGAAAAATAAACAATTTACGAAAAAAAGCAAATCAAAAAACAAAAGAGCTCAATATTAAACGATAAATACTGGGCATGAACGTATACATGTTATGTATCATGTTGTGTATGATTACTGTTGTATACATATGTATGGATGTATGGTATTTATATGGTATATAAGGTGGGTACCGTCCGTATATACACCCCCCTCCTTCCCCGAGTTATTGGTATTTGGTACAGGTTTAATACCCCCCTACCTCCATCATTTATCATTGCTCCTTGCTTGCTCCTCGGCACCGGTACAACATCATATGGGTTGATTGGGGTCGTAGGTACTGGTGCATACCCCTCCATCCATATCGGGGGTTTGGGTGGTAGGTACCGGTACATACCCCCCCCCCCCCCCCCCACATGTTATAGGGGTGGGTGGTGGCGGTTAATACCCCTCCTCCTAAAATGGGGTCCCTAGTATGGTCAATTATTTTGGCTTTGTCCCTAATATTTATTTTGCGGTGAAGCGTAAACATGCTTCAGCTTAAATTTGGGTTATTCTTTTATTTGGGGAAAGAGAACAATAAATGAAAAATTGAGATTTGGTGAAATGAATTGAAAGAAAGAAAGAAACTGAAAAATGAAGTGAAGTAAGAAAGGAAAAAGAAAAGAAAGAGGGGGAAGTAAAAAGAGAGAGAGAGAGAGAAAGAAAGAAAGAGATGAGGCAAGGATGAAAGTAAAGAAGGTAAGCTAGGCTAGAAACTGAAATGCATATCTGTAAATTCGTTGTAATAAAATGCGTTACACGTACCATATTCATAATTGTCAACGCGTATTCCTCAATTGTATCGTTACCATGGAAATCAATCATGTCTTTGTCCACTACCACAAGCAACTGTAAAGTGATCTCATCGTCATCTGTTGAACGACGACCTCGTCTAGACGAAGACGTTTCTCTCTTTAGAGAACGAAGACCAGACGATCCCTGAGGGCCTAATGTGAAAAGTACACCAATATACCATAATTAACTTAAAAGATATCAACAGTAATCTCGTCATCATCTGATGAAGGACGACCTCTTGCAGACGAAGAAGACGTTTAAAGAGGACGACATGATCCCTGGGGTCTAATGTCAAACGTTTAGTAGATAAAACCCTTCTGGCGGCTGGAAAATTGAAGCATAATGTCCGGCGCCGAGGATTGGAAATGAAAAATGAACATTTTGCCGAGACCCGAAGCGTCGAGGGCAAAGAGTGATATTTTGAAAAAAAGTGTTGTTTTTACCATTAAAAAAGTTTTACCGCGGATTTGTTTATGGAACGATTTTCTTTAAAAACGTGATTGTTTAATTTCCGCCTTACTTTCCTCGAGAAAATGCCATATATTTGTTCTGTCATTATGTTTTTCTCCCTGGATGGAGGATATATATCACTTCACTAAAGAGGATATCATAAAAATTTATCGATGAATTAGAAATACCAATGTACCATAACTTTACAAGATATCTTGGTATTCAAGGCCGGTCTCACCCCTGAATATCTTAGTTCTAGATTTGTATTCAGGAGTGACACCACAAGCTACTCGCTGCGAGACTACACCAACACAAACTAGCTATAGATGTTCTAGCTCTGCCGCGCACCAATTACCTCAAAAGTACTTTTACCCACAGTGGTGCAGAATTATGGAACAGTCTACCTAATGATTTAAGGCAGGCGGAAGCTATGAATGAATTCCGTCGACTATTAAATATTTATTATGAACAGTAAAGCACATCATTCATGGAAAGCAGGTTTTTATTTATTTTTATATTCATATGTTTATATGTATTAATGTAGTGTAGAATTATCTGATTATTTTATTTACTTTTGTTAATTAACTCCTGATGAATTTACCGTGATTAAATAAAGCTCTTATCTATCTACATGGTATATGAATTGGCGCATTTGGATGGACGCCCGTGGGGAAGGGGGCACTCCTATATATAATAGGGCGGGGATGCTCGTCGGCAATTTTGAAAAATGAACCCTAAAATTAAAGGTACCTGAGTCTTATCCTGGTGGGCGTGGCAACAATTGATTTGTACCCCTAAAAGGTACCAATTCAAAAACAAACAATAGAAGAATCCAAAACTTAAAAACTCCTTTATCGATGTGCTCAAGAGACACATGCAAGTCAGATCATTAAAATCGTCCCAGTAATGCTATTTTAGGTATTTTATTTACCGAAAAACACCCTTAAAGGTACCAGCTAAGTTTCTGGTAGTCCACTACAGTCTGAGACACACCCTAAAAGGTACCAGATCACTGATTTTGACCCCAAAATTAAAGGTACATTTCTGATCGAATGCCCCCCCCCCCCGGATATGAGCGACAATTGTCACGAAATTTAATTTGCATTGTGCACTATAGCCAGTATCCGAAAAACCGATTGACTAACGAAAATAATGAACTTATCAAGAGCCTCTTGTTTCTATTATTAAACTCCAGTCCATAAGGAAAAGGTCTTTTAACACGATGTTAAAACTGAATTATAACGTGACTAGTACGTAAGCCAAAGTTCCCACTTCAAAGACTCTTGAAAACTGCCCGCTTTCTAAACGTTTTAATCTCGTGCACGGATATATTTCGGAGGTCAAAAAATGAACTAGAATCGAATAACCAGTTTAGACTAAATTCTGCCAAACTCTAGTTTATCTGCTTAATAGCTGGGCAAGAACTGTCTGTCATGTGAGCACTTGACACCTCAGGGCAAAACTGCCAATGATTATATATACACGAAAGGAGAAGAAAAATTAAAGCAAGGGACCGAGAATATGGCGCGAGCAATGGCATATGGTGATCAATACTAAAACAAATACTCGATATCGTAAAATATCAACCAAAAGTGAAGCTAACATTGGTATTGGATTTAATGGCTGGAATTGTTTAAATCACTTCCAGGTAATAATCCTGAAGCCCCGGACGGGTCTAGAAGGATTTACGATATGTCTACACATCTACAGTTTCTTTCACTCTTGCCAGTCGCCGTTTGCCTCGACAAACTTGTTTTTTGAAATATGTTCACGTATGGATGTTGGTTTTGCACCAGTAAGGACATAACGACAAAAATGATTTGCACGCGAAACGTTTTTTTTTTTTTTAATATTGGCTCAGCAGAGAGATGAACTCTTCGTTTGTTATGAAAACCGAACAGGAAAAGGAAGTTCTGCAAGGGGTCGACAGTCTTCCAAGAAGGCTAGAGCCCTTAAATTCTTTGTGGTTATCAAAACGTTCGTACTTTACTTGGTAATACATTACCTCTCACCGCTGAGCAGCCAATTGGCACCGAAGGCCCATCTATTGGGATATCAGCTCTTCTATAAAGGAGATGTGCCAGATGCCCACCATGGCTCGCCATTGGTTCAATGAAGTATTCCTCCTTGCCAAATCTTATAATCCCCAGCTAAAGATAAAAAGATAATAGTGCAGGGGTGATAATCATCGCAACAAAGACACGAACATCATTGATCTCTGTTAATTTGACTAAGTTACAACAAAATATGAGGTGTAAGCATTTAGAAAAGAAGTGGGGGGTGGGGGCAGATAGGAACCGAGGAGAGAAGGAGGGGGAGGGGCGTAGAGGAACCTAGTGGCATTGCCTGGAATTGGTCCTCCTGCAATTGCTGATCCTTAGAGGTTATGTATAC
Source organism: Telmatactis stephensoni (assembly GCA_029948255.1). Taxonomy (NCBI): domain Eukaryota; kingdom Metazoa; phylum Cnidaria; class Anthozoa; order Actiniaria; family Isophelliidae; genus Telmatactis; species Telmatactis stephensoni. Next base: position 33,675 of record JALIZF010001352.1, read on the forward strand.
ATTTTGTTTCATTTTTTAAATTTTCATTCCATGGGAGAAAGTTTGTCAATCAATTGAGCTTAAGCCGTAACTTCAATCATATCTAATGCGCACGACTAATGGCTTACACAAATATGATTACCGTAGCTTGAGGTAACCAAAGATTGTTAAAGCGCTGGAATTTAAGAATTGAAAATGGGACTGATAGACCGACTAGATCGAGATCATTTTCAAATGTTCAAAAGTGATAAATTCAACTTGGCTACATGTGTATCATCTACACTGGTGACCTTGGGTTAATTTGACAGGATTTCCAACGATGGCATTCAGATATACATCACAATCAATCATGTTCAATGGCTTTCGTATATGTTATGTCTGAAGTTGTATGCGTTACAAAATAAAGTAATTTGGTAGCTAGATCTCAAGACATTCACGAGACCTATAAACTCAGAGTTTGCTTTGAGGCCTATTTTACATTAAGCAAAGCATATGGCATTGAATTTTTGAGATTAAACTAGGAGTTCCCTGGCTACATTCTGTACTTTACGTTCTCAATGTCTTACCAGGCCATGGCAGTTGCTAAGGGCTACGCTTGAATCACTTTGCAGACTTGACTTCCCTCTGTAAAAACATTTCATCGTGTGCTCCTTGTTCACGAATCCCACGTGAGGAAAAACTTCACTCGAAAACGTTGGTGATATAAGGTTTTCATTTAACGAGAGGTTTAACAAAAAGTCTTCCCCAAAAGCGTGATATCGCACTTGAAATGAGGGCTTTCCGACGCTGTCTTTCAAGAGTACGTCTTGGCTGTCAACTTGGACTTGAGGGTAGACAACTGTAAATGCCTTTAGTGTTTGAACAAATTGCTCTGAAAGGACATCGTTCATTAAAGCATTGACCCTAAACTGTGCAAATATTTCTTGAACAATAACAAATATATTAACTTACCTTGGCTTTTAGTTCTGAAATAACGTGAAGAGCCATTACAAGATGACAACAATAAACCGATAACCAGTATCCAACACGGAATAATTGTCAAATAATTACCAACGTTCATGGCAATTCTTGTATTACCTGATAAACTTAACTTCTCCAAAGTGTTTGTCGACAAGTGAGGCAGCTTCTCGGCTCATCAACTCTTCCACAGAGACCAAATCTACTTCTACAAGGTTTCGTGACGGTCGCGGTCTTTTACATGTTGATTTTACCTTCCGTAGAAGAGAAAAAGTTGTCCGAGGTCAGGGTTTAAAATTTAACACAAAGAACCACCGAGACCACAACAGCGCAAGCTTCTTCTAATGTCACAAAGGCATCAAAACATCACCAATTAAACCGTATTAAATATAAACACAGGTTTTCGTGATGGTCCGTGACCTTCGGCGTTGTCTGCTGGCTTAGGTTTCAGTTGATAGGAAATCCTCAGGTAATGAGTTACTGTGTATTTCCGGGAAGCTTATCAACAACTCTCATTCCTTGGATAGTTAGTGCATGTTTACTGAATCCAAACAGAGGACTGCTACTTCCGACCCCGAGTGTACTTTTATATCTCATGGAGCTGAATAGTGAAATAACCCGCGCTCACTCGAGTATATTAAGGCCTGGGTCAATCGCTAATTGTACATATTTTGGATAAAAAAATATTTTGAAGACAAAGAACATCTAAATGAACGTTTTTCTTCTATATGTTACTAAACTCGACGTCCTTATTTTTTTGAGGATACTTTTAAGATGTCACGTGACCTGATGACGTCACAGTGATCAAATATTGTATTGTAAACTTCAAAGCAAAATGCGGTCGTGGGTATAACCCCAGTCTTGAAAGTAACCATGCTTAACTATGAGCCTTAATGTGCTTCCAAACAAACAACCCGGAAAACCTGACTACAGTTTTGCTTTAGTGAAATAAAGCCCAAAACAGGTCACGTGACTTTTACTTATTTCTTTTAAAAATGGAAAAACTCAACAATGTAAAGTGGATGACAAGTTTTTCGGGCTGTACGTTGTGAAGCACATTCAGGCTCACAGTTAAGCATGGTTACCTTGAAGTCTTGAGTAATACCCGCGACCGCATTTTGCTTTGAAGTTTAGAACACAATATTTGATCACTGTGACGTCATAAGGTCACGTGACATAATAAACGTACCCTCAAAAAATTAAGGACGTCGAGTTTAGTAACTTATCGAGGAAAAAAGTTGATTTAGATGTTCTATGTCTTCAAAATAATTTTTATTCGAATTTTAACTAATTCACGATTGACCCAGGCCTTAATATACTCGAGCAGATTTCAAACATATGTTACAATAAAAACGGTTCCCTTATTCCTTTTGCGTGAAACGTATAAGTGGTTGATTTATTTTGACGTGAAACGCGATTTAAAAACTAAAATCTTTTTGCGATCACGTAAAAGCAACTTTTGATTTTTCTGTGAACGTGAAAGAGATTTTTTAATTATCCGTGATCATGACGCATAAAAAGACCAAACATTTTTTTACGTGGCCGTGTGTGGCAATCTTGACGTCATCACTGCACGGTACTGCACGGAAAAAAAATGGCAGTTGGACATCGACCGACATACAAAAATTGTGATTAGGGATGATTGCCGTGAATTTTCATTGTTAACTCGTGGATTGCAAATCCAGTAGTTATAATGAGGAGTTGAATATGCAAATGTATCACTCACTCACTCGAACACTGTTAAATTATGTTACTGCGCATGCTCAACGTGATTGACGGCAGACTCAAAGTAACGTGCGGGCTCTGGGTAAGAGGTAAATATGGGAAATATGGTTCTGGGACTCCTGTGTTATTTAAACATGAACGCGATGGAATCGATGGAGCATTTGTTCCATGAGGGGTCATGCGAAAACTTGTTTTGGAATTTTAGCGATCTAAAAGGCGTCTTTTTTCAACAAAGTCCGTATTTAATTATTATCGTGGAGTGCTGAAATTCAAGTCGTGACTCCCGGCCATCGTGGTCAAGATGGTCAGATGATGGACATGGAAATGGACGACAAATTGTAGCAAACTTTTGCAGCTGGCGGGATAAAATTCTGTTTGCTTTTATTTGTATTTTTGTTTGTATTTGTACTCTATCAGCCCTAGTGAGAATGTTAACATAAACATTAACAGGAAACGAAAACGGCAATTTGACTCAACTGTTCTATATATTATTTGAAATATTTGATCAAATTCCAAACCATGTTTCACTTTATTCACCCGATGACCTTGGACGAGTCAAGTTGTAAGCGAAACTTGTGTAACTTGGTCAAAATAACTCAGTGGATCTACTTGACTACTTTTTTGTAAAATCTAGTGTACTGTACACTTTGAGACGCATATTGTAACAAATATTTCAGATACCCGGATGAAACTATCGAGTGATTATATTAGACGTCACTGCGGCACCTTTGACCGTGATGCAACGTACAATGAGTATATGATGTAACATGTGCATGAAAGTCATTGTTTTAAACCGCAACCGACAAATGCCTCGCTACTGTATCTACAACATTTTATCATAGATTTGCGAGGGATCTGCTTTGTTTTCCAGATCTGGAAAACGAAGACCGTTCATGTACACCCATATATTTCCTGTACGAGGATGCTCCGCCCGAAAGGGTACCTTTTTGAGGCCAAGGACATAGAAAAGGGTAGGGGATTTGCAATTTTGGGTATATCAAAGGGTAGGGAATTTGCGACTTTGGGTATCGAAAAGGGTCCTAGCTATAAAAAGGGTTGCGAAAACTGCCAATCTGAAAACCATATCATGCATGTTGAAATCAATATTCGGGTCTCATGACACCATAACCCATGTATAGTATTTTTTGGTGAAAATTGAAGTTTAAAATACGTTCATATCTAAGATAATTCTACAAAAGTAACATTTCATTCAAGAGACCATAATACTATTATGGTCTCTTGTTCATTACAATTCTTTTTTTAGATCAATTTTTTTAAGATCCATGATTAAACAAATTGAGAAATTAATTGTTTAAGTTTTAGCCGACGAAAAGCACTCATCACAAATAGACGATTAAGAATCACGGCAAATGGCAGAGAAAATCACGTGACCTACATGCAAGTTTTTCGCGCCTGGCGTTGCGCGTCTGTCGCGTTGAAACGACAATGCCAGATGTGAAAAAGGAGGTCACTAATCTTTCTAATATCTCCAATGCCAAGGGCACGGGCCACCTTAACTGAACACATGCACCGCAAAGCGCATGCTTGACCGTCAACCCTTAAGATTGATTATTCAATTATTACGGCAAACAACGTAACAGCAAACGGCAGAAATTGACTTTGATTTTATATTTTACTCTAATCCTTAAATCAATCCAACAAGCGAATGAAGAACAAATATCTCAATGACAGAAAATGCCCCAGAAAGTGGGATTTCCTGTCAACCATCTTAGTGGTCAAAACAGAACTCTTCTTTCAAGGGAAATGAAAAAAAAAATTTTTGGTTTAAAAATTCCATTGTTCTTGTCTACAAACATGGCTGCCATAAACCCTCAACGGAGCAGATTTCACGTGTGAAAATAGCCTGCGTTGCCGGCCCTTAAGAGAAGGGGAGGGGAGGAGAGGAAGGAGAGGGGAGGAGGGGAGGGAAAGAGGGCCTTCTGGTAAACCCCTGGTTTTTCAGTTACTCACTCACACCATTTCACACATACACACACCACACTCATTTCCTTCCTATCCTCCCCTCCCCAGTCCCCTTCCCCTCCCTTTCCCTTGAGAGCCAGCAGCTCAGGCTAGTGTGAAAACAGCACCACACAGTCATGGTGCAGTTATGGCAGCAATTTGGAATGTTTTTTATAGATAACACAATGCTGACACAGTCATGGCATGGTGCAGTCCATTTTATATTTTACACTCATATGAAATCTGCTCTAAAAAGGTAAACACTTCATCTTTGGGAACCCAGGAGCTTTCTTCCGACACTCATTTCACACTCCAAGAGGACATCCCTGGGAACATTGTCTGTTTGAACTTCTTCCACAAGTAAAGTTTTCTCTCATTTCTGGCAAGTCGACCTGACTAATCAGAATCTACATGTTGTATATGTTGTAGTTCACTCTTATCCTTGGTTTATATATTATTTTCCTTGTGTTATATACTCATTATCATACATTACTATACACAAAAACAATGGAAAACAGAAATTAAACCAAGGATAAAATTGAATCACAACATAAATAGACAAATTACAATAAAATGATGTCAGAACTCATAACTAATTTTGACTTCTGGAACAAGCTTGAACAGATTATGTTCCCAGAGATATTGTTCTTGGAGTGAACAACAGAGCAACAGAGTAATGCCACTAGCTTCCTGACAGTAAGATTGGTACCGCATCAGGGGAGGAGATGTGGAAAATTGCAAGGACACAAACTACAGTACTACCACTCTTCAGCAAATGGCCATTTTATTACATGAATAATACAATTAATGTTGCTGTTGCTGCTGTTGTTGTTGCTGTTTTCTCATAGCAGCCAGAGCACCTTGGATCTCTTCACGCTTTCTCTTTCCTCTGATGTGTGTGCCAAGCTACAGAGGAAAAACAAAATGTTTAGAAATACATGTAATAATAGCAAGGGCCAAAAGACACTAGCTTCAATGTTGTTTTCCAATTTCAGACCATGTGATGTCACTTGGGAGTTGATTCTTTCATTTGTATATGTCTTAACATGTTTATCATAAAAGAACAATTCTCAAGAGAATGCCAAGAGATTCTCAAGAGAATGTCATGTGGTCTGAAATGGACAATTTGCATATAGAAACTTAAGAAGTCTATTACAACAGGAATAATCAATGCTGTGATGTACATGTATTTATCCCACACCATAGAAAATACAGTCAATCAGAAAGCAGAGGAGCAGTTGTATATTTGGCAGTATTCAACTGTTTTTTCCCCATGAGACATTGCAATAATTGGATGCATTTTCTATGGTGTAGGATAAAATAGTCATGCAATGGTATTTCGTGGCATACCATGGATATCCCACTTGTCACTTGTATTTTCTTTGTATGTACACATTTGCCTAAAGGCTCATCTATGAGCCTCATGGGCTATTGACTCGTAGTCCATTCGGCCTCGAGGTCTAATTGTTAAATAGCCTATTCAGCCTTTGACCTCATGGGCTATTCACTCATTGTCCATTCATCCTCAAGGTCTAATTGTTAAATATAAATTTTTCTACAAAAGAAAATTGCTTACCCTCTTTTTGCAGAATTTCAGTGCTCTCTTATCCTTTCCTATTCTCAGTAACTCCATACATCTCTTTTCATAAGGAGCAAATCCTACAACTTCCCTGACAAGGTCACGAATGAATTTTACTCGGTTATTCCTTGCCTAAAATTGGGGGGGAAAATGATTGAACATTACAAAACAGTTTCTTGCTACATCTACGCTTATTGGAATCTCAGTGGACTGTAAATGTTTCAAATAGTTCAAGGAGTATTATAGCAATCTTGTGATAACTGATGAAATATAGCTAATACAGACTGTTTGCAGCCATACCAAACTGCTCTACGTAAGTCATATTGCCTTCTAAAGTTACATCATGATTTTTAGAGCAGTTTTCATGACTGGGAAATGAGCTTTTATCACAAAATTCCAAAAGTGACAGTACAGAAATATAATCACCATAGCTGGAAAGAGCATGTCAAAATTAGTAAAACTGTGAAGTTTGAATGAAGTAACTTTCAAACTCATGAAGATATGAATTTTTCGAATTTCGAAATTTTGTATGAAAGCATTCGCTGGTAGGCAAGAGATGCCTACCAGCAAAGGTTTTCTTACAAATTCACACTTTTCAAAAATTCATATTCTCACGAATTTTGGATCGTACATGTATTCCTTCAAACTTACCCTGCGAGGAGAGTCCCCCTTTACCTTCTAATCGAGCGATCGAAGGAAGGGAGACTCTGCCGAAACCCTGTATTTTCTTTGATTCGCCGATAGCCCAAGATCTTGGGCTACTCAAACTGGTATTTCTACCAGACAAACCGGTTTTTATGCGCACGACTAAACTAATCAGATTAGAATTGTATATATCTGTCAACACCACAAAGATAGTAAAAATTGTACTACCAAAAATAAGTTTCAAATGTTTCAATACAAAAACTGATATATACAGATGGAAGATCAGGAAAACTCTTCTTTGTATATTTTTAATTGATATCAGATACTTCGAATAAAACGAAGTGAAGTATACAGTCTTGTAAACTAGCTGTTGTTTAGTGACCCGAGGTTAATCCAATTATTCTCCAAGTCAACAGAACGCTAGGTAGACCTCTGGCGCGAATGGCTCCTTGAAGTTTGAGAGCCAAGCTTTGATTCGTTAACGAATTGGAATGGGATGTAGCGCTGTTTGAAGCAGCCGTTTATGCTGAGGGAACATTGCATGACGAGGCTATTAAAACACGGCTGCCAGTGAGACTGCTCAGCTGCATGGTCTTTGCGAAATTTACCGGAAATGGAAGTTGTTTTTACCGAAGTAGGCGTGGAAATCAATCTTTGTATCTAAGCAACTGTCGCACATGCTCAAATAAGAAAATACAGGGTTTCGGCAGAGTCTCCCTTCCTTTGTTCGCTCGATTAGAAGGTAAAGGGGGACTCTGCTCGCAGGGTACTTCAAACTTCACTGTCTTGCTAATTTTAACATGCTCTTTCCAGTTATGGTAATTCTTTTTCTGTTTTACGAATTTAAAAATACATGATAAAAGCTCATTGGCACAGTCACCTCACTGCATAGTCCACACCCAGGTCTCTTTTTACCCTACTCCACTAGGGCAAAACAGAGTCCAGAAGAACTTGTATGCACATGTGCTAGAAGTGACCATGCAGACAACATAAAATACAGTGTCTGTGAGGCTACCAATCTTTGTGGTGGTTGTTATAGGAAATCATGATCACAGAATGGCAACAGTAGGAAATATGGCATAAAACAATGGTTTTATGAAAGAATGAATAAAAAGGAAAGGATACTGTAAGTTGGTGTTTACATGTGTATCTCATGTTGAGGTTTAGACTGTGCCAATGTGGACTAAGTTATAGATTTGTCATCTTGATAGCATGAACATTTATCGTTTCACACCATTCCAAATCTCGGCTTAATCAATGAACAGTGCACAGTCGTCGACTTACCCCTTTCCTTCGTGAAGGCTTGGGTTTTGTTACGTTCTTTGTAACTTTATGGCCTTTTTGCAGACCGACTGCCATTTCAAGTTTGGGAGCCATTTTTAGTCTGTAATCCAAAATTAACGATAGTTTATGACAATAGAAGAACAAAAATAACTTGTGTCACTACTCTATCGGTACAAAACAATGAAATACATTATAAAAGGAATCAGTTTGAAGTATATTTCCGAAAGGGATACAGGAGAAATTGACATGGAATAAAAACTACGGTCAAAATCTGTTCCATTCTTGAACAATGCTAAAAATTAATAGACAGCCAAAGAGACTGATAGTTATTGCTTTATTTTGATGTCACATCAAGAAGATAAATCGTAAGATTGCTTAGGATTGACTAGATTTACCTTGTATTTGATTTCAGACCACGAACAAAATGGCCGAAAACAGTTGAGAGGACGAGCCTGCGTTACGCCCAAGACTTTGACCAGCTGACAAAGAAGATGGTTCATGAGCCAAAAAACACAGGAAAACCAAAAATAGTTGAATTTTTATTTTAGAAAATTCTTGATATATATATTTTATACTAATGTATTATTTTATGATGATAAAATAATGTTTATTTATCAAAAAAAGCGGTTTTTCTTATGAAAATAAAATTTATAAATGCTTTTTAGTTTTATTTTTCTTCGCGATCTCGTGCTTGGGGTTCCTGTGGTAATCTACGTGGCTTTCGCGAAAGGTCAGTTTTGAACAGGAAGCGTTGCAAATAGTTTGACTTTCGAACGTTATAGCAAAATGGATACCCTTCTTGAGAATGCTCTCGAAGCGAGCAAAAAGTATCCCAAGCTAGACATGAAATACAGCTATGGTACGGCAGGTTTCCGTGGAAAGGCTGAAACCCTTCAATCTGTCATGTTTCGTATGGGGATGCTAGCCAGCCTTCGTTCTCGTGCCAAAAATGGCCAGGCTATCGGAGTCGTAATAACAGCATCACATAATCCTGTCTATGACAATGGAGTCAAACTTGTTGATCCTATGGGCGAGATGCTGAACGCTTCGTGGGAAAAGTATGCCACTTCGCTTGCAAATGCTGAAGATGTTACCGCTGCACTAAAAGAAATAGTAGCAGAAACAGGTGTTGAAATAACCAAACTCTCCAAAGTCTTTATTGCTAGAGACACAAGACCAAGTGGTCTGTCTTTTACAAAGGCATTGATGGATGGAATACAAGCGATGGGTGGTTTATATCATGATTTTGGTAAGTGTATATTGACTGTTTAGAGAGACACACCCCCTCCCTCAAAGGAAGTGTTTTCGTCGTTGTTTGATTCCTTGACGTCACTTCCGCTATGTGAATTTTATAATATGCGCATTGTTTGGTTCCTGATGGTAACCATGCATGCCACAGAAAAAAATGGCAGATCTGGAAATAGCAGAAGGAACATACAATACATGTATGCCAACTCAGTGATGCTCTGTCCATTATATTATCTCACAACTAGGTGAAAAATGCAACACTGACTCTGCATGTGTTGCTTCCGCTGCTGCTTCTAGATCTGTTGCTTGTGAAAACCAGGCCTTATAGTTTCTTCCAAACAAAGGTGGCTGTAGATTCTTAAATATTTGTAAAACTAGCTTTAAGCAATGCTTATGTGAGTGCTGCCAAAGAATTTTAAAGGGAGGCAAAGCTCTCTATATGTGGGACGCTTAACATTTAAGCAAAAACTTTCAAGAAATCTTATTAAATTTGACTCTTCGTACCAAAGAAAAACAATCTTCCTTTGCACAAAGTTCTGTCAAACTCAGTCAAACCACTAAAACCAGGAATTCCAAATAGCGCATGTGAGTACCTAGAAATGGTTTGCGAACAGGTTTGTTCAACTTTCCCAGTACTTTTACTGTTTTTATTGGCTAACTGCTATTGAATATATAACTGGTTTTAACCGGTTTGGTAGGTGGTTGAATCCACAGGGTGACCATTTTCTCAAATCAGATGGCTAAAATAGGAATGCTGCTGGCAGCAATTATTTTTGTAAGCAATGAAGGTATTTCCATATAATTTAGCATGCATACACACAAGTTCATGAGCATGCTCAACACTGGAACTTGAAGAATTTTTAATTTGGTGCATCAAACTCCAAAACTACGCAGTAAAATCTTTTCATAATTTTACCACGGTGGGCATAAATCACCCCAAAAACGCGCAACTTTAAATTTAATCGAAATTTTCAGATTTTTACCAAAGTTACATTATATTGTTCCTCTCAAAGTAACAATTTCAAAACTGAAAACCTTTTTCAAATTGGATGAGTGGAAGTGGAGTTATGAATTTTTTAGTTTCATATTTTTCCCGCGAAAAATTGGCGGGAAAAATTTCATACAAAATCATTCGGAAAAATAAAATTTTTCAAACTACTTTTTTGCTTTAAAAGGTTTCGTTGTCATACATTGCAGGATGAAAGAACTATAGGTGGCCTCAAATCGTATGTTTTTAGAATTTTTATTTTTTAGTGATAAATAGTTGAAAATAATTATTGTAAAAACCGTAAACGTCATAATGACGTCACAGATATCTTAAAATATCTCTAATAAAATTAATATCGAGAGAAATTCTTCGTCTTAAGCAGTAGATATACTAATAAAACATTACTAAAGATTTTGGAGCTAACTTGGTCCCATCTATCGACTAGAATAATTTTTTTTACTTTCTCTATGACGTCATCAAAAATTACGTCATCAAAACAGTAATTTCGTTATAACTCTTGTTCCAATAATCACAGACGAAAAAAAATTGCGCCAAATTAGAGAGAATGACAACACAAACAAAATTCAGTGCTTTGTTATTACCTCGCCTTAAAAATAAATTTTGGCTAGAAATGTAACATTTTAATATGACGTCACTATGACATCAACCGCAACTCCGACTGCATCAAAATAAAATATCATATCTAATGGTAACACTCTGAAAATTTCATTTCGTTATGTCGAAGATTTTTGAAATTATTTACAATCGCTAAAATGTGTCACATTTTCCTTGCGCATTTTTGAGGTCATTTATGCCCACCGTGTACAATGTTTTGAATGATTTAGCAAGTCCTATAATGTATATGATTGTACATGTATATATTCCAAGTGAAAAGAAATGTTCTTGTCTTTGTCCAAAGCAAATGAATGGCAAAAATGTTCAGTTTTATGCGTTAAAGATGCATAGAAGAAAATCTGACGTGTTTTTAATAATTCACTGTGACTTACATCATAAAAAAGCTTAATTGCTCTCAAAACTTCAATAACTTTTTTCTGGATTGTAAATCAAAATTTTGAAGAAAAACTGTAACAATTTGGATCACAAAGGTCTACAGTAGTGTTAAATAAAAAAATATATGTACAGTTCCCTTTACAGCGATTTTCAAAATTATGCGAACTCATGCATTGAAAACTCCGTTGGGATTTGGTTATTCAATTCTGTCAATCAAATTTAAAAATAAAAAAATAAGATTTAACTTATACCAAAATCATATTTAGCTTTTACAAGTCGTTTAAAGATCATATTATGTCATTTGGTATGTTTTTAGGGATCTTTATGATTGAGTAGTTTTTGGGTTGTTTGTTTGAAGTGGGCGGAAGCGAAAACCCAAATTCCAACGGACTGTTTGGAGGTCAGAGTTTGCATTATTTCGAAAATCGCTGTAATGCCCATGCAGTAAGAAGTTTTTAGTGAAAAAGTCTGCCATCTGTAACTTCTGTGCCTCAGTGTTTTGATTGGTTGGTACATTGATTAATTTGTTATCCAATCAAAATGCTGAATCACACAATGGTACAACGTGGCATGACAGGCTTTCCTATAGTCAAACAAACTAGACAACTCTTTGCTACATGTAATCTTAATTGTTTTCTGCCAAACCTAAATCAATTTTTGTGTCTGTAGCTGTATCGCTACCAGCTATTTACCTAGGCTAGCCTATACAATGGTTATTATAAATAAATGTAGCTTGTACTTTAAATCACTTTTTTTTTAATTTTCTAAATTAATTTGTAAATGTCTGTCTATCTGTCTGTCTGTCTGTCTGTCTGTCTAAGTGATGTTGCCTCAGATTTTTTACTGGACAAGAGACCAGAGCTTGACCATTCAAAATGAAGAGACAATTTAATTGCAGTTAACACTTTTTCGACATTCATAAAAACTGTTCTATTTCAAGTTTCTCTCTTCTAAAAACAGTATCTTTAATTCATTTACTAGGAGTATTGACAACTCCTCAGCTTCATTACATGGTCAGGTGTCATAATACTAAAGGAAGATATGGAGAGGCAACAGAGAATGGCTATTATAAGAAGCTCTCCAAAGCTTATCTTCACCTAAGATCTCTAACAGGCAATGCCAAGCCAATAGAAATTAAACTTGATGGTGCAAATGGAGTTGGGGGATCAAAAGTTAAGGAACTATCTAAACACATGAAAGAACAGGTTACCACTTGTAGTTTTTAATGATGGAGTTGTTGAAAAACTCAATGAAAAGTGTGGCGCAGATTATGTGAAGCTTGGGCAGTGTGAGCCACAAGGTATGACCATCAGCCCAGGAGATAAGTGTGTTACATTTGATGGTGATGCTGATAGAGTCATGTATTTCTTTCTGGATGACTGATAGAAAATTCCACCTCTTGGATGGAGACAGAATTGCTACACTTATTGCTGGTTACTTGAAAGAAAAGGTTGATGAAACTGGCATAGTTCTTGACAAAGGTCTTGGTATGGTACAGACAGCCTATGCTAATGGTAGCTCAACAAGGTATGCCCAAGAAAACCTCAAAGTCCCTGTAGCATTTGCAAAAACAGGTGTCAAGTATGTTCACCACAGGGCTGAACAGTTTGATGTGGGCATCTACTTTGAAGCTAATGGACATGGAACAGTGATTTTTAGTGATGCAGCAACATATAAAATAACAGAGGCTGCTAAAAACACTGAACCTGAGTCAGAGGAAAACAAAGCAGCAACTATACTTGCTAGTATGATTGATTTGATCAATCAGGCTGTCGGTGATGCAATGAGTGACATGCTTGTAGTTGAAGCAGTGCTTAATGCCAGAGGGTGGGACCTTCAGAAGTGGTACAGCTGCTACACTGACTTAGCTAGCAGACAGTTGAAGGTGAAAGTAAAGGATCGCACTGTTGTAAAGACTTCAGAAATTGAAACTGAAGCCCTGGAGCCCAAAGGCCTGCAGGAGGAAATCAACAAAGTGGTAGCCAAGTATGGTAATGCTAGATCATTTGCACGTCCTTCTGGGACTGAAGATGTGGTCCGGGTCTATGCAGAAGGCAACTCAAGGGAAGAAGCAGATGCCTTGGCAGTAGAAGTTGCTCAGCTTGTTCATGATTTTGCAGGTGGAATTGGTGAAAGGCCAAAGTAGGTGTAGACATTTTCCAACAACACTGCATCAGTTTACCAAAGGTTAACAGTAGATAAACAAATGCAGCTAGTTAAAATGTATTTTACAGTGGAGATTTCAAAACAACTAGTGCACTATAATTATATAATAATTATTGACTTGACTATATTATAATTATTGACTAGAAGTCAAATTTATGTATAGGAAATAGTACGAGCTAGTTAGTTGCATCATCATTCATGCATTCATCAATTTGAATTGCCAGCATTCATCAATACATTCTCTATTAGCTGGAACCTAGACAACAACAATTTATACATAGAACTCATTCCTAATGGACACCTCAATAAGATGGATGTCTCTACAGTGGACACCATTGATTTGTTGAATTATCTGGGCCAAAAACCCATTGTTTCAGTGTTAGTAACACAACTCTCTTTAAAATGGACACCTCGTGGCAATGTTGTCCGGCTATTTTGCGGGCTGCGGGTTGCAGGCCTAAATTTGCGGGTTGCGGGCCAAAATTTGCGGGTTGCGGGCTAAAAATTTGCGGGCTTGAGAAAAATGTAGTCGTTTTGAATAAAACAAGCTTCCCCAGTAGTTTAAAAAGTCGTAGCTGATTAGCTTGTTAAAAAGATAAGTTATATATTAAAAACAACATAAAAACCAGACGTCAAAAACGCAAACATTGACGTTGCCCCTGAACTTACTGGGTTAAAAATCTGTACAATCACTATAAAGGGTGAGTCAAGTTTTGAAGTCCCTTTAGCAGATTATACTCGATACCTGTCACAATCCGAATTTTGAGTCAGCAGTGTCTGTAAACCAACTCTATCATCAAACACAAAAATGTTTTTTGGTCAAACACGTCACAAAGTTGAACAATCAACGGACCGGGATATATCTTTCATCGTGGCACATCCCAGATCGCGCACGGTTGTGTGGTACAGTAAGTGTCGTGAGTGTGCCAGTTGTTCTGGGCGTCATGCCGGTGATTCAAATCGGGAGATGAGGAGCTGGTGCCGTTCATGAACACAACAGTTTCGCCTTATTCGGCTAAGTGGGTTTTTAATTAACATGAATATGCTGCTATAATGGTATTTCTGACGTTCTGTCCGCACATTAGTCAAACTCTCTTAATAACCTAACCTCATCCCCCTCTTTCAATCTCTCTTTTGCTTCCTCTCTACGTGATCCACGTTAAGTATCCCACAGCGTTTAATTGTTAATTGGATAAATTAGGGGATCACAGCGAGATCACAACAGGATCACCACATATCGAGTGTCATCTTATCAAAAAAGCAATCTAGATCTGTCCGGAATATTTCATCCAGTGCATCTGTAAATGAGCAATCTGTTGTCTGTTTTATTTTGGGTTTAAATATTTTAGTTCGTGTAGCCCTAAACACCCCCTTCATACGTTACACATTGCTGATTTGCAGTGACAGCTTTACAAAATAACACCAGTAAGTCGGCACGTTGACTTTATTTTGGTCACTGGTTCATTTAAGTAACATTTTTCTCGCAACCAGCAAATTTTGGCCCGCAACCCGCAAATATTGGCCCGCAACCCGCACATTAGTCCAACTCATGGCAATGAAGAGTTCATATTGGTCTCAAAGGTGTCCATCTTTGAGAGAGTTCGCTGTATAATAAGCAATTATTGGATGAGGTCGAGTAGGATATGGGGAATTATTAAGGCCGAGGTTTGTGTTATCTACCGAAGCCAAAGGCTGAGGCAGATAACACAAACCGAGGCCTTAATAATTCCCCATATCCTACGAGAAACGAATCCAATAATTGTTTTTAATTATTATTTTTTGAAAATAATTCTTACTCAGTTGTGCTTTGTTGACAAGAATACATGCAAATCTTGAAGTTATAACTTAGCGTGACGTCATACCGCAAGCTAATATTCCATATTCGAGAAAATTACGTCATAACTTCGAATAATGGTTTTCAACATTTTCATAACTCCAAATTTGGGCAGCTAGCCGGCGACTATGGTAATTTATCTGGTGGCTCTTAGCCAATCAAAACTCTTGAATTATTTTCAAAATATAATAAGAAACATTATCTATCCAAGCCATTGGGTTTGCCTGTATAAAATGAGTCTTTTTAAAGTGCCTAGCAAATCCTTTTGAATCTAGAAATACATCATATAAATAAACGTTTTATATAAATATTTCTGAATAAAATCAACTCCTCTCTGAGAATTAAGCAATTCAAATCTGAAAATGCAAATGAGATGATGTCAAAGCAGGAATTATTAAATATACAAATACACTAGAAAAAATTATACTATTTTTCTATTTGCAAAACAATCTCATTGCTAAAGTAAAAGGTATGGTGAGTATTTTTGCTACTTAACTGAAATGCACTTGTTTCAGAACTAGAATCAAAATCAAGCAAATTTTTGCTTTGACGCCATCTCATTTGCATTTTCAGAAATGTTTATATAAAACGTTTATCTATATGATTTATTTCTAAATTTAAAAGGATTTGGCTAGGCTTTAATACCACCTAACCCTTTCAGGCACACCTACTTCTTTGGGAAAACCTAGTGAGAAGAACTAAGTAGCTCGGCATCAATATGTATTTGGGACATTTTGATACAAAATTTATAAAATTTAATCACAGGGACATACATTTTCTAGAATAGTATAGCATAGATGTCATTAGATAAGAGTGTTGTTCTGTGTGTGTGTCATGTAAGACTAGAGATTGTAGACATTTCTTGGGCATTAAATGTAGTCAGTAGTCAATTATTCCATTTGGTAATGGGTAATTAGAAGCAGTAATATTTCTTTCACTTATAGCTGTTCAATATGTAGGAAATGATGTGATTTGGAGGAAATGTATTTTTGTACCTTATTATACAACAGACAAGGAAACTGTATTTTTTCATCACAGAAACGGGCTTTAGGACACAGGCCTTTAGCAATAGGGACTGAGATACGATCACAGAGATGCAATGTGCAGCTTTTCACCAAACTTTTAGTATGACTCAGGAAAAATTCACTTATTTTTGCGACTTTTTCTGCGCGCAACTGTTAAGGGTTGAACACACGGTGCAACGAAAGTTTTGCTCCCTGATCACGCTCCCTGATTTAACAAACTCCCGCAGCATGCTCCCTCGTGTGTACTGGTTGTGCAAAATGACCCAGGAGCGCGTTGCGGGAGCAAGCTCTCTCAAGTGTACCGGTCTATATGGTGCCCTCAACGTTGCATGCAAGAAAAGCTACATCGTGTGTTCGGGTCTTAATTGACACAAGTAGAGCTAGTAAAAGGATATTGTTGAGCTAGCTTGTAATTGCCGACTAGTTGAAATGTACTGAAAGATCCCTAAAGGGTCCTGGAAACAAGAGGCAAAGCCATTTAAAACGTTTAGTGATATAAGTAAGTTTGTAAGTGGGATTTTCTTTATTGTAGTTAGAAAATGTTGCAAATTAAGAAATTTTCAAATATATCGTTTTCAATAATGTGTTATTTGTCATTTAAGAATCATCAAGCTTATCATAAAGAAATAATTGTATGTAATATGAATAAAAACAGCTCACAGTTTGTAGTATTTTGGTAAAAGGATAGAAGAGGCATAAAGGTAGTCTCCGCAGCCCTTTCAAGGCTAATCACGCAACGCTCCCTCGCGTTGCGTGACAAGCCAGCTGAAAACGCCACCGCACGGTCACGGACGGTTACAGCTGTAGGAATTTCGAATGTTTTTATAGACATCACGGTATTGACACGGTCACTGCACGGCGCGGTCCGTTTCACACTCATCGGAAATCTGCTCAATTTTGTGCCAATACTTGGCAGGAAGGAGAGCGAAACAATTTGTTGCCATCCCATCATGTTCTTTACGCTAAGTAGAATAAAATTAATACAATCACTTCGGCGTATAATACTTCTAACATGGTTCGATCTCATCCTTGTTTCTATTACCCTCTCGATCATCATTTGTAAAATATTTGGGAGTTTATTCTGAGAATTGAACTGGCGACCTGTTTGCGGCAAGTTTTGGTTTTTTTTAATTTTAGTTTTTAATTGGTGCCAAGGCTTTATACTGAATATTAAAAAACAGTTTCTTCTCGTCAATCTGCGCTATTCCCGAGATTTTAGCTTTGTCTACGGGGAAAACGCATCAAAACAGCTAGAAACCATGGTAGAGGAAAAGGTGAAAAAGAACCAATTAGTATAGGAAATCGCACGATCTTGAGTACAATTCGGAATAAATAGGTACGAGTAATGTTTTGAAAGTTCTCAAAATAGGACGAGCCTTTAGGCGAGTCCTATTTGAGAGTTTTCAAAACATTACGAGTAACTATTAATTCTGAATTGTACGAGAAGATCGTGCGATTTTTTATTTATAATACACTATCGTTGCCATAGCGACTTAATAGGTACTCTACAGAGTACAATTAACGATATAATTGTACTCCTCTCGTCCAATCAGAATCGAGTAATTTTGTATAGTGTATTATAAAATTTGAAAGCAAATGCGGCGCGCGCTTTCTTTGGTGTCGTCAAAAAGCGCGCTTACATAAAACTGTAAACAGAAATTTACAAACAAACAAACAAAACAAAAACAAAAAACAAAACAAAAAAACTGAGATTAAATGAATAGTTGCAGATAAATGAATGGCCAACTTCAGGGTTCGTACGGCCTCCTGGAAATCCTGGAAAATCCTGGATTTTTATTTTCCTCCTGGAAAAGTCCTGGGTTTTAATTAACCCGGGGGGGGGACTTCATTGTTAAAAGTCGATCGGGTATGCTCGTCGGAAATGTAAAAAAAAAACTTATAAGATACTGGAAGTCTTTTAAGAAGGGCGTGCTTAAGAGATACCAGCGATAACAACACTATCATGATGAATATAAAATTGAACGGTCGACACGCTTTTGTTGGGCAAATTTCTTCCATTTGAGAACAAGATAATAAGTGATGAGCTGTATTTATTGATACCCTAAGAGAGACCAGGAAATGCCAAAACTCTAAACTTACCAAATCGCTGAGTTTTACCCCTAAGAGATACGACGAGCATACCCAGATTCTTTTACAATGGAGTAACATAGATAACTTCCTGGAGAACTCCTGGAAAACAGGAACGAATAAGCTAAGTGTACGTACGTTTATTGTGCATCGATAGTTATATGTTCGCGTAATTTAGCTCCTATTACATCCCTTAACGCAGCCAGAAATTCAAATGTATCTTGCTTGAGTGAACTAGTGAAAAACTTCTACTGGGAAAACTCCTGGAAATAATCTGAAATCCTCCTTGAGACTCCTGGATTTATTGAATTTTCTGGGCGTACGAACCCTGCAACTTTATTAAGAACAGAGTTTAGGACTGGGGCAAACTTGGAATGAAACGTATTTTGAAATCGTTACTACGGACAGCTATTCGGCCTACAAATGCAGTGTTTACATTTGCCATGAGAATCTCCCAATCCGAAGTCGCCGGCTCTCGGGATGAAATTGATTACTACAAACATGCAACAAATTCCCTATTGAAAGAGATCCAGAGTAGCAATCTACAACAGATGCCTTTGCAAACTCGTTTATGACATAGGCAATTGAACGATAGATTGGAAAAATGATGGAATTGGAAGGGCTGTCACACTTGACTTTATGTCGGACAAATTTATTGACACTTCACAATTCAGTTTTTTGTTTGTTTGTTTTTCAATAGAAGAAATGAGAGCTTCTCTCAAGAGGTGAACAATGCTGTATGAGAAAGTTCCTCATAAGAAATATTTCCAGAAACTTCCATTATACTTTTGCATGGTTTAATGTCAAAGAACTTAGATCGAAGTTATGCACAGTTCAAAGTAGAGGATTTTGTATGTATTTGTGCTTGGAAGCCTTGGTGGCCTCGTTTTGATGCATCCTCAAAATTTAAATCCTCCTATCTTGTTAAGGGTTTGTTACAAGTTTACAAACTCGCACACATCTAAATCAACAACCTTCATAATAATATTCCAAAATAATGCAACCCGAGAAAGATCCTAGCCTCCTCCGCAGGAAACTCTTTTGAGTTTTATTGCTTTTGGGCTGCACGAGCGATCTTTTGCTTGCACAGGCGACGCGATTTTTTGAAATCACCGACGTGGTTAGTAGCTACACAAGCGAGAAGTGCTGGCACCAAATGCTCACAATAAAGGCGGCGTGACATGAAAGACTGGTTTTCTTAAACAAGTAACTTTATGGTGTATGAAATTTTATAACATAGTTACAACGCGCACTCTGATTGGCCAGAAAGCTATGAACTATTTGCCCATGGGCTGCACTGCGCGCGCACTTTATATCTTCGTCGTCGTCTTTTTCAAATCGTTCGTTTTTAAGATGGCGACACATATAACGCGCGCTCTGATTGGCTGAAAAATCTATGAAATATTTCCCCATGGGCTGCACGGCTCCGTTTTTAACGTTCTAGGCTCTGTTATAAATCAATTAGACAACAGAAAGCCGTTTGCCCATTGCGTTATAGACGCACTTGCGAAAATGTAAAGAACTCTTAACAAGCTAGAGTCGCACTCGGCTACGCCTCGTGCCACTCTTACGTTTGTTAATCGTTCTTTATATTTTCTCTCGTGCGTCTATAACGCCATGGGCGCGCGGCTTTCTATTGTCTAATTGATAGATAACGTTGATGATATCAAAAATCTTGTCGCCTTTGCAAGCAAAAAGTCGTCCGTGTTTTAGCCGCGGCTTTAGCAATAGCCACTATGAACTGAAAGTCGTGTATAAGCGACGGTATGTCATTGGAAATTTTCACCATTGTTAGTAGTCCCATTGACCGTTCTATCATGTGTTTGACTTATCGCTGACCTGGATCTCAGGGAAATATCAGCAATAACATTTGGTTTACTGACAAAACGATTTATCCTGTAATGCAAAGCCTGACGAAATCTTGCATTCCTAAACGCGTATAACAGAGGATTCAAAAAGCCATTAAAACTTAAACACAGCATTGGCAAAACTCCAACAAGTACGTTACGAGCTTCCACTGTAATGTTCTTCTTGAAGATGTCCGTGAGAAGCCAGAGTAGGGCAATCACGATGGGAGTGAGAAAGAAAACCATGTTAGTTAATACAAGGATTAAAATTCGTCCAGCAATCTTAGCATCGCGTTTTACTCCCATTTGATGGCTGGAATGCCTAACGAAGGCAAATATTCGTATGTATAGTGGTATTGTTAGGAAATACAGTAGTACTCCTATTACTGCTAAAGATACACTGTACATAAATGTACTGGGAACTTCTTTGGAAGGCTGCAATGGTACACAGTACGTATTTGTGACGTAAGACCCCTGTCCAACCAATGGAAGAATTGCTGCTGCTATAGCAACCAACCACGTGATGCAGATACAGCAGAGAGCATTGAAAGGCGTTGGTTTTAAGTGTGGTTTCATGGAGTAGATGATTGTCAGGTAACGTTCGATGGTAAGGAGAACCGATGTCAGGATTGTCCCAAATTGTCCCAAAACCCACATAAATCCCAAAACAGAGCAAAGTCCATTGAGATAATTCAAAAACCCTGTATAAGTAGAGCTTTGTCTTGCTATGGTAATAGTTATGCTGTAAACGGCAATCAACAGGTCGCTGAAAGCCATGTTTGACACCAGCAACATTGCAATGTTGTTTTTAAGGGGGCTGGTGAGTGTTATGGTTACCACGGTAACGTTAAGAACAATTGAAATAATACTAATTACGTATTCTAGATAAAGAATCATATTATCGGTGTCCCAGCAACGATGACTTTTAGTTCCTTTGATTTGAGATTCATAACACTTCTTGTTAGTTGCAAAGCACTCTGGGTAAAATCCGTGCCTGGCAAATTTCTGTGTTTCCATGGAGACGGCATACTCAGTTCCTCTACAATGCCATATAACGTATTCACCGTAGTGACCCTTACTATATTGTGTAGTTTTATTACTATAATTCCTGACAAGATTGCAATCAAAGCATTCTTTGTTCCACGTAAGACCTTTAATTTCCTGAAGAGAATCTACGCTGAGTAATCCGTCTGTCGGCATCCATGCGGGATTTCTTGACATGTCAATGGTTTGTAAGGATGTCAACTGAGATGAAACGTTATCATCTTCCCAAAGCTTTATCTTGTTTTGTGCAAGATCCCTTCAAAGAAATTGAAAAATGCACGACGTTATTAAAGACCAGGGGCGGATTTAGGGGAGGGGTGCAGGGGGTGCGCACGCCCTCCTGAGAGGACTTTGGGCCCTTTTCCTCTCTATGTTTTTCTGAAATACCCTCTCGATAGTTTTCAATTTCTTTAACGCTGCAGCCCCTTCTCTAAAAAATAATACTGGGTGCATTTCTCCTTGAAGAAAATCTATCCTGGATCCGCCCCTGAAGACTGTGGTTATGATTAATGCATCTGAGATTATATACACACTAATCTCAAACCTGGGATAATCTGATTCAAATGCATCGGCTTTTTTTTTTTCAGTTTTCAAAACATGTACCATGACAAAAAATGTACCATGCATTTTAGAAGGTGGACTAAAGGCGGCCAAAGCTCATAAAAATGTATACATTTTCAATCTGTAAAAACGCATAACTGTGGACGGGACATAAGTAATTTTAAACCAAACTTTCTCTGAGTCTCGTTCGCAAAGATTAATAATAATAATTTTATTTATATAGCGCTAAAATCCACTAATTGTCCAAAGAGCTCTCTAAAGTAAATACTATAGTATTATACTAAAGTATAATCTTGTTACCACGGCTATGCACTGCAGCTGTGCTGGATGACAAGGACAAAAGAATTTCTTTCCCGAATGTGTTTGGATTGTTTCTATAGCTCGTGTAAAATCATTTTATTGCAAGTTCCTGTCAATATGGTCGTTGTCACGTGATTCTGTGTAGACAACAATATCAAAGTGAACATCTGACAAAGTGCTTTTTGCTATGTTAACTCAATAAATACTTACAGGTTCTGAAGGTTTTTTAGTCCTTTGAATGCATTTTCGGCAATGAAAGTAATACTGTTATCTGATAATGTCCTGGATAAACAAAAAGGTAGAAGAATGAACAAATTGCAATAAATAAAGCAATTCAACTAATTTACGATAACGCAAGCTGACTTACACATCCAAAGAAAGCTTGCATGTAAACGAGCTCAAGTTACCTTAGTAACTTGCGCGAACACATGCAGTCATCTTGCGAGTGTGTTTTGTGCAATTTGTAAATATAATTTTGAGTTTGTCCGTGGATCATATTAAAGTATCTCAATTAAAGTGTCTCAAGGAGTTTTTCCAATATTTTAGCTGCTTACTTCTAGCTCATGGTCTACTCTCTACGCAGTGCAATTATCACTGTACAGGAGAGAGAGAGAGTACAGGAGGTCCCTTTAGTTGTTCAACTGATGTCAATTTGAATGGGTCACGGTATTGGCATGGGCAATTTATTAAATCTAAGAAGAACTTAAGTGCTTTTTGTGTATAAAGTAACTGTACTTACAAGTTAATCAAACGCGAGAATCCTGCAAACGCTGATGGTGAAATGGTATAGAGATTTGCTTGCTCGATGATTCTGTATGGATTTGATGACAAGAAAATAGAGCATCAACTAATTAAAGAATCATGATATAATTACAAGTAAATGTAAGAGCTCGGGGCTAGTGAGGACATAAGTGTACTATCCGTCTTTGGAACGGTGTTATAATAGCACTACCCGAGATATAGCGAGTTACAAAAGATTTAAGAAATTAAAGTAATAATTAATTCACAATTGAATAAGCAACATTCAATTGATCATTTTGCCTGTAAGTAAGACATCATTGATTTTATTGTTGTTGTTTTTTTAATTTATCCACAAGTACAATTATTTTGCCTTTATAGAGGGCTACCATACTAAAGTACTTGGTAACAAGTAATGATGCTTTTACCCTCGTTAAATAAAGTCTCATCATTATCATCATTTTGACGTCATCTGTGCATCTATTAGATTACATTCGCACGGAAAAATGGAATCTACATTTGTTAAATAAAGTTCAAAAATATAGAATTATGAATCAGAGTAGCTGGGAAATCAAAGATCAACAACATCATCCATTTACATGATCTTATGCCATTTCTGAATGAAGCCAAGAGCAAAGAATATCAAGCAGTAATTATGAATGAATGAATGAACTAATGAATAAATAAATGGATGGATGGATGGATGGATGAATGAGAACATGAACGAATGGATTGATATGTGGATGGATGGATGAAAAAAACGAAAGAATAATATTGAACGAGTAAGTTAATACAATAAGTCAAAATTCAAAATCCTAAATGACCAAGTGAGTAGAAAACACGAATACTGATGCCTAACTTAAAGAACCGCTAATCACCAGGCGATTAACAGCTTAAAGAAAGCAATTAAAAAGCCGTCGTTCTGTCTTTTAGTAAGAAACTAAATCCATCTTTCTAGATAGCCAAAGATAACCAAATTAACATCAAAATGGCAACATTGAATCATACATGCAAGAAAATATACTTGACTGGGTTTTATTGCACTTAATGTAAGTCTAGCAAAGTACTAAAATTCACGAGTTACAATTGAAAAAGAAAAACAAACTCAAATTCATTTTGATGTGTATTCATCTGCACAGGTGAAGGAAATTGATGAAAAAATTTAAAAAAATTCAAAATTACTGTAAGTTAACAATTTAGCTGAAAATAACTTGTAACGATTATTACATATATAGATATTAAAATTTAGATACCCCACAGCAATGTTATATATAAGCGCAGCTATCAAAAATATGTTCTAGCTGTCAAAAGACAAGCTGTTTTCGCCTGTCCCTGTCTGTATACACACAGAAAATATTGAAAGGAATATTTACGCGTTTAGTGTTTGATAAATCATTGTTGACTTCATAAAATAGGATTTCCATTGGATCTAAGTTTTGTGACTCAAAAAAAAACGTTCAAAATAAAAATTAGAAAAGAAACAAGAAATAAGAAATGTACACTCTCAGACTCCCGACCCTCGCGATCAAAGACCAAATTTGAAAGATTTAAAGAAATTATTTATCAAGCAGTTGTTTCAAGTTGAGAGTGGTGACATCCCTATACATTAGATAAATCCTTATCTAGTAGATAAGTTAATTGGGAAGCGATCATTTATCTATTAGATAAGAATTTCTCCAACTGATAACGCTACTACTCTTCTTGCATCCGAGGCCGGGGTAGCAATCAAAAATTTTCGATTCGTCGACGCTCGTTTTTTTGTTTTTTTGTTTTTTTGCTATGGTACTCTATGGATTTTTTCTTGCCTGCTATTCTAGCTTATAGCCACAAATATGTATTTATAACACTGCAAATTCTAGTCCATTTTTTAAATATTATGATAGCTTACAGTGTAGTGACGTTACTTGGTTCCAATATATACTTGATCAGGTCTTCGATTCTTTGGATTTTACAAGACGCTGTAATGAGTTGTTGACTTTCTCCATCAAACTCCACAATACAGTCACACGGCGACATGCAAATTGCTTCCGCCGACAAATTTCGACTTTGAGCGAAGCCAAATGAGGCGAAAAAGAAGAACAATGCATTACCAAACCGTAAGATCATCATCTGTTGAAGATAAAACTTAACGTTACTTTCAACGAGCAAGTAAGTGGTTAATATTTTTGAAAAGCCCTATCAAGAATACAGGTGTCTGGTGCTTCTAATCACGGTTCTGAATGTCGAACGGAAACTCATTTGTGCATTGTCAAAAGAAAATTGATGTATATGTCGTTTGTATTTGACATTTGTGAGAACAATGTGATCACCCAGATGGGTGGTAATTGAACTGAGTGGATACAAAAATATATTGGTATAGCACTTTTCTTTTGAACATCGAAAACTTAATAAAAGGAAGAATGAAAAAAGGAAAGAAAGAAAGAAAGAACAACGAAAAATTGGAAAATAGGAAAGTAAGGGAAAAAGAGAAGAAAGAAGCAAGCAGGAAAGATACAAAGTAAAAATAATAAACATTGAAAATGAAATAAAAGAAGGTTACATGTAAAAGGAAGAAAGAAAAACAAAGAAAGAATGGTAGAAAGAAAGAAAGACGGAAAGTAATGGATAAATAAGAGAGGAAAGAAGCAAGCAAGCAAGAAAGTAAGAAAGTAAAAAGAATAAAAGAATGAAAGAAAGAAAGAGATAAAGAACGGAAGAAAGCCGAAAGAAAGAATAAAAGAAAGAAAGAAAGAAAGAAAGAAAGAAAGATGGATGGATGGATGGAAAGAAAGAAAGAATAAAAAACGAAAGAAAGTAAGAAGGAAGGAAAGAGAGAAAAAAGAAGGAAAGAATATAATAAAAGAACGAAAGGACTAGAAAGAAAGAACGAAAGAAAGTAAGAAGGAAGGAAAGAAAGAAAGAAAGAAGAAAAGAAAGAAAAAGGGAGAGAGAAATTAAAGACAGAAAGAAAGTAAGTAAGTAGGAACATAGCGAAAAACGTATTGCAGTTAGATAACTCTTTCGGTTCAAACGAAATCCACTGCTTTTTGATTAAACTAAGTAAAACATTGTGAATACTAGAATGATTGATGAGGAAAGCTATAAATCATAGGCTAGCTAATCTAAACGAGAAATTAATAATACATGGATGACAAGTTCAATAAATTATTTAAATGTAATAACCGGATAATCAATTTGAAGGCTAAATGTCTATATAAGTCAAGAGGAACCGTGTGGCACCTATTTGAGAAGTTTAATTTTGCGGATAGCGATGTTTTGCGTTTGTGTTAGAGTGTTTTTCTTTCTTAATGGGAATTAATTTTTGCGATTTTCATTGTGTCACGTACAATTTTTTTGCAGCTTGTAGTGCAATATAGTGACTGATCGCTGTATATTCCTGGAAGATTGTGTAATTTCGTCTCTTTGTTTTGAAAAACAGATGCATGTTTTGCAGTAAATAAGATATTATACATGTACTGATTGTTATGCAAGATTATTTCCGAAGTGAAGTCGTAGATGTTATTATATGTATGTTTCAGCTGAATATGTCTGGCGCTTTATGTTTTATCATCCATCCATCCATTCAACCCGTTATTCATTCGTTTTTTCATTCATTCATTCATTCATTCATTCATTCATTCATTCTTTCTTTCATTTATTCAATCGTCTATTCATTCGTTCATTTCATATTCATCATAACGAATGGTTATAATGAATATTAACTGAACGAATGAATAGATGATTGAATGAATGAAAGAAAGAAAGAAAGAATGAATGAATAAACGAATGAATAACAGGTTGAATGGATGGATGCATGGATGATAAAACATAAAGCGACATTTAGCTGAAACATACATATAATAATTTAGCCATATACTCTGGTTGGGGTGGAAGAGTGATTATTCGGGAGGGGGACTTACCCGAACCAGGGGACTTACTCAATCATTTACGGTTTCAGTTGTGCATGATTTTTACGGTTTTTCTTTCATTCTGTCTCCATTTTAGATCCTAAGAGAGGATTACTAAAGAACCTAAGGTCGGTAGTCATTTTTAATTGTGCAAAGAGTATAATACATGTAGTCCAAAAATACATGATCGCCAAATTAGCGTTGCTTTCAGGATATAGAAAACCACACTCTTGGATTTGATATGTTACCGTAACTGTATTCTCGACAGTACGACGACTTTTTTATCGTACCGTATTTCCGTAACGTATGTTTCCCGTAAATATAATTAAGATCAGTCTCACTGTCGAGAGAATACAATGACGCACTTCGAATACCGTTTGACGTAGTATACGTAATTAGGCAAGAGAAGATATGAGGTAAGATAAGAAATCGCGCATATTAGGTCTTTTGACAATTATATGCCCCGTTTGATGCTATTTTTAGAGTGAATCTGATTGATCGAGAGCGCGCGGGCTCAGTTTCGCATTGCTTCAAGACTCACAATGGCGAAAAAAGGGTGTATAACGTTTGCCGATGAAAAAGAGTTTGAAAAATTACATAGAAAAAGGGCAAATAGAGTACTCCCACCCCACCCCCCAAAAAAATCGAAAATGGTCTTGGTTAAGTCGAACTACAGTTTGGAAGAGGAAGAAACAAGTGTACCTGAGGAAGAAACAAGTTCGGAGGAAGAAAATATATCAGTAGTTCTGAGGAAGAAAGTGGGAGTTCAAAGGGAGCCGAATGTGGACGTAGTTATCAGAGGAAGAAACTGACGAAGGCGATATTTCAGAGGAAGAAGCCAGTACTTCAGAGAGACAAAAGGTTAGCTCAGGTTCACATCCGCGCGGTCCTGGTGACGAAGTTCTAAAAATAGCATCAAACGGGGCATATGATGATTCCGTCTCTTATCTCATTTTCTCTTGACTAAGGAAAAAAGCTTGTATCCGCCATCTTGCTCACTGAATAAAAAAATCGCAGTTTCGTCTGCATAGCCTCAATTAATCAAGGAGTAATTCAATTGTCTAAAAAAATCAAATCCCGTGTATTGTGTTTCATTTTCTATCCACTTCTTTCATTCTATTTTTGTTTATATCTTCTTTTCAATTGTCACACTTTGTCTTGTAAAACGTGATTCTTTCACAGGCGAAATTTCGCTTTTTAAAATTAAAATTTCCATCGGTGCAGATAAACATTACAAGTACGGTTTGTTTCTTTTAAAATATTAGACGAATAAATTAAAGGTCAACAAAGAACGAGTTTAAGTGAGATAAAAATATATTACATAGGTAGTACGTGATGTTACACTAGATTTTGTTGGGATAAAAGTTGACATAGTACGTCCATACTCGGCTAAAGATAGAGATTGTGTGAGTTCTGCCCGATTGCACGAAAACCGCAACGTCATCCGCGTTAAATTAACTCAACTGATCTGCAGTTGCGATATCGTTAAAATTCAGCTGCACGCATTAACACTAAGTCGATTTTTATCGCAACAACGTCTCAGTAAAAAGGTTGTGCTTTATTACACGATAAGCTTTCGAAGAGACAATAAAAACGACCTTACGAGAAACAAAAATAAAAGTGAAAATAGAAAACAGAAAACAGAACAAACAGGATCGAAAATCAAATCTACTGGAAGTAAAGTTTGTTCTCTTCCGTTATGGCCGTAGGGCGTCGTAAGCAATGTCAAAAATCACGCTTCCTTGTACAGACAAACAAAATAATACTACAGTTAAAAAAAACTCCTATAGAGTTGAAAGCAATTGATTCTATTATGGAACTTAATCGATTCGAGGAAATGTCAACCCTAGCCTATGGCAACAAATTAATTCGTACAAATTGAAGATTTATCTAAAAATCTTAGGATAGCTAAAGAATTATAGTTTGTTGAGAATCTTTGAGAATTTAAGCCCGGAGCCTTTCTGATTTTGTAATGGCGGTTTTGTATGCTTCCTATATAAAGTCCAAGTAAATCTTGTTATTTTTATTATTTAAAACTCGTGTGTTGTGCGACATTCTAGACGTTGATTGGCTCAGTACTAGTGAGCTGTGATATTAGTGGAAAGCATTTTTCTTATGACACAGTACTCTTCCTTTTTGAGTTTCAATTCCTTGAAGTATTTTTTTTTTTTTTCATTCAACGATCTTTGAGAATGCTGCCTAGCCTTGTTCGTGCTAAAATGTTGATAGACTATCAAAGTCTGATGGCAAGCCTGTCTAAAAAATCCAAATGTGCATGCAAGCATGAGAGAAATGACTATTGTGACGTTATCTTTTACAAATTAAGTCACTAAAAGCACCCAAATCAGTATCCATTGCCGTATTTTTTCGGCATGATAGACACTTATTTCAAAAAACGTTGTCACGGTTCAAAGCAAGAAGCGTCAAGGCAAGCTCGAAATGAATGCTAGTTTTGTGCTGATAACAATTATGATGTATTCAAATCAGACTTGTTATCAAAAGAATTGAGTACGGTATACTAACAAGGACTTGAAAATGCTGACATTTTGTAATTAGTTCAATAGAAACGAGTCTGATTTGAATACATTACAAACAAAACCAGCGCACATTAATATTATTTGGTCTTGGCTTGACGCTTGTTGCTCTGAACCGCGACAACGTTTTTTAAATAGTCAAACTTTGTGCACTGTACAAAATTCTAGAAAGTAATATTAGTCCATGAGTGTATTATTGCCGAATAACGCACTGTTTTTATCTAATAGAGGATTACTGAGACTTATATACAGCATTTTATATACAGCATTATTAGGTGTATTGGATCAATGCAGCTGAGGGCGTACAAGATGAAAGCTCTCGCGTCGATCCTACCGTAAGCGCATTTGCTAGCTGAAGAAACCACAACAGTCTCTAACACTTCGTTAAACAACGAATTACAACAAAGTTAAAATCAAGAAAGAAAAAGAGAAAAGAAATAAAGTAGAAAAGAATGGAAATTTTACATAACATAAAGTAAAGGCTAAAGGCTCTGCAAAATACATACGCGACTCGTAAAATATCAGCCCGTAATACACAAGAAAATCTAATAAGTGGTATTTATTCAAGTCTGAGATAACTGTTAGCTCTAAATGTCCAAGAACATTAAAATCTTAAAAGATCTAGAGTATGCTACTGGCCAAACGTCACGTCTTAGAATTATCAGAATTCCCAAATATGGTAAGCTAGTACATATGCCCTTATATGGAGGTAAGAACCGGCTCGTATATAAATGGCACTTTTTATGAAGCAATGTTTCCTGTTATTAAGGAATCGTTAAATTCCTTTTCTAATTATTTCTCGTTTTTTTCTATTTGATATTGAACGTTTGTGAAAGTACAGTAGTACCATTAATTACCCAACCCAAATGTGATGATAGTGAAAAACATGAAGTACAGAATAAATCTTAGGGCGTTTTCTATTAGTGGAGCCAACCGGCCAGAACGGCCTGGTTTCTTAGGACTAATTCCAGCCAGAGCTAGGAATTGACATGTACTACATGGTATGATATGATACCATTTTTAAAGAACTGGCCGTTCTGGCCGGTTGGTTCCACTAAATGGAAAACACCCTTAGAGTCTTAGCATCAATTGGCAAATGATCATGCCACCTGAAAAACTAATTTCCAGCTTTCTATTTCTTATTTCTTATTGAACAGCGTTTATGAAAACAGGTTGATATAAATTACCAGATGATTTACTTGCATGAGTATTTTTCAAAATTCACACACAGAATTTTACCTCTCAAAAAGACGTTGTGTTAGTGTACTTTAAAAATCCCTTGAAATCAGTCGCGTGGTCGACTACAACTAACTTGATATGAAAGAACACCGTGTATTTTATAAATATACGTTTGACGTCATCGTCTTTGACAGTGGAACAACTTGATCTGAAGTATTTCTTTACAGTAAAATCAATATATTCCTCAACACTTGAGAATTATTGCAGAAATCCAATATCAAATCAAAGATAAAAGTCGTCTAAGTCAAAATATCCTCTTCAACTTGTCAGCCCGTGCATATGCCTTTTTCTAATGTTTTGAAGAAAACGGACGTACAAGAGACGACTGGTAAAGAGACTTGGACTTTGTAGATAAAGAAAGAGTCCACTGTATGATGTTCAGTTCAGATGTTTTTATTGATTGCATGAGATTTAAAGCCGCTGTTTTTAGATCATGATGCATGCTTCCGTGTTCCTAGTTTGATGTACAAGCTTAGCGTAGGTCTATATCAAAGTCATTAAAATTTGTTTTAATTATAGTAACTACGCTATTGAAATATTGGCTGAAATCCTTTTTAACAATTATGCCATAAAGAACAGGTAATATTGATGATATCGATAGCCCTAACAATATACAAATATGGGATATAGCCCACTGTCACAGCACACTTTTAGTGGGCTTTCAGATAACTTAAAAACTCATTAAGGATGTTCGCGGGCAAATGATCCTGTGAATAGATTTTCTTTAAAATTGGCATGAAAGCACTTTATGGTATGCTGAATTAAAAAAAGCAAATAAAAAAGGGGTCACCGTTTTCGTTTCTGAACTATTAAGTCAACAAAAATGACGATAAATCGAAGATAAATCGAATGCGTAAACCAGACAAAGCAGTGGTCTTTTAAGATTGATAAAAGCTTTTGACCAGAAAAAACTTCTTTAAGAACATGATTAGACTATTTCAAACAAAAATCGTCAAAAATTACGGCAATTAAAAGCAATCTAGATTTTTTATGAGCCATTTTCTTCCGTGCGTTGCTATCCAAATCGCGCGGCGTTCGCTACTATGTAGGGTGAAATTTTAACGAAAAACGGCTGTAGCAAAAAATTGTGTGAATAGATTTTTTTAAAATTTAAATATGCTTTAGTCTTTGAGAATGACCTTACTTTAAGATTTAAAAAATTGGAGGTCACCGTTTTCGTTTTCGAAATATTTCACGTCAAAATCCGGCAATCCGCTCGCCATCTTGAAAACCGAGTGGAGACTAGGTTTCGTGGATTCCTTTTTTGTCTTTTTCTTTCTTTTTTCTGTGCTTTTTCAACCCAAATAATTTTTTTCAACCTTGAATTTCCATTGTTTTAATTTTTCCTACAAATTTGAATAATTTTTTCTTCAAAAAAAGAAAAAAAGAAATTATCGAAAAAAAATATTGTTTTACGGCCGCCATCTTGGATTTAGTTGAGCACGCGCGCTAGCCTGCGCAGTAAAAGTGCGCGTGAACAATGCCCGTGAACGTCCTTAATAATTCATAAGGCAAACATAATGAAAATCACCACGTACCGTGACGAGTGTCTTTATATCTGATAAAGATTCGGCCTAATTTACATCAAATTTAACCTCGATTTTTTCCAAGATAAATGAAGATATTTTTGATTTTCTTTTAGAGAACAACTCTAATATGTGTTGGAGTTTTTTAAATCGTATAAAGAACTCGAGATCGTATTTTATCGCCTACGATTCGGATCTTTATATCCGATAAAACTCTCTCTCTCGTTATTTATCCTATACTGACATACAGTACACAGCGAGACGAAGTCGACTGACTGTCTTTCTCGCCATATTGTGACGTCTTCTGTGCATCTATTAGAGTACAGCTGACCCAAGGAAAAATGGAATCTCAGATTTGTTTTATATAATATTTATCGAAATTAACCAATCAGAGCGCGCGTAAGATTTAGAGACGTCATCTCCATGGCCCTATGCCTATGTACTGTAATCAACAACACACGGTTTTTCGACCTGTATGAAAACACTTACAGTTATGCAAGAGATACCAACAAATTTCGATTTTTGAAAATTCGTATCTCCTTGATTTTTCAACTGATATCCTTCAAACTTCACAGTTTTACTGATTTTAATGTGCTCTTTCCAGCTATGGTAATTGTTTTTAAGTTTGGGAACTTTTGGAATGACATTAAATAGCCGTTAGTCATTTACACGTATAAGATTGCAGAATACGTCTTGGTAACTGCCATATTCGTATTCAGCATGAAAAATTAGTTTAGAATAGTTATGTTACCAGCCTCTACCCCAAAATGCCTTCTGCACTTTTTGCGATCGACTTTTTCAGTTTGGTCGTCGTGAAGAACGACCGATTTCATTTTGACTTTTCACAAATATACATATTGTGTGCAATCAAACAAATATTGTTTGCATGCAATAAAACAATGTCAAAAATGACGTCAGCGAGAGATGTAGCCGTTTCCATAACAACCTCGAATCTGCATAGGCACAATACCACATTTGCATTCTATTAAGCTTGACGTCATCCCTTCAAATCACTTTGAAAAAAATGTTTTAGTGGCATGCTAAAAGTCATGAATGTATAAACATTGCATTTTTACCCGGAGAAAAATGTTTTGTGAGTAAATCTTATCCAGTAATATATAGATTTAGACAAGGCGCAAAATTGAAAAAGTCGATCGCAAAAAGTGCAGAAGGCATTTTGAGGT
Organism: Telmatactis stephensoni; assembly: GCA_029948255.1. Lineage (NCBI taxonomy): Eukaryota > Metazoa > Cnidaria > Anthozoa > Actiniaria > Isophelliidae > Telmatactis > Telmatactis stephensoni. The sequence continues at coordinate 67,026 of JALIZF010001352.1, forward strand.
AGAGGCTGGTAACATAACTATTCTAAACTAATTTTTCATGCTAAATCCGAATATGGCTGTTACCAAGACGTATTCTGCAATCTTATACGTGTAAATGACGTATTTTGTGAATTGCTACAGTCATTTCTACTAACGGCTTTTTCATGTAATTCCAAAAGTTCCCAAACTTAAAAACAATTACCATAGCTGGAAAGAGCACATCAAAATCAGTAAAACTGTGAAGTTTGAAGGATATCAGTCGAAAAATCAAGGAGATACGAATTTTCAAAAAACGAAATTTTGTATGAAAACACTTACAGTTATATGCAAGAGATACCAACAAATTTCGATTTTTGAAAATTCGTATCTCCTTGATTTTTCAACTGATATCCTTCAAACTTCACAGTTTTACTGATTTTGATGTGCTCTTTCCAGCTATGGTAATTGTTTTTAAGTTTGGGAACTTTTGGAATTACATGAAAAAGCCGTTAGTATGAAATGACTGTAGCAATTCACAAAACACGTCTTACACGTATAAGATTGCAGAATACGTCTTGGTAACAGTCATATTCGCATTCAGCATGAAAAATCGGTTTAGAATAGTTATGTTACCAGCCTCTACCCCAAAATGCCTTCAGGTATCTGATTTCTCGAAAATGCGCCTTGTCTAATTCTTTGTAAAAAATGTTAAGGTCAAAACAAATCCAGCACAATTTCGAATTCTCCCGATTACGTATACGGACAATGTATCTGAAACTTCGCTGTTTTGATTGATTTGATTATGAACTGATTTTCCGAGAATTCAACTCAGTTTTGCAAAAGTTCAGTTGTTGTCAAAGATGGGAGCTGAGGATAATGATGAATTAACACATTTCTCACTAGATTACAAACACTAACTGAGCTCGAGCGCGCAACATAACAGAACTTAAATCGTGAGTCATCGACAATTGAAAGTAAAGTAGCTAAATAGTGAGCCCGAATGAACGATGTTATCTTTTCTCATGCTCAACTTTTGGCTACTTTAAGGTAATGGGCTCGCGCAAGATTTTATTGGACAAATTTTTCTATAAATTTGTATATAAGCTGTTTTTGAGTTGAGAACAACAAAAAGATAAGGAAAATGGGGTCACGGTGCTAGTTTCGGTGCTATGATCAGCTTGCAAAAGGCACTCTCGACTCCAGCCATTTTAAACGAAAGCAATTGATCTCAAATATTTTTTGATATTTTTTCAGCTTTGGTTAAACCACGTCAAAGTAAATTTAAATTTGTATAAGTTACAGTGCTAGATTTTCTGTTATAAGCCTGTGAATATTGCTACGTCGCGTTCGACATATTGAAATATTTAGAACACAGGAAGCCCGGTCAAATTTCGGTTTTAACACGCGCACGAAAAAAGTGATGCGCACGAATGCGCGAGCCCATTACTTTAAATAGCACTTCAAAGTAAACATATGTCCCGTACCGGAAACGATAAGCGGTGAGGTTATGAAACGGAAGCATATGTTAAGGTAGCTCGGTCTAGTTTTTTTCACGGTCAACTAGCGACGTTTAAACAGCCGTAGCTCCCGCTCCAGAGCGTCTTTTGCCAAGATCTTTTCACACTTGTCTAGATATAGAATGAAGTTTTTAAAAAAGTATATTTTATTGAAATCCGTTTTATTTCAGTGAAGAAATCATTATGTCGTCTTCTTTACTTAAAGCTCATTTTCGAGAAAAATCGGTCTAAACTTTTAGAGCCACATATCCAACGGTAAAGTTGTTAGTTAGGTCTACATTCTGAGGGAGTGTCAAAAAAATCGTACTCATAGTTTTTGAATAAAAACGGTTTTATTTTTTTGTATACAAAAATTCATATGTTTTGTACTATTTACGATAACAACACACTCTGACAAGATACAACAAAATCCTTGCTCCCAGTTATTGCCAAGACTTAGTGCTACACCTTCTGTGATTTTCAATAGATTCGGTCAAGACAATGATTTTTAAGAGTGGTACAAGTCATGTAATATTTTTGTTCGTTTTCTCGCAAAACCTGAAATTTTTGCTTCTGAACGCGCTAATTAAAAAATCGTCGATGAATTTTCTTTTAATTTCCGCTATTAATTATTCAGAATATGTCCAATTATAATTCCAAGTTGGTAATCGAAAGAATACCTCTAAGGTGCTCAAATAAAATTTCAAACTTAGGCATATTTGCATTTGCTTCTGCCGCGGTTGTTTTGCTAAAGCAGTGTTGATTTTGCCGTGTAGTTTGAGTCACACATATTTGCATGCTTTTTCTGTTGTCACATTACGCACGTGCTGATCGACCGTGCGGAAATATTCAATTCGACGACAGGCTGACAATAAATTTATTTTGCATATTGACAGTTTTTTGACAAAATATCAGCTTGTCTTTTGCGGCGGTGGTTATATGCCTTCTTCAACATTTTCTTTCCACAACAGCAATTTTTTACTAAGACTTCTGTCGTCGAATTGAATATTTCCGCACGGTCGATCAGCACGTGCGTAATGTGACAACAGAAAAAGCATGCAAATATGTGTGACTCAAACTACACGGCAAAATCAACACTGCTTTAGCAAAACAACCGCGGCAGAAGCAAATGCAAATATGCCTAAGTTTGAAATTTTATTTGAGCACCTTAGAGGTATTCTTTCGATTACCAACTTGGAATTATAATTGGACATATTCTGAATAATTATTATATGTGCAACATAAATAATACTAAATAGTGTTAAATTATGCAAATTCTTTAGTTTTCTATTGTTTTATTAGTGCTATTTAGTTCTAAATAGTGCAAAGTATTGCACACTTTTAGTGTTTGTACTCTAGAATACAGTGCCTGTTTACTGAAACAGTTTGTTGAGTTGTGCAAAATGTTTGAAGTGGTTATCCTGTATTTTTATTCAAATTTAACAACTTTTAAGCTGAATGTAAAGAATTATATGGAAATTGAGCCTAAAACTCATTTTCGATTCAAATTCTCACTTTGGATTAGAGTGATTTTCATTTGACCGTGAAAGATTTGTCAAACTAATAGTTGGCAGTAGACTCTAAAGCCATTGTTTTCTTTTGTTTCTTATCAACTACTACAAACTAAATGGTCATTTTTCTTTCACGGTCAAATGAAAATCACTCTAACACTTTTATCCAACCTTTATCAATCAAAACCACTTGCAAATAAGCTAAACTTCATTCTGAAAGTGATACTGACTTTAGCTTTGTAAAACAGTTATTCAAAGTCCTTGGGCTTTGAAATGACTTCAAGACAATCTTAACTTGGGGTGTTTTATTCTATTTATCTTATCATAAATGTACTTTGGCGACGCTTTCTATAGTGACACTTAGAATATTAGCTCAGAAAAACATAGTTCCTTATCTAACTTCACATTTAAAAGCATTAAAAGATTCTTAAAATATTTTCATGAGTACCGAGACTCGAACTCCTAACCAACAACTTGCTAATTCCTGTTGCCGCAAGCGGCTTATCACCAAGCCACAAGTTAAGCTAATATTTTGACCAGAACGGACGTTTTTGAACTGTTATATAGAAATTATCCGTGCATGCATGCATAATTATTAGTTAATATAGTTTCATTATAATAAAATGGGTAATTAAATATCTGGATGAAGATTCCTCCCAAATAATAAATGAGTTTTAGAAGTAGTCGTTTAAAGGCCTCCATTCGGACTTGACGACGGCATTTTTCAAAGTTCCAGAACTAATAGACCTTTTTATCGATATGGCGGCCATCTTGAATTCTATTGTTCCAAAATACATTATGGGATGCCCAGGTTACAAATACATGTTTAATTAGCCCCATGGGCATCCCATAATGTCAGTTTGGAACAATTAATTTTCAAGATTGCCGCCATATTGGTAAAAAGGTCTATTAGTTCTGGAACTTTGAAAAATGGTCTATTGCAATTGATCATGAAATACCGTCAAGTAGTCGTTGTCCTTATCGGCCTTTAAACACTACATAAAATACAGGCCAAATCTTAGGCAAAATACATGTCGCGATGTAAACATTTTTGCTGTAACAATAATAAAGGAAGGCTATAATCAATGATGATGAAACTATGAAAAAGTCACACTCCCACACAAAGATAATCTAACATCCCGGAAGACGCAAAAAGAAACGAAACCCCCCCCCCCCCCGACCCCCCCCCCTTAAAAGGCCAAGTCGGTAGGGATTGTATGCACAAAAGTATGTTATTTCCCTTTTAATGAAAATTGACGTATTCTACTCAGACTGAATTGACCAAGGAAGCCAGTGAATGTGGAAACAAATATTCAGGATAAACGAGAAGGGAAATAATTTCCGCTCCGATCAAAATCAGTCATGATCAGTCCCCACTTTAATCAACTTATTTATTCAATTCATTCATTCATTCATTCATTCATTCATTCATTCATTCATTCATTCATTCATTCATTCATTCATTCATTCATTGTTTTATTTATTTATTTCTTATTACGTAGACTTTATTTATATATATATTTATTTATTTATTTATTTATTTATTTATTTATTTATTTATTTATTTATTTATTTATTTATTTATTTATTTATTTATTTATTTATTTATTTATTTATTTATTTATTTATTTATTTATTTATTTATTTATTTATTTATTTATTTATTTATTTATTTATTTATTTAATTTCCACACTTTTAGTGTGACGAGGAAAAATTTGTAACCGCAATTATTTTTCTCTGAATGTAATATTTTAATCTCTTACTTTAAAAAGTAATTAATTTGCAAAAGTTGATTAATTTAAGTATTTTAGTAGTCTGGAGTCCCGTTCATCATTAAAGAAAGCCAGGAAAAGCGAGTGTTCAAGACAAACCTCGGAAACAGTGTCCTTTATTTAATTCTGACGAATAAATGTAATTTTAGTTTTCTTGTAGACAACTAGAGTTTGAAATTTGCGTAGAAAATGTCAGCGAAAACTCATCGTGAAGTGGTGTTGCTGATCATTTTATGAAGATATTGTAATTTTTTGACATTCATTTGTTTCTCTGAAACCGTTCTTATCTGCATAGTTTTTGCGTCGGTTTATGAGTTTAAAATAATCACTGTGACGAAGATGAAAGATAGCCGAAAAATATTTAACACATTTGTGAACGAATTCTGTTGACATTTGTTTTTTTTAAATAAGTACTCAGTGTCTGGATGTAGTTTTTGTGGTGACTTTAATGAAATTCAGCTTTTGAATTAAATCTATAGCCTTAGTGAACGATATGCTTTAAGAAAAATGTATTTCAATTCTATATCGATTGCGAAGTGAAAATTGTCGGGTTGTAGTCTAGCGACCTTCATGCATGCAATTTTCCCAGATGGAAAAGTTAAGAATAAGAAAGAAGAAATTGAAACACGGTTGAAAGTTTACCTAGCTTGAAGCTCCTTAAGCCGTTAATCCGGTGGAGTAAATAAACAAAATTAGGTTAAAAACAGCCTTCATACACGAGTTTTTAATTCCCTTCCTAAAATCGGACAATTATGAAAAACTTTGAAGCACCGGCTTTCGTTTCGATTTAAGCTAGCCGAAGATATTCCCATATACAGATGAACTATCATCTTATAACCGCAAATAAATTTTGGTGTTTTGTACGTATTTTAAAACTTGAAGTGATTAGTTTGTGATTTTGAAACAAAAAGGTTGATTAAGTGTATAAATACAAAGGTTTTCTCATCTTCACTGTTGACTTTTTCAGTTTAAATGATGGTTCAGTGCCGTTCTTGTTGACTATAACAAACTCAAGTACTCAAACTAACAATCATCCAGAACTTTTGTACTATATATATTTAAAAAACTACAAGTAAATACCGAAAAAATAAAGATGCAAATAAGAGAAAAATAAAAAGATTGAGAACTGACCTTGCAAACTTGTCTTTTTACGACAATAAGCTAGTGAAGTGCAAATCTTCGTTTTTATAGAAGATGATACAAATCATATCATGTTTAAGAAGCCATTTAGCTGTTTCCTGCCTGTCGCTTGGTATATAATTTTGATTTTAGATAATTTCAAACACTTCAATGATATCCTTTTTTTACAGCACTAGATTAAAGCGTGTTATCACCGAAGTCAATGATAAAATTGTAGCTAACAAATTAGAAAAAGCTAAGCCGGCTGAAGCCAAGAAAAGCCTTAGAATTAACTATGACGTTTGCAAGTTGACTTTCTTGATAACTGTTTTGGAAAGGCGAAAAAATGATTACAAGACAATTTAATTATACATGATTTAAAACTTCAAATAATTTAAACATGATTACATACCTTTTTCAAAGAAATATTTTATACATTGAGGTTAATTCCATATCCCTCTCACTGAAAACTTTCCGCGGACTGTAATTCAATCTTGAGAGTCATTTTTCCTACGAGTCGAGCACGAGATATTTGCAAATTGAAATGCACTAGTTGGTTGCAGGTGTGCTGAGGAGTCACAACTCATCTGGCGATGAAAGCTAGACTAGGCTATTATTCCATTATCAAAGGTTTTGTAATTCAAATAAGAGCGATTTGGAGCACTTATCTCCACGGTTGTAGCCACCTTTAGTCTGGATATAGATTAGTGTTTATCTTTCAGGAAGGACAGAACTGTGAAGTCGTTAGGTAGAAACGGAGTGTTACCTAGCAACGCGTTAGTTGGCCTGTTGGTTAAATGCACCCTTTAAATGAATTTATACATAACGAAACTTTACAGGACATGTTTTTGAAAGCTTTCCAATTGAGAAGTCATTACTGGGCAATCTCAGACAAATATTTTCTTTGATTTTACCGCGCAATGCATGGGTTTCTTAATTAATGATATGGCAGATCTTTTGTGAAGCCTTTCCACGCACTTTTAGCCTCTTTTTCGACGGCTTGAAACAACACAACGCTTCAAAAACATGAATAGCATAAGATATAAGATGGCCATTGAAGACTAAGTGAGTGTATTGTGGACGTTTGGGAGAGGTGGGTATATAGTGATTTTACTGCTAATAATAATTGGGTAGTTTGTTGAAACCATGTTCTCAGAGGTAAATAGTTTGAGCGCACGAAAGGCAAATAAGCAAATCAGACAAACCGGACCAGGAAAGGGACAGACAAAGTTGGCGAAGGAAAAACTAAAATGACAAATCTACAGCAAGGGAAAAACGGAAAGTTCATTCAGATTGACCAATGGGTAGAGTGTGAGAGCTTACGGCATCACGTAAGACAAAAAATAGTAGAGTTACAAAGAAAGCAAAGAGGAACGCGGAACAAACAGATGATCAAATGAATAAACAATAACGAACTCTCAAGGCGTTAACAGTTTATCCACAAACTTCCACCCAATCGCCACAAAACTGTACAACTAAACATCCATTATAATTACTACTCAGCGGTATTAAGAATCAGAGGACAAAGTCCGTATATATACACCAACATAGCGCGCGACGATCACTTCAAACACTAGGATCTCTAGGGTAATAATGAATACCCCATAGAGAGAAGACCGAATGTTAATGTCACCTGCAGTTTTAATTACTTTGAGGAATTCAAATGTCCAAAAAACCATTCTTTATAAATGTTTAGATCGAACACTGAGTTCCTTGTTGCTCAAATAGCGCCTTACGTCATTTCTTGGCAATCCCCAGTAATTACTAATAAATATAGTGGGCACCTTCGCTTATATAATTTCATTCCAAGTTATTAAAGTGCCAAGTTAATTGTTTTTTGTTATTGAGAAGTAATTGGCGGTTTTTCTACGACTTTTCAATTATTATTTCTGTTGTCCAAATATGGTGATGTTTACTCTTGCGTAGGCCATGTTTACCTTTTCGACTTTTTATTTCCTTTATTAGCGAGTGATTATCGTGAAATTTCATTTTTGTTGATAATAGTGTACGAAATAGGTTGCCAAAGATAAATAACTGGAAAGTTTTGTTAAGAACGGAAATTAAAGCAGGAAAGAGCGCTTCCTTGTGGGCTGTGAGTAGTCAGAACAGGTTCCAGCTAAACTTTACCGAAAATTATACAAAACAACCTTAAATTGAGGCGTTCCTTGAGCTCGTACTGGTCCATTGCTTAATATATAAGACTGCAATTGAAGTTCGGAAGGATCTCAAGAAAATCCCTTCCCCCTTCAGTTTGGTTAGGCCTCGCTACGCCCCTGCGTTGCACACTGTTCTAATATATTATATAACCAATATAATAATAACCAAAAAGGGGGGAGGGATTTTCTTGAGTTCCTTCCGAACTTCAGTTGCAGTCAAAGATGAAAAGGTTTAATTTCAAGGTAAACTTCCTGCCAAAATATGCTAATTTTTCAAGATCTAGAAGGAACGATTTGGGACAAAAGCTTGTGGGAATTTATCCAGCATCGAGAAACAAATACAAACTTCGCAGGGCCGTAAGCAGACTGTTATGTTTACCGATCCTCAAGTATATTAATGCCTGGGTAAAATGTCATTTTTGTTAAAATCAATAAATTTCAATTTAACTACCTTAATTAAGACTTTTGAGTGGAAAAATTGGGATAGGATGGTCACGTGACCTTCTCTGCTTCCAAAAATATAATTTAGATTGGGGAGATTTCATTATCATTTCATCATTTAATTCATTTAATTCATTAATTTAATTCATTAAATCATACTCGTGATTATCAAACTACACTCCCGCTACGCGGTCATGCAGTTTTGTAATCACTCGTATGATTTCGGCCCAAATTGCACTCCACTAAGTTTAATTACCATTATGAAGTATATCCTGAGTCCTCTTTGTAAGAGGTATATAAATCTTCCTTAACACCTGAGCTGCCATTGCTCTTTAGGGAGATATTATGGAAAATAGGTCATGTGACCAGCTTTTTCAATAAAAGTAAAGCAAATATATCCCTTAAATATAAACCCTAAATGGGCAAGTTAGTTCAGGTGTCAAGCAGGCTAATCCTTATACACGTTACATACTAAACGGACTAAAAATACGTCATTACTTTTTCTCTACATCTTATCATCATCGCCCCGTTTTTGATCAAAGATTTTGGTTTCAATTGAGTGACGTTTTCGGTCACATGACCACTTACGCCGTCATTTTTCAATCAAACATTTTTAGGACATAAAGTTATGTGTTCATGCCAATTTTGGGTAGCATTGATTTTGGCTGTTGACCCATGCTTTAACTTACTCAGGGTTAAGAGAGGGGTTCCCTCAATTAACTCTGCCGGCACTGACTTACTTGAGGAGGTAATCGACCGCCGAAGGTGGAAGCAACTTGAGCCGGGGGTTAATGCGGGGACATGCTCTCCCGAAAAATTTTGAAATTCAAACCCTCGGAAAGGCGATTTCTAGCATTTTGAGAGTAAATTTTTAGTAATTTCGCCATCGCGCGCTCAATACTCTTAAATTCAAATGCTGAAAGCAAACGGAACGTCCCGTCCGCGCGCACGACAAAAATCAAATTCTATTGTTCGGCCTACGGCCTCGTCCAATTTTGGGAGTCCTCGGACTTCTTTTTGTCGAATTATTTTCAAATTGGACAGTAGGTAGTCCTATTACACATACATACACAGACATAAAGCTAACAAGATATTTTGAAGTCAAAGCAAAGAAAATATCAACGAATATATTTTTGCAATGACAGGAAAATGAAAGTTCCTGACCGGCTTACTGTTAAAAAATAATACACTTTAGTGACGTTTCTATTCTGGGCACTTTTACTTGAAAGGATATATTGACTCAAAACGTCGTCAATCAGGTTACTAATAGGCACTTTTTTGACAATCGTTGTTATAAATCTCTTGGAGTTATATCTATTTAACCAATACTACTTTGTCGATAGATGGTTCCTATAGATAGTTTCCATATTTCTTAGTGCTTCCCCCAAGGAAAAATTAATGTCTCCGGAATATTTATCAATCATCTCAAATAAAGAATCAATCTAAAAATACACAAATTTATGTTTCCTCAATTTTCAAATTCCTGTATTTTATTGTTTCCCTTATTTTTAATATTTAACATTGTTTTGCTTGGCCACCCATACTAATGACTTTAATTTTTTGCAGTCCCGAAGCTGTTTCATTTTGGAAAGGTTTGAAAAAAAGAAAAGTTTAAGATGGCTCTTGTCGGAAATTCACCTCCAAAAATTCGCATACATATTTCGCGGTATACTACTTCGCAATATGTACAGTTATACAAATTTTGAATGACTCACCTTCGGTTAGTGTGCCAGGTAACAGAGCTGTAACAAATTCAGTGTTAATATGAGTCAGACCTTGAATGTAATTTAGGCAATCTCGATTTATTGGTTTTGGCTAGTCGTCAGAACGAGTAGTTTATTTTGACAACCAATCACAATGCGGGATTAGAGGAGTTGCAGAGTCATGTGGGTAACTAAATCAAGCAGTTGCGAATTCTTATTTCAAAAAACTTCATCAAAACATCAACTAATAATTTGTAAAATAAAAGGTACTTACAATTCAAAATTAAAGTGTTATTCATAATGCTGAAAAAGTCGTAAATATGTGTCAACAGTCAAAAAGCGGAAAGCAAAAAGGAAATATGTGTGTATCGCTTTAATATAGTTCAGTGTCGAAAATAATTTGTTCACTAATTACGATTTTCGGGGTAATTATATTCTGAGGTTAAAATGAATTGAAAGCAGAAACGCAAAGAAAGATATTATCTGTTGTCGACCCAAAATTCATCGTTCTTCCTGGGGACGGACGGAATAAAGCAGAATGATTTTTCCCAAGACACTCTCAGAAACGTTATCCATACATGCAATGTGTATTCTAATCATACTAAAAGATGCATGTCCAAAAATCAATTATCCCAGTTCAGCTAGCAACAAAATACATGCATTTTAGAAGGAAAATGATTGAAAATTACAAAAAATAGAAACATTAAGCATCACGTACACGGGAAACGGCAAACGGCAAAGAGGATCACGTGACCTGCTTTTTTCACGTCTGCCGTTGCTGTTTCAACGCGAGGGTAGGTCATTTTGCGTTTGCCGTAAATGTGAAAAGTGCTCTTTCGTTTGAGTGCCAAACGCGAAACGCCAGGCGCAAAATTTGTAGGTCACGTGAACCTCTCTGTCGTTTGCTGTTTGCCGTGTACCAAGAGACCATAATACTAAGAGAGCGAAGCTCAGTATTGATGTCTGTGCCATGTTCGTGGCGGCTAAGGCTATTTTTAGTAACTTCGCCATCGCGCGCGCAAGTCCCTCCACCAATAGAATTTGATTTTTGACGTGCGCGCGGACGGGACCGTTTGAATTCTATTGTCTAAGAGCCTTGCGCGCGCGATGGCGAAGTTACTAAAAATAGCCTTAGCCGCCACGAACATGGCACAGACATCAATACTGAGCTTCGCTCTCTTAGTATTATGGTCTCTTGCGTGTACGTAATATCTGCGGAAAGCTGTATTTTATGATTTATTATGTATTCCATTACTATAATAATGATGACTGCATCATTTAAGGTTGGTGCCTACTATTGTCCGCGCGCACTGCTTTCTGCGCATGCAAAAACACTGAATTTTTGTCGGTAAAGCAATCGTAAAAGCAAGGCCTTTTTACGACTTTTTGAAAAAATAAACTTACAGAATTAAAGGAAAACCATTTAGCCTCTCCTGTGTTTGAATGAAATTCACAGTTGATAAATAGAACCTGAGTTACAACGCCTGTTTTGACTATCATTTCTACCAGAAACGATCTGTTTTCGCCGCCATCTTGAAAATTTCCCACAATGCATTGTAATTCGCTCTACTTTCCGGGGAGGGCTAGGGAATTTTTGATCATTTTCGCGAATTCTGATCAGTTTTCGCGCGTTTATCGGCAAATAACTTTCTAAATCGCACGGATACCCCTATTTTTTATTTCTGTAAATTGTAAAGTGGAGATTAACCTACTATTTTAAAATACTTTTATGAATTTAAAATTGAAACTTGATTGCAAAAATTGGACTTTTCATTTGGCGGTCATGAACAAAAACAGGTCTAAAACTAGTAAAAAGTCATTGAAAAAAATTGTTATTCTGGTTTTTCATATTTCGTATGGCATTGACAAGTAAGAGAATTGTGTTGTAAACGTTTTATTAAAATAAAGTTTGACATTTTTTCAAAATATGGGGTATTTATGATTTTTTCTTTGGGCCTCTCGAATAGGCAGATTTTGCAACATTTGATGGCGCGTAACTCATTAATATGCACGGTGACCCCCAATTTTTTCCTTGGATTCTAGCTCCCTATGATGGGTTCTTTGATATCCATGTGGTTTTTGGCCAAAAAAATTACCTTCCCATTAGTAGGCACCAACCTTAAAACAGAACTGACTTGTCAAAGAATCTCAGTACACTTCGACAGCTCACGAAAAAAACAAAAATAAAAACAAACAAACAAAAAACAAAACAAAACAAAAAACAAGGGAAGCTCAGAGTTAAAAAACTTCATTACTAAGTGTTCCAAAAGTAAATCCACATTCAAAAACAATGCAAACAAATAAACGAACAAACGTAACAAACAAACAAGCAAACGAACAAACAGACAGACAGACAGACAGACAGACAGACAGACAGACAGACAGACAAACAAACAAGCTAGAAAGAAGCAAGCAAACAAACAAATTTCCGCTGGCTCACACCAGCGTCGTACTAATCGCATTAGCAATTGTAACCGCAAGGAAGCCTTTCAAAGTCCAGTGTGAATCAAAAATCATCGTACTCGTAAGCACTGCCATATGAGATGACGAGCTGATGACGATTTTTGATCCATACTAGATTTTAAGGATTCTTGGAGCGATTGTCAGGATTACGGCCGCAGGGGCGGTTCCAGGACTCAGACTGAGAGGGTTCACTTCACATTTTATATTGTACAAAACAATAAATACAGGTTATTAGTAAGCGACTGAAACATATAAATGTTTTATTTTTAGGATGAGAAAGGGGGTTCCTGGGCACCCAAGGAACTCCCCCCCCCCCCCCCCCTTTCCCCGGATCGGCCCCTTGGCCGGTGCTAGTGTTTAAAACTGAAGATACTATATATAGAGAGGACTTGAAATTCCATAACTAAACACCGAACCGCATTTTTACTACTTGTACAAGTCAATAATGCCATACTCTCATACTAATTCAACTTTATTAATGAGTCCTTAAGCCATTCCTAAATGTTTGTTACACAAGCTCTGATCGATGATATCACGTACAGCTTAAGTACCGATGTCCTTACAAGTACGCTAGTAGATTTTTGTGGTTTGAAACTTCCGAATGCTTTAAAATTTCGTTCAAATAGTTAGGAACTGTGCAATATTTATCTGGAGGGAGGGGGCGGGATAAAGTTAAATCAAAGTGCAGGATGGGTGGGGGTGGGGGGAGGGGCTAGATGTTAATTTCTTAAGCATGGAGGTATCTGGAAACAAACCACAATTAATTGAACATGTACAAGTATTTGTGTATGCCAATGGTTCTGGGACATATCAAATTGAAAGGCATTATGAAGATACCCAGGAAGAAGATGAAAACATGTCCAGTGAGGATACCTCAAGTGAATCTGAAGGCGAATCATGGTAGTTATTTTATCTTAATGGGAGGGGAGGGAGTGGTACGAAGTTATTCTTCATTTAGTCTTCACTTTAAGGCCTACTTTGCTCTTTTTTTAGAACCCCCCTCCAGATAAATACTGCACAGTCACCTTATGCGGCTTTAGTAGTCTACTTCAGTGAGTACTTTTCATTTAGTCATTTTAGATACATACTGGTACATGCAAAATCTTCAAAATTCAAATCAGTACCAAAAGAAAAAGGAAAAAATGGAAGGAGATATCATCACCATGTACTATCGAATCGCATCTCGTTTCCGATCCGTTTTAATTTTGCTATCTCGAATTGAAACAAACGTTAGATAGCGGTGTTTTCGTGTATAGGGCTAACTGAAGCCCAAAAAGCACCCTGCACCCTTCTCAAAATGTCTTGGTTAAATATGCAGATGATTTGACCCTGAGCATCCCTGTTGGAGATGGGTACGTCGATAACGCTGATGGTGAAGTTCAAAATATCGCTGAATGGGCAGACAGAAATCGTATGGTTCTCAACTTAGACAAAACATGGGAGATGGTCCTTAGTGGAAACTCTTCTAAACCACTTCCCGATCCCAATCAAGGGATAAAACGTCGACGTGACTGGTTGAAGCTTCTTGGAGTAACTTTTCAAGATAAGCCGTGTGACTGGGATAAACACTTTCAACACGTGATGATTAGTAAAGCTTGTGGGCGACTTTACATATTACGAGTCTGCAAATTCTATGGATATTCAAAGGAGGATCTGCACTTATTGTTCAATAGCCTAATAATGTCAGTGTTCTATTTTGCTATCGAGCTGTGGGCGTGTGCATATGATACCAAGTACCTTGGCCAAATTGACAATTTCTTTCGTCGAGCGTACAAGTTTGGATACACTAGTAAGCAATACAAGATAAATGGAATCATTGAAGAACGTGACAGAAAGATGTGGAACAATATAACTGGGAATTCTTCGCATCCACGAATTTAAACAGGCATCTATTTACAAATGAGCGTTTGAACCTTTCGGTGGAAACCTTGAGTGTGTTTTGTTGTTGTTATTTTTTGTGGGACATGAAGCTCTGTAAAATGCACGCGAAAATCTACCCTTACAGCGTTATTCGTTGGATAAATCCTTGCCCACAGAACAAATGTATTCGGGTGATGCACTGGATAACGCTACTTATCCACACTAGCTATGTAATGGCTGCCGCACGGTTTTTGATAAGAGCGCGCGTGGAGTCTGTCTCTTGCTTATGCTCTCCTGTTCTTATAAAAGACTTGTCCTTTTTGATAAAAGTGAACATTTACTGACAAAGAAATGAAAGGATTTAACAAAACTCATGTCTTCCTGACGCCCACCCGTGAAATGACGGACATTTTCCGCGACAGATTCCTCGAGTGTTTCAAAATTTCCCGTTGAATTCAAAATAGGAACATGAGATAGGAACACGAGTTCATGTCGACTCGATTAACGTTTATCACTACATAAATAACACACCGTTTATTTTTACAAAGAGCTTTCAATGAACACAGTTGTGACACTAGTTATTCTAATTTACATTTTATATACAGAAGTTTAGCACTTGTAAATGATCCTTGCTAGCCCATGTAGCGAGCCTTGCCCTCCAAGTCAGAGTGTCTGCACGCAGTATTTTCAGTGCAAAGTTCATGTAGTCCATCTTGCAGAGTCAGCATCAATAACACTTTTCAAGGCTTCGTCATTAGCTTTCCTACAGCGTGACAATACCTCTGAAATACGGAAAACGAATATTTTAATCAAATAGGGACGTCTAGACTACAAGTACAGCAGCGTCACAGCGCGCGAAGAAATAGGCGCGCGGCGTGAGTGGGGCGGCTGTGTTTGCAAGCTATGGAATATCCGAGGTTCTAGACTCTAGGTTTTAGAGTAGATGGCTAGGATATAAAAATACGCAGCAGCTTCCACTGTTGATTCAAGCTTGTTTAACATATATTAAGCCTTTTCACCAAAAAGTTGACGACTCAAAATTCGAAGTAGCCAGTTTCTGGCACTTGATGAGAACCCAGGATATCAGATCAGAAAAACCTTTAGATGGAAATACAAATTGCTCTAGAGGAAAATCAGTGGTAAATAACTGCTCAGCTTAAGCACATTGGTTAGGTACAGTCAACTGTCTCGTCAGCGACTACTCTTGTTACAAAAAAAATTGGTCGCCGACGGGAGGTGTAACTTATGAGAGGTTGTCCCTAGGAGAGGGAGTTGGCTGTATTTTGGCGTCTCCATCTCTTCTGGTCTCCTGTACTTCCCTAAAGAAACAAAACATCTCCGGGCCTGGTCCTCCTCAAATGGTCAACAAAGGAAACCCAGAATAGAAGGAGAAAAGAGTTGTATGTGTAAATTTCCAAAACAATTGTACAGATAATCAAATAAAACAGCATCATGACTTGGTGTTCTACTCACTAATTCTACAAAACTAGAACAATTGTAAAATCCAGTATCAGGTATATATTTCGTATACAAAAATGTACAGCTTGGGCTACTTGCGGTTTACCGACTTTCAGTGTATGGGAATGTTGGGTTTTACGCCATTTTTCTGTGTGTAGGAAAAATTGAGTGTGCAAACTAACGACATTTGAAGCAGACAAACTGCTGCAACTTCAGCAAATATGAGTGTCAAATAGTAAGAATTTTTCTTAAAAAGGCACTTAAACAAGTGTCATCGCTTGTTCGCTGTTTACACTGACAGTACGAAATAATATAATAAAATAATAAAAAAAAAGAAAAAAGAAATAAGCTTGCGGACTGGTTTTGCGCGCGTGTGGGTTGAGGATATGGGTAATATGCTGACATGGGGTGATATTTGGACTTTACTGAAAACAGTAGTAACTTATCAAAATCCATATTACCATTGAAACCAAGTTCAGCTTCCTCTACACTTCTGTTTGGTGGTTTTTCTTGAGTTAAATATTTTCCTAGACAAAAATAGACACAAATCATTATTATTATTATACACTCTCCCTCAAGAACTAAGGAATAAACGCAATTCAAAATTGGCCTAACATATAGTAGAATAGGCTCATGTAAACGTAAAGCAAAACTTGTCCTGGACTCTATGTAATAAATGTTAAATAAATATTGTAATAAAATAGAATGCATAATTGTTTTAATGTTACTTGTAAGTTACTGTATGTAACTTCCCAGATAAGTGATTTGAAATTTTTCCAGCATTATTTGGACATTTTCATTTCCGGTTTACGCGCGCGCGCGGGGGCTGAAATCTGTAGATTCCCGCCTTTTTATTCAATTCTTACATAGTATGGTTTTATTCTTCAAGGTGCACAAAGTGACGTATGCGTATTTCATTTCGTTGACAGATAAAGCTTTTATATGGAAGGGCCTTCTGATGGATGCTTCTAGTAATAATGGTGCACAAACCTGTCTTCCATGGAGCAGACCTGTATGCAAATGGTTGACCAAAATGTTTTGTACATTCTAGAAAATAATGACAAACGAAAACAATTAAGGTGCCATTATTGGTGAATCTTTTTCTGCAAATTCGTCTCGCAATGGCGATGCAAGACAAGTCACACGAACCATTGCAGCGTGTGACGTACATATCATGCAAAATCATTTCGAGAAAACGATTGCGGTAGCTTTCAAGAACTCCCACGGAAAACTTAATATTGCTCAAGATTTGGGTTTTTTGGGGGTTTGAGATAACCGATAGTAATTCACTGCAAAATAAAGTGACTCAAGGGAAATGGGTTTGTGTTCAAGATAGTGGGGGTTTGAGATAACTGATAGTAATTCACTGAAAAAATGACTCGAGGGAAATGGGTAAATTGTGTTCAAGATAGAGAGGTTTTCGAGTTAAAGGGTTTGAGTTAGTGGGGTTCTAGAGTACATACAATGTACACATTGTACCTTGTAAGGAAGTGTCAATTTCATCACATATTTCATAAAACTCACACCCCTTGCCTTGTACAATTTCTCCTGAAATGGTAAATTTGTAGAGCCAGGAATAAGTAAGCAACATTAAAATAATGTCTGGATTGAAATTATCTTAATTGGAAAAAGAAATTGATACTGATGACCATAAATCTATAATTAAACTAGAAATATACAATTATAATAATAAATATGTACACGTTAAAAAAACAGATTAATATTTTTAGTATTTTGTTGTTGTTGTTGTTATAGTTAGTTAGTTTTGTTTTATTTGACAATCACTTGAAGAAGTTCTGTGTTAGGAACATTCTACATACCATCTAGGGTGGTTAGTTGTGGTAGAATTTCCAGCACAGTTCTTTTGTAGTTGTTTGTAGATTGACAAACTACAAAATAATCCAAATATGATGGTTTTTATGCATAAATGTACATTTTTGTAATCAATCAATCAATCAATCAATCAATCAATCAATCAATCAATCAATCAATCAATCAATCAATCAATCAATCAATCAATCAATCAATCAATCAATCAATCAATCAATCAATCAGTCCATCCATCCATCCATCCATCCATCCATCCATCCATCAATCAATCAATCAACAAATCAACCAACCAATCAATATTAAGCATATAATTGTCTAATGTCCTCTTAACCAGCACTTGTGCAGTCACACACTACCATGACAATCTTACTAATATTCTTTGCAGACAAATCTCAGCTCACTAGTTCATTTTCACTAAGGAAGTAAAACCAGAGGACCAGAGAGAGAGCAAACTGACTAAGTCAAGTCAAGTGATGCCCCATCAAGGAATTGAACCCCTGACCATAGTGACAAACCAGTGCTCTCATTGCTTAGCCACCCTTACTTCTCTACAATTATTTGTTTTTATAATAGTACCTGGATGAATAAACTAAAAAATCTGACTGTACTCTTTAGCCCGGTTGTCAGTAGTGATGCAAGCACATATCATAAGCATAGCAACATACGCAGACTCAGGTAGCGTATGCTCATTCGCGGTGCTTGTCTTTTAATCACACTCGGTGATAAATGCAGTACTGAGTCTGCATATGTTGCTTCCTCTTGTGCTTGCATCCCTAGTGAGAACCAGGCTTTCCATATTCACTCCATGGTGTTTTCTGCATCCAAACATTAAATGGTTTCTAGGAGTTTTCTAACCTGGGTTATAATAATTGTGGATTTCATCTTTTAATCTCAGTTTTCTAAGCTTGTCAAGCTTTCCTAAACTCCTCAAGTCTTCTGTACTAAATAAAAAGCATTATTAATTTTACCTATTATTAATTCATCTTAATTCACATAGATCAAAAGAAAGTCTATTATCAATAAATAATACTATATTAAGCATCCCCTCTGACTGACTTTTTGGAATACATGTAAGCCTTCCCCTCCCCTGAGCCTTTCCATCTGTGTCATTAAACGGATATTGAAATTGATTCTGCAACAAATATAATTAAGCTATGCAAATATGGTATAGTTGCAAAAACAAATGGTACCACAGTTCTGGTATGTGTATCCTGGTAGTTCTTGGAAGGCAGTATTTCAAACAATGAATAACTGACCCTCTCAAATAAGCACTCTTTACCCTTGTAAACTACATGTATTAATTAATTTAAGTAAATAAGTGCTCTGGGGGTTCATTATAATCACTACAGTTATTGGCGATCAAAAATAACATATTAAAGTAAGTGCGAATTCTGATCAAACAAAAAATTCTCCTTTGAAAACAAATTAAAGATTTTGGGAGAATGTATTACTTTGATTAGAGAGCACTAATTACACGTAACCTTGGCCCAGTTTATATTTCAAACTTTTGCCACGTCGAATCTAATTGGTTTTGAGGTTGACTGAAATCCATTAAATTCAGTGTCTGATCCAAACACTGATTTTAATATTAATAAATTTTGCTGCTGGCAATTAACTTTACCTGAGCATGCGATATCAAAAGCTAGTGGTTTAACAATTGTAACCAACATAGATGCATGGTGGACTTTGTGAGCTTCAGTGAGAGCTTCCTGGTGCTTCATCGGCTAAGAAAACGCCAAGAACTCCCACATGTATTACAGATATCAGCTCTTTTGCTTGGCGCCACACTAAATTTGTACTGTCAAGGCAATTTTAGTGTAGTTTCAAGATGAAACAGTACATGTATGCTCAAACTGCATTGCATAATTGACATGACAAAAGTTTGATGTTTGAATGCATGCCAAAGTTTTATCATGATTTTGTGCAACTGGATCAGTCAATTTTAATTTCTGCCAA
This sequence comes from Telmatactis stephensoni, assembly GCA_029948255.1. Classification (NCBI taxonomy): domain Eukaryota; kingdom Metazoa; phylum Cnidaria; class Anthozoa; order Actiniaria; family Isophelliidae; genus Telmatactis; species Telmatactis stephensoni. The sequence goes on from JALIZF010001352.1 coordinate 86,750, forward strand.
ACTTAATCAAATTTATCGAATTCAATTTGTTCAGATGTCCATCGTAATTCTCATGTGTGAAATGCAACAATTAGATTCAATTCAGCTGTTCAAAATTTCAAACAGTTTTTCAAGGTCTTCATCCACTCATACTGTCAGCTCTTGCATAGTTTTATCACAAAGCAGTTTGTTTGTTGTTATTGTTTGTTTGTTGTTATTTTCATGACTAGGAAATTGTACTGTGCTGGCACCAGACATCAATGCTAATTAAGTTGCCTGACTATAACAAAAACATTCAAAAATTCCTACCAAACTGTGACTGTACCATTTTCACAGTCATATCAAAACTGCTTTTATTTATGATTATTAATAGTACATGTACATGTAATGCATACAAGGCTTAATTCTTGTACATTGATTTCATAAAATGAAAGGATAACACAGCTATTTGATCCAAACCTCATTATCATGTTGCCAGCAAGGTTAAGAAAAATGAGACTTTCTAAATCACCAATGCCATCTACAAGAAGAAAAAGTCTGTGAGATACCAAATGACAAGTGTATATTAGATGAAATGAACTGGGGAGCAGGAAGCTAGAGGAGGCAAGTGTTGGGAAAGTAAAGAGAAATACTGTAGTGACAAATTGATATAATTAATTTGTTGTTGAGCAACAAATTTCTCAGAAAACAGAAGAAATTCTCCAAAAATTAAATTGAACATGTATCATTTACAATTGACATTGAACTGACCAGACTGTATGAAATTCATATAGAATTTTCAGGTCAATTAAGCATGAGTTCTGAGCAATGGAGCTACATGATCATGACTGAACAGTTGTAGGTGACTGACTATTAAATATATGCACTACAACTTACTGTATAATTTGTAAACTTACAAATTAAGAAATATAATTATACCGTTTAAGGTAGTTCGGGACCCTTGCTACTGCGCATCTCGCGCGCGCATTTGAGCGCGCGCACTTTTATTAAAGAACATTCGCTTGTCCGTGGGAAGTCTGGGCACTAGCGAGTCAGCGATTGAAAACCGAAGAAATTCGTTTTTTGGTAGAAAAATAGTATTTTATCGACCGGATTCTGCAAACAAATTTATCAAAACATGTTGTGCACCGTGTAAAGTAGGAGAAAAAGCTCGAACTATAAAATTTTAGCGAATATTATGAGTCGAAAAGGAGCAGAGAACAACGCTAAAATGGCTGATTTTTTGTGTTCGTTTTCGAAGATTTTTACCCTTTGTTCTTCTCTAACTCTTTAAACAATTCGGTGACCCCCTGATTTTATGAATGATTTATGCTCACAATTTTATAAACTTTTCGTATAAAGAAAAAAAAGAATACTTCTATCGTTTCGATTTTGAGTAAATTTATCATTTTTCTGTCTGATCCTCCAAAAACGTGTATTCTAGAAGGCCATTTTTCGCATATTATTGTTGATCTTTCGCTTCTTTGCAAATTGTTCGGCAACAACTTAGTTCCAAGTGTTTTTCTGCATCCCAGGCAATCATTTTGCTTGCTTTTGAATACATTTGGTTGTTTATTTGGTCTTATAATTTGACCAGATATCGCGAGGCCATTTTTCGTAAAAAGATCACCAAACACTCCACATCTCCCCCCTCATATCTCAAGAGTGACCTCGGTGACCCCCCATTTTTATTTTACATTTTATTTCCTCCTATGCCCCTCTTTCATTGTAGGAATTTTGAAGGCAAGTTTATCGTAAAAATTCATGAGTCCCGAACTACCTTAATTATATACATTTTGTAGATATATCATCTTGTATCTTGTAATGAAAACAAATGAAATAAATCTTAACAGCAATTAAAGTCAGCCCCTCACCCCTTGCTTCAAATTAACAGTATCCATTCCAAACTATATGTGACTACTGACCAAGTAAGTATTGTCAGGTACATAATTATGACTGGAACACCATTTAGACTTGGTTTGAGCATGGTACTGGTGAGATATGATTGAAACTCTCCAAATGCTAACTACAGTACTGATGACGTCTACCCTGGAATCATTTAAATTAATATACAAAAAGGCCTTTGGTGTAAAATCTTTTTCAAAACATCAAATTGTTTATAATATTTTGTTTGTGTATAAAGGATTTCTTGAGAGTGTTCTTGGATAAATATTGTTACAATATGTACAATGTACACAGAATAAAATACAAATTAAATCTTTCCCTGTCTTTTGATAATAAACCTTAATTTGCAAATACAAATTGCAGCTGCCATCATATCAGAAATGGTCAGACAAATACTGACCTTAGATGAGAATATGTTATAAATTAATTAACAATTATTCTCTGAACTGGAGGTGGATATAGTGGAAGAATGATGAGATGTGAAGCGTTGTTGTGCAGTTGGTATATACTGAATATATACTGTTATAAATAAATTTATTTATAATAACAATTATACTTTTTATTCTCTGAACTGGAGGTGAATATAGCAGGGTCTGGCTATTTTGCAGGCTGCGGGCCAAAATTTGCGGGTTGAGGGCTAAAAATTTGCAGGCTTGAGAAAAATGTAGTGTGAGTCGTTTTGAATAAAACAAGATTCACCAGTAGTTTTAAAGTCGTATAGCTGATTAGCTTGTCAAAAAGATAAGCCGGGATATATCTTTCACTGTGGCACACTACAGATCGCGTACGGGTGTGTGGTACAGTGAGTGTCGTGAGACCGTACCAGTTGTTCTGGGCGTTATGGATTCAAATCAGGAGATGAGGAGCTGATGCCGCTCATGAACACAACAGTTTTGCTTTTGGCTAAGTGAGTTTTTAATTAACATGAATATGCTGCTATTATGGTATTTCTGTTATGGTATTTCTGACGTTCTGTCTGCACATTAGTCAAACTCTCAAATAACCTCATCACCCTCTTTCAATCTCTCTTTCTTTTCCTCTCAACGTGATCCACGTTGATCCACGTTCACTTGTTAATTGGATAAATTAGGGGATCACAACGGGATCACAACAGGATCAATACATATCGAGTGTCATCTTATCAAAAAAGCAATCTAGATCTATCCGGAATATTTCATCTAGTGCATTTGTACACGAGCAATCTGCTGTCTGTTTTATTTTGGATTGAAATATTTTAGTTCGTGTAGCCCTAAACACCCCCTTCATACGTTACACATTGCTGATTTGCAGTACAGTGACAGCTTTACAAAATAATGCCAGTACGTCGGCACGTTGACTTTATTTTGGTCACTGGTTCATTTAAGTAACATTTTTCTCGCAACCCGCAAATTTTGGCCTGCAACCCGCAAATTTTGGCCCGCAACCCACAAATATTGGCCCGCAACCCGCACATTAGTCAAACTCAATATAGCAGTAGAATGAGAGATCTATGTGAAGCGTTGTTGTACAGTTGGTATATACGTCTGATATACTGACCAATATTAATATTAATACTGACCTAATGATGATATGCTATTGCAGGATACATCCAAGTTTTCCAACAATTTTAAGTTTCCTATATGTACATGTATGCCATTCGTTATTAATAAATTAAGGAAAACATAATTCATGAAATCATAAAAATTCTTTAAGGACAGAGGGTTCATTAAGGTTTTAAACGGGAGGACATCTAGCTGGCTACGACACCCAGGCAAGACTTAATTCAGATACAGTGTCTATAATCAAAAGTTGGTTTGAGTTTCTCAAGACAGCTGGGCAAAACCCAGCAAAGTTGTGTTCACAGTTGGTCGATTTGCCCAGTGCCTGACCATTAATGAACCCACTGCTAGGATTATTTAGCATTGCAGGGTTAATTTTACTTAATGGATGTTACCAATTGAAAGTCTTTTTAAATGCCAGAAAAATATGTCTGTCTTTCCTCTAAAAACTTCAACTTTTTTATCTCATCAAATATTTATTTATGTAAAATATGGTCTGGGCATGTGGAATTCACACCAATGAAAGCTAAAACATGATTTCAAGAAGTAAAGTCTCTTTCCATTATGTACTGCAAAATTTTATGATATATACATGCACATGAAATGACACGCTTGATAATAATGTATGCAGTAGCCTTTAGTAATTTATTACTAAATATATAAATTATACTATTATAATTTATCTGGATACAATATATTAGGGAGCTCAGGTAACCATGACAACACTATGGTAACTGTATTGTATACAGTACATTATAATACTATTATAAGGTTTTGGTATTTCTTACCTAGTAGTCTGAGGGTCTTTATGTTGTTATTAGATAGGTTCAAGTATAAAAGTCCTGTGCATCTCCCAATAATACTGAGGTCTGGTATACCTACATTGTATAGTAGCCAAAACCCATATATAGTAAAAGATGTAAACACATACACATGTAACTGTATAAATTATTTGTTTATTGTAATAAATGCATGATATCACAGTAAACTAGGCATCTGGCTATGGTTGCATGGCAACCAGACAAGACCAGAGATAATCAGAAGTTAATTGGTTGAGTTTCTCAAGGCAGCTGGGCAAAACCCAGGAAAGTTGTGTTCCCATGCAGTTGTTGGTCAATTTGCTCTGACTGCCATACATGTATCTTTCGAAGCAGCATTCTGATTGGACACTACAACCACATTTGACCAATGAGAATGCTGAGGTATGGCACAACAAACAATGGTAAAGACTTTCCATTGTGACACCAAATAATTATGTGAACATTACCCTCCCTGCCCATCTCCCAGATATCCTTTACTTGGAATAAAGAATCCATTGAAAACAGAACTTGTACTAATACTGGTATGTACAATGTACATGTTGAGTTTCAATTTTTCCACTGATTTTTCTTTCTTGGGGTTTGTTGCAATGTTAAATTTAATCCATGGTGTACCTGGTTCAATATTTGTTGAGCAAAATAATTGAAAAAATGTTGGTAGAGTGCATGCACTTAATCCGTGAAACAAACACTACTAATTACTACAAAATAGTGTTGATTAGACAATAGGAAACAAAGGAATTAATACCATAATTTGGCACTATTTTGTACTATTTATGTTTCACGGATTAAGTGCGTGCACTCTAATGAAATATGTTATTAATAATATTGTAAAAAATACTTTGCATCATGATTGAAACAAGCTTTTCAACATGTTGAAGGATGTTAATTGCAGAAAATATAGAGACGTGTTGATATGTCGAACCGTGGATCACCAGCTTAAAGGTGGGTAAGGTATGGATTTAGGTTTGTTTTAAAGGTTTATAAACTAAAAGGAAGTTGGTTTTAATAAAGTAAAAAGAAAAAAGAAAGAAAAAGAAAGAAAATTCCCCGAAAAGTATAAAACCAGTGGTAAAAATTATAACACAACATAAGATAGTAAGCTTACTACATACCCATGTCATTAAGTTCTAAGCTGTGTATGCTTTCAAGGTCAAACTCTCCTGACTTTAGTTTCAGAAAATGAGCTGTAATTTCTGTAACAAAAACAAAGAAAAACCAAGTTAAATGTCTTCACTCTAACTGCTGGATTCTTACAACAGCAAGTGTTTGCATATTTTGGATACAATTTTTACCTTCTTTCTTTCCAGCACTCATATTTTACTGTGTTTACTGGATTATCTTACGTCATTGTGTTAAGAAGATAAGAAAAACATTAAAATTGAGTGAACATCAACTTGTCACCAAGCATCCGCCATTTTGACAACAAACCGTTTCTACGTGTGCATTGAAATTGGCCAGCGGTTGTAAGTGTTATACACAGGAAGCCCAATGTCTTACTGAAATCCAATCAAATCAAAACGGGGAAATAAAAAAATGTAAAATTTAAAACTCAGATGAATGGACTAGTACCTTTTTTGCGTCACTTACAGGAACATTTGTTGCCGTCATTTTAATATGGTATCAACTCCTGGAATAATTAGTGCTTATTTGATGGTTTTCTATGGAATACGGGTGATATTTCACGAGAAATTTATGTTATTAGTATACAAAATAACATAAATTTCGAATGAAATTTTCACCAGTATTCCATAACATCAAATAACCATATTATCCTATAACTATTACACATTTTAGCCGAAAATTACGCTTTACTAAAGAGATCATGACGCCAACAATTCACAAAAAAATATTTTATTGGAAAAATCGTCTATCGAACATTTTCGTGCGTTTGGTGTTTTCCCCAACCCATCTGAGCGAAGATGTTTTCTCTTTGCTTGACTGAGAACTACTCGTTGAGCTTTGGGTAGTTTTCCCCCCTCAAATATCGGTCAATGGAGTTTCTGTAAGCCGTTTGTTGTTGTTGTTTTTTTGTTTTTTTGTTGTTTTTTGTTTTGTTTGTTTTTGAGTATCTCGTTCGTATTCAGATCCATCAGATTTGCGAATTTCCAGTAGTAGAAATTGTTTGACAAGAAAATGTTCAAGCGTTCTGGTTGTAGTCAGGTTGTAGTGCTTCAACTGGACTCTCTTTGCAATACGGAGCTCCGTGATTCAAAGTCCAAAAACTTCTTAGTGTCCACCTCAGTGTTCTTGGGTTCTTTTGTGCCTCTATAAACGCATCAATATTTTATTCTGAGAGAGAAGAAATCGCATCTGAAGCCCGGGGGGACTCCATTCTTTTAGGGTGCCCGTCATTGTGGCGCATAATTTCGTTCCACTACTACGTTTTACTAATGTACATGAAGAGAGTCAATAAAAGTGTCTAAAACTTTTATTAGTAGTAAAAACCTTTATTTGGGTAATCCTGTCAAAATACATAGTATTTTGTTATCAATAGGAGCCCTACTGAATAACAAAAATAATGATGATGTCTAAAGTTTTATTGACATCATGTTTACAGTGTGATTACTCCAACCATGCAAGGCCACCCAAACAAATTTTCATGCAAATTATCCAATCACGATCGAGCATATCAGGAACAATAGAATCTGTACAAATGTTTAATATTTCACTTAAAATGCACAAAATTTGCATTGTTTGTGTATGAATTATATTGAAATTGAGCAAGAAGCATCGTATTCTGTACAAACTCGCAACAAATCTGTCGTTGAGTGTCAAAAACGAACATTGAAAATTTATCTAAAAATTTGTTTGGGTGGCCTTGGTCGGAGTAGTCGCACTAGCTGTAACGTTCGTTTACGTACAAATGGATACGTACACAATTTTAGTGATTGTAAAAAACTGGGTATTATTTGCACTCAATACACGTATCAACAGTGAGGGAAAACCTGGATTTGGGCATAGTCAAATTGCCTACATTTCGTAATTGGCTATTAATATTCACCAGCTCGTGACCCGCGAACCACGGGATAGCTTCAGTGACCATCAAAATACACTGACAGCACAGGCGGACCATCCTCTCAATTTGTGGTTTGGGCTTCCTGTGTCAGGGTCGAATGGCCGTTGGTTTCAAACAAGCTGAAATGTAGTGCTTTTCACTGGCGATTTTACTTGATTGCTCTACATCTCGAAATTCAAAATATTGTGTCAAAGTAAATTTCAATCCTTATATTTATCAGATATGAATTTTGTTTTGTCGTCCGATGAGTTTTAAGAGAGTTATTAGAGGGAGGCGTACGCTCACTAGTGCAGAAGAAAAATAGTGAGCGTACTAGTGAGCGTACTAGGTTATAGATTTGTCATCTTGATTGCATGAACATTTGTGCGTACTAGTGAGCGTACGCCTCCCTCTAATAACTCTCTTAAAACTCATCGGACGACAAAACAAAATTCATATCTGATAAATATAAGGATTGAAGTTTACTTTGACACAATATTTTGAATTTCGAGATGTAGAGCAATCAAGTAAAATCGCCAGTGAAAAGCACTACATTTCAGCTTGTTTGAAACCAACGGCCATTCGACCCTGACACAGGAAGCCCAAACCACAAATTGAGAGGATGGTCCGCCTGTGCTGACAGCGCCCACAATTCAACATGTTCAACTCAGGAATTAACGAAGACGGTATAAGCTAGGAATGGTTACATACTCTATTCTATCAGACATCTTCATTTCAGGTAATATCAATCGATTTTCTAACCGCCAAAGCTCTATTGCATTTATCAATACGAAATCTTTGATAAATATGCATGATTGCCTCGTGTAAGGCCGTTACGAAATCTTTTCAAGCCGGCCTGCGTTGCCCAGACGGCTCGGTGATTATACGGATGTTTCTTTTCGAGAGTTGTCTAAAACAACTAAGTTGAATCTCTGTAAGTATATGGAACCTCATTTTCTCTTAATAATAAGTTTTCCTTTCTTTTTCCAGAGAAAAAAGTCCACGAACCAGACTTAGAGAGAAGCAGTGTCGCAGATTCAGCGTTGGAGGATGTGGGTAAGGCATGATATGATGTTCATACACAGTAAACATTGACCAGTATATAGATACAGTACCTTATAGCTTAGATCCACGGAATTATAACACTTAAAATCCGGTATATAGTACGTTATTTCGATGCTAAATTGTTTTTTTCGTATCGTTATCAGAATAAACCAGTGATTCTTTGCTCGGCTCTGCTGCAATTTAGGGACGAACTACATAACCACCGTTGCAGACGCACGTACTGTCACATATACGGAAGTTAAACTAGCAAGCGTGATCAAAACTTAGCTGACTTGTGACTTAGTCCAAAAATATCGACTACGGCTAATTACAAATTTAAATACATTGTAGATAGATTGACGCATTATTCGCTTATTTATTCATACGCATTTTCCTCTAAATACGTAAAATAAAGTATAAAGTAAAGCGACCCGCATATTTTACGTCGAGAATTCATGACAGTAATTTGAGTAACTGCTATAAACTTGCTTGAAGCCGACGGTGCGCTCATTTTACTCCCCTCTCCTTTTAAGGGTATTTAAAGCTACTTAAAGCTACACAGAAAGGAAAGATGTCGAAACAAGGATGTGAGATCCAGGAATCAAACTCTGGAGCTCTTGCATACGTTTTGTGTTGCGTGACGAGACTATTAAAATTGTCGGTTGAATTAAGGTGGCTGGACCCTATTTCGCCAGTGCGCGGGTAGTCGAATTGAAGCGGCTATTAATTGCGTTACAGAATTAAGTTGACCAAACTTTTTACGCACACCTACTACAAATGGACCAAATTTTATAATGATGCTAGTTTGGTTGAAATCGGAGCTTTTTTAACATCGAAATTGTTATACACTGGATTTGAAATTTTGCCAATTTTCTCAAAATCCAGACCTCGACGAGCAAAACGATTTATGAGACTTTGTAAATCAAATGCTTGTCTATAATGTGAGAGCGTTTCAAGAAATTCTATTAAGCCGATTTTGAGTAAAAGCGGAGCAATTATTTAACTTTGAAGAAATTTAAAACCGCGGGTGCTCTACTAAATTAATTTTATAACAATGATTTTTCAAAGAAAAGTTGCAATATTTTTGGTTCTAAATAATACCAAGGCATGGTTCTTTATTCTGTGAATATGTCATCGTATTTGCTATTTTTGATCGCCGTTGAGACGACTGTTATAAAATTAATTTAGTAGAGTACCCGCGGTTTTAAATTTCTTCAAAGTTAAATAATTGCTCCGTTTTTACTCAAAATCGGCTTAATAGAATTTCTTTAAACGCTCTCACATTATAGACAAACATTTGATTTACAAAGTCTCATAAATCGTTTTGCTCGTCGAGGTCTGGATTTTGAGAAAATTGGCAAAATTTCAAATCCAGTGTATAACAATTTCGATGTTAAAAAAGCTCCGATTTCAACCAAACTAGCATCATTATAAAATTTGGTCCATTTGTAGTAGGTGTGCGTAAAAAGTTTGGTCAACTTAATTCTGTAACGCAAATAATAGCCGCTTCAATTCGACTACCCGCGCACTGGCGAAATACGGTCCAGCCACCTTAATTACTCTCCGTTTGTGAAAATCGTTTAGCCTGTTTGCAAACGTTTCCCACCCCTCCCCCGCTACGGGGAAAAACGGAGAGGGTAGGAAACGGCTGTACAGACTAAAAATCATTCAAATGTGTTCCCAAAGTCAAAACAAACGAGGAATCGCTGTAATTACAAACATGAGTACAGCTTGCTTACAAACGGGGTTGGGAGAACTTTGTGGAACTTTTAATACCCCGAGTTCCGCCTAGTCTCCTTCGCAGCCATCTTTAATCTCGTCACGCCACGCAAACGGCGTTCTAAGCAAATGTACGATGCTTCTTGCTACACCTGAGTGTCACCCTATACAAATAATACAGTTAGAATAGGAATGAGGAATAATGTATGGCTATTGCTCACTGCTATATATATGACCACTGTCAATGTTCGCATCGTTACAATCCCCTATTATTATATGATTGAGTCGGTTTTCTGTGTTATTTGTAGGGCTTTATATCGCGTATTTCCCTAGTCATTATTAATTCAAAGGCATTATACAGATATTGCCCTCGTCACATACTTCCCTAGGTCATCTTAATTTGGATGTTAGACTTAGAAATTTTCTACTGAGCCCCGAAATCATCTACTAATATAAGTAGCGAATTTTGGTGAAAAAAATCTCTTGAGAAATAACCGTTTAGGTCGTTTAGGATTCAAACCCGACACCTTCTGCATACCTATACCCGCCTTTAACCTATATACGTACTACTGAGCTAACTGATGGAAATTTATCAACAAAAAAATCGTTTTGTCTGTTATAATAGTGTTCGTTAACTTCAATCACCGTGAATAGAATTGAAAAGTAACAGTGATCAGATCGTTAATGTCATTTGGGATTGTTTTAGTGTGAAAACCTCCTCAATCATATAATTACCTCGAACCTCGGCTTTTATCCATATACTACTGGATGTATATGGCTAAAAGCCTCGCTGCTCGGTAATTAACTCTTACTTATAGTTAAGATAAGATATAACTAAGACAATCTTTGGATGCTGATTTGATGATTGCTCTTTCAAAAGTGTGCTAATAAATTTTATCTGATCATTTGGGCTTGGCGCTGTGATGTTTGAAATATTGAATTGTTATTTTATATAATGTTTGGTATATTACGCGTGCTCTGATTGGTGGAAAACCACGTATAAATACAATACACACATAGATGGCGTCATTGAATCTTCTGCAGTGCTCAGCTGATTGGCTGGAATATTAAATAGATTCTATTATGTTTTGCGTGTATATTTTGATCGATGCAAAGAAGACGTCAAAATGTGTTGAAAACAACATTCACGCAACTCGACTGCGTCTCGTGGTGTACTTTTTTGTCCTTCACCATGTTACCACATGTTGCCGTCACCTGTGTATCGGTTAGAGAACACACGCACAGTAAAATTGAATCTATTTTATTTAAACATACGATCGAACCGCCATACCATTATATAAACGGGCACCTCCCGCAAGCGGACACCTCCCATAAGCAGAGAGCTTTGCTTATAAGCGGACAGCAACCCTGTGCCCCTTTTTCCAACAAATTCTCATAAGCGGACACCTCCTGTAAAGCGAACGCCAATTCCTGGATGGTTCAACTGTATTTCATTTACCAAACTTTCTTTTGTTTTGCAGATATCAATCGATGGCTACAGCCAATTGGTCTAACGTATCCAACGAAAACACCAATTTTGCAAGACTGTGCAAATTGCTTGTTGATGGGGGAACTCGAGCGCTGAGGAATGTCTTCGACAGCATCCATCCCCCACACTTGTTGCAAAGTCATCTTTTAGACCCTAAAAATCATGGAATTCTTAGGAACTTGCTGTCAAAGAAAATACTGTTTAAAGAACAGTGGGACAAGCTATATCCTTCTGGTAGTTCAACAGTAGACTCTCAGGGATTTGACATCACTCTACTATGTTTACTGCTTCGTTCGATCTGCCATTTGAAAACACCTACGGCAGGATGGAAAGACTTTCCATCACCAACAGACACAAGCACTGAAGATGACATTGTTAGGATCAGGTTATACAGAAACGAACTCTATGGACATATTGAAGAAGCAACTATTTCAGACGCTGGTTTTAACGGCTACTGGAATGAAATTGGAAGTGCCTTAGTAAGACTTGGAGGATCAGCTTTTCAAGAAGAAATCGATAAGTTAAGAGTTGCTTCGATGTCACCCCTAGATGAAAAGTATTTTATTCACTGTCTAGATGAGTGGAGCAAGAATGATGAGAAAGTGATGGAGAAACTCGATACAGTGATGAATAAAATGAATGAACTAGGAGTGAAAGTGGATGATGCCAAACAGGAGCTGAAAAAAGTGACAGGGATGCTTCAAACCGCATCGTTTGGCTATAATAAAGAACTGAGAAAATCACAAGGTACAAACGCACATAGACCGTAGTCTTGCTTCCTCCAGACAATTTTTTTTTACGCACCTTGGCCACTTATGTAATTATGCAGGTCAATGAACATCAACCTAACCTCCTTTTTGTTAATGTAAAACAATAACTGAAATTTTAGCGTCGGTATAATTTTAGCTCCAGTACGAAGCTGGTCCCTTAAATTGTGAACACATTTTAATTTGTGTTCACACTTAATGGCTGAACGTATATACGTGCAAATAGTCTTCCTATAAAGGGAAACAGATGTCTCAAAATCAAAATTTCTTAACAGAAACAACACTGAGCCTTGGACAATATACTAAACTACATTCATTGCCAAAACTGTTTGCACGAATGTTTCTGTGATGCGCGCGCAGTGGATGTTTTATCGAGAATGGTTCCCCCACACTCCCTTTTCAATATTGTTGAGTAAACTCCGGTACCGCCCTGAAATCAGTAGGACAGACCAAATGGCTACCAGCAACATTGTTTAGGGGTTGAGGATTTAATAACAAGGGCACTGAGTACATAATGTACAAAAACACTATGAATTTCACATATCGTGCCAGCTAATTATCGAGCAAGGATTGTAGACCGGTCGAGAGTGTTTTGGAGCTTGTTCCTTTCGAACGGCGTGGGAGCATATCAATTTGGAAGTCAAGAGGAATATGTTGTATTGAAGATGAAAATTGTCTTTCGTATCAAACCCATCAAAGTGTGTGTGTGGTTTTTTTTTGCCACACACAATGGTGGATTTTCTACCACATAACCGAGCTAGTACTATTCGATACCGACTGGCATCCTAACACCTAACTTCTGTTTGTCATATTTCTCTAAATTTATATCAACTTTTATTATATGACCGTGTATCTTGGTGCCTGGACACTAGCAAATCGAGCAATTTGATTGGTTAGATCACATCTCGGACCGGTCTAGATTCTTCGGTAATAACCGGTCCGACTGCACATTAAAAGTTGAAAACAAAAAGCTATTTCTCTTCAAAAGTGTGCTGTTCGGCCAGATTTATGTCATAAATAATTTTCATCAACTGATCAACCCTATTTTTTAGTTATAAGGAAATCTTAATCTAATATAACATTTTTATTAATTTTTAGATGCAGATTTGTATTCTCAAAACCTTAAAAGTACAATGGAAGCTCAGCTTGAAAAGCACCAGGAATTCGTCAACTCACCAATCATGGAGAAGATGAAAATTCAAGATATTTTCACAGATCTGACTATGCATTTACAGCCAAGTCAGTTAGGTGATGATAAATATACCGAAATAAATGAAGCATCTTTATTTTTTCCTAAAGCCGGGGAAAAAGAACATCCTAAGTCAATTTTGATTAAGGGAAACCCTGGAATGGGCAAATCACTGTGTTGCAGAAATCTTGTTCACAAATGGGCTGGAAATGCCTTATCTATTCCAGGAATCAAGTTTGCTTTTCTGCTAACTTTTAGACAGCTGAATATGTTAGCAGATAAAGAACTTAATCTAAGAGAGCTACTGAATCTTTGTTCTATGTTAGATGAAAGTGTGATGCTTGACGATTCTATGATGGAGTTTATTATTCACCATCCTGACCAGCTGCTGATAGCATTTGACGGCTATGATGAATATAAACAGTGTGAGCGTCATAAGATGGTCAGTGATTTTGAGAGCGGGTATCCTAATGACCCAAAAGAAAAAATGCCTGTTGCTGCTCTGATCAGCAAACTACTTAAAAAAGAAAATACTAAGAAATTCTCTTGTTGTGGCAACCTGTAGGCCAGTTGAAGCATCTGAGCTGATTAACATCCATTTCGACCGCTGTGTCGAAATTACTGGCTTTGCCGAAAAACAAGTGGTGGAATATGTAGAAAAATATTTCAGTTCCAAGAAAGAGGTGCAAGCTAAGGCACTCAGTAATATCCAACATAACAAAGGATATCTTAATTTTGGGCGTGTCCCTCTAATGTGCATGCTGATGTGTGTGTATATGGAGTTCTACTTGGAAGAGTCTAAAGAATACTTTCCAAAATCTTTAACTGACTTTTATTCGAAAGTCATTCTGTGTATCGAAACCAAATGCAATAAAGCTATATTGAAAGCGGGTTTGGATAAGACCCGTACTACGTTAGCTGTTCAGAGAAATCTTGACAAACTCTCTGAGTTGGCTGCCCAATCGATTGTCCATGAAAAATGTGGTTTCGATGAAGAAGACTTGAGCAAACTCGATCTTTCTGATGAAGGACTCGCTTACCTGAAATCTAGTACTCTTTTATCGTGTGAAGCTACTGTCAGAAAGTCACCATTTTCAGAAATATTGCATGTATATAACTTCTGTCGTGCAACAATCCAAGAGCATTTTGCTGCTCGACATTTTGTCAGAACGAATCATCTACCGGCACAAATTCCTCAAAGTCTGACATTTTTTGAGTTCATGGCCGGTCTGGTTGGATTAATGGTTCCAAAGTCGAAATATGAAGAAGTGATGACAAAACTAATGGAAGCCATTAGAACGTACTTTCCTTCAACGCACCATCGACTAGTGAGCCTATTTGATCAAATTGAAATATCAATCAAATGTTTGTATCTTTATGGTAATAAAGAGTTTGCAAAAGGTATAGTGAAGAAAAATGAACAGAATATCTTCTCAGACAAAAATGGATGGATTGTTTTGTATAACGTTAATATTGACTATAAAGTCGTGTCTATGTTAGTTGATATATTTACTGTCCTAAATCAAGAAAAATCACTTCCATCAAATTCACGAACTCCTTATTATATAATTATTCAAAACTTCTGGAATAGGCCACCCTTATCTATAGAATCACTGTTCACATCACTCAGCAGGGATTATTGTACAATAACTGTACTGAAGCTCTCTTTTTGTGATATAGACGACCAATGTCTTAAATCTTTCTGTACATATTTACCCGAAACAAAAATAACCAGTCTCGACCTACGCGGTAATTCAATAACCTTCGATGGTGCAAAATTCATTGTACCGTATTGTAAGAAACTAGCCTATATCTCTCTAGAAAATAACTATGCAATAAAAGACAAAAATACAGTATGCGAACTGTTTAAAAGCAAATATCCTGGGCTTCAAATCAACATATAGGTGGACGGTATCAAATTTGATTTTACTAGCAGTTTACACGACAGTTGAATAGAGGTTTGACTCTTTAGTTCAAACTCTGAAATTTACCGGATAAACAACATGGCAAATGTTCACCAAATTTCGTAAACGGCGCAAAACTATGCGGGCCCACTTGAAGAGTCCAGGCTCTAGTTTACCATCGTGTAACTGGGTAGATCTTTTCCCCTCTTAACCAGCACCCTTTAATGTCAATAATTCAGTATTTTTTTGTACTTTGTAATTATGTGATGATCTCTGTAAAGTCAATGCAGAAATAACATAAATTATATTTCAGTTTACGTTTAACTAGTCATTGATCAATGAAAAAAAGAAAAAATCCAACATATTTACCGCCCCAACACCACACTGTTGGTTATTTGTTGGTCGGCAATTGTCGTGTTACGCTTCCTGGTGATAACCGATCAAATGTTGGGCGTTGTTGTTTTTTAAGGATATTCAAACGCATCCAACATATGATGTTGAATCAAATAATAGGGAACTTAAGCAGGAGACGTTTTTGTCAACACGGACGTCACATGCGCGTTTTCGTTCATCCGTTCGCCGTTAGACATGGGGTTACTATTCTTGGTAGAAGATGAAAAAGCCTTAACTGACCTTCTGCTTAACGAAAACGGACACATCATCTATGATGGCGAACGGATGAAGAAGAATGTACACTGCGGTGACGTCCGCGTTGACAAAAACGTCTCCTGCTTAAGCTCCCTAATGTTGTTGTGCGCCAACATTGTTGGAAGCGTTTGTATATGTGGTGTTATGCTTGGATCAGTCCCTGTAGCACAAACGTAGCATATTTTGTTTTGAAACGTATAGGTTTTTTGGTACATTATATAAAAAAACATATTATCCATAACTTGTCATATTTTTTCCAGTTTAAAAACCAAGACATACTAATGTAGGGAAAAGGGTGCCGAGTTCGGTACATTGTTACTCATTAAAATTACCTATGTAACGTATTCAGTGTTAAATCTCTCTACTGTCTTTTCATTCCGATAGGAATGTGTAAAATAGATCAATATTTTTATTTATCTTATCAGAGGCTATTTTTTCTTTACTTTTAAAACAAGTTCTTTAGTGGAACCATTAAACAAAATATATATATAGACCATCGTTTCACAGCGGCATATTCACAAAGTTATTCTTAAACAAATAAGCAAAGGAAAACTAGAAATATTACTGTAGAGTAATTTTCATTTGACCATGAAAGAAAAATGACTATTTAGTTTGAATTAGTTGATAAGAAACAAAAGAAAGCAATGGCTTTAGAGTCTACTACCAATTATTATTATTTTGTTTATTCCTTCATGGTCAAATGCAAATGTAATGCACTCTATCAGCTAGAGGCGAAATAGAGTGATTTTTATTTGACCGTTGAAAGAAAAATAACTATTTAGTTTGAAGTAGTTGATAAGAAACAAAAAAAAAGCAATGGCTTTAGAGTCTACCACCAACTATTAGTTTGTCTATTCCTTCACGGTCAAATGAAAACCACTCTAGTGAGTTGTCAAAGGCGTTGCTATGGGCACTTTGTAAATGTAGTATAGTACTATGATAAAGACAACGTTTTATTAAGAATATGGATAAATATATATATATAAAACAAACTTAATAGCGGAGCTCCCGCGCGGGCCGAAGGCCCGCGCGAGCGGAGCACCATACCTAAGAAAAAATGGTAACCCATCCAGTTGATTTTTCATGGACCGACACAGGAAGCCCAGTGTCCGTACGTACGTACATACATACATACATACATACGTCCCTGTACATCGCGATGCTGATTGGCTGATTGCTTTTTGGCGCCAACTTGACGCGCGCTGACACTTTGAAAACTGAAAATTTACAAGTTTCCTTGCTGTTTTAAACTTGCAAAACTTAAAAATATCATTCTGAAAACCTCGTAAAAATTTAGCGATTTTCATGATCATTAATCGGTGCTAATCTTGACGAGTTAAAGCAAAAAAAACCGTACGTTTGAATTTTTTTCGGGCCCGGTGTCGTTTCAAAAACTGCTCGAAAGACGAAGGACACAGAGAACATTTAACTTACAAAACTGGACGACTTTTTAGTTGGATTCGTAGCTTCAAAAAACTTCTCATAAGGAATGAGTCATTGAGGATTGTGTATTCTTCGTTTCGTGAAGATGCCTTCAGTAAAGCTGCTAAAAAATCTAGCCAAAGTTGAAAATTAAGAATCGTCTGCATCGAGTGTGAAACAAGGACTGAGGACTACGCTTCGAAAGACAACAAGGAAAGCACTTCAAGGTAAAGACCCTGAGAGAAAAAAATCTGATGTCAAAAAGTCCGTTGTACCTATATTTGATCATTTATCTTTTATTTGGGACTGATGACTTTGAAAAAATAGACGCTTATGCACGTTGAACTGTGGCTAAGTTTAGACAAACCCTCAAGTAATAAATGTATAATGACATTGTTTTACAGTGAACTTTTTGCACTACTTTTAATAATAAAATTTATAAAAAAATGATTTTGAACTCATTTCAACCCGGATAATGTGTATATACAGTTCAAGTTTGGAACGGTCTGGAATTTAATGAAACTGATTGACTAATGACAGGAAAAAGGAAAGAATTTGCATGCAAAATAGAGTTGTTTTACCATTGAGCATGAAGTTGCTCCTTGAGCCCATATGAGACCTTACTAGTAAATGCAAATTGAAAATACTTCAGTAATTCCTTGTTTTCTTGTTGTGTCAAGTAGCTGTTTTTATCATCACTTTAAATTGTATTATCAGTGTAATCTGGAAGAGACAAGTATTCACCTAGTGTGTCATTAAAAATACAAAACAAAACAACAACAACAACAACAACAACAACAACACTAAACCACAAAAAAAAAAAAAAAAAAACCAAGATGTCACAATATAGTGAAAACAAGCAAATCAAGAGATGTAGTTCTGCAATATCCAGGATGTTGAAAAGGGTTAATTATTTGAATTGTATCAATGAAATAAGGTTTTGGAGATTTTTGCTTTCTATTCCTGAGAATTATGAACCACTACAAAGTCAATTATGAAATCTGACAGTGTATCTGAATATTGAAATATACTATAATAAAGGTCACTTCAAGCTTACAAGCCCATACAATTCACAGGAGACCAAAGGGAGAGAGTATATACAAACCAAAGCAAATGCCTTAATTTTCATTTTCATAATCTTCATTTCAACTTTTTCATCTTAAGAACATAGAAATGGGAGCTCCGCTATTAGGTAGTACCTAATTTTTATATTAGAATGATTGCGATATAAACTCGTTAAATAGTTTGTAGATTAATAGAACCCAGTAGAGCTTATTTTCTTGTTTTCTTTTGTGTCAATGCACTTCAAGAATGAAACTATTATATACCGCACACGGTAACATTCAACCTTTATCTCACGGGTTTACTACAATCACTCTATTGAATTTCACAAGTTTTAATCGCTACAGCTAAAGTCAGTAGTCATCTGTAAAAATATTTTTTAATGATTATAAGTAAATTTACAATATATACTAAACAAAGAATGACGACACAATGAAATGTTAAAATACACCGTAGAGCAGTTTATTGGAATAAAATTTTGCTTACTTTATGATGTCTTTCTTGTAATTATTTAAATGCAAAAGGCTTATATTTGGCTTTAGTATAAATAGAAATGAAAAATTATCAAAATATTTACAAATTATATGAACCAAAGCTCAAAGACGGACCGAACGGCACATCTCAACCACACACGACTACTGACCTCCAAAGCGAAACCCATCTCCTTCAAATTATTTTCTTCATTTAATATATGTCAAATATCTAGCTAGACCTCCTAGAGAATTTTCCAAAATTATTTGGCTCTATCTTTAAAGCAGCAAAGTATCATTACGCTGTGATCCCGCCGCTGCAAGTTAATGTCAAGTTCCAGTTGTGGTTTTATTTTATTACACAATTACTGAAATGTTTTTTTCACAGACTAAATACTTTATTTCAAGAAAAGTACGTATTTGTTTGGGAGGTGTGTTCATGTCTAACACATCAATCAATGTACAAAACAGGTTGTTCTCGACTGATGGCTGATCAAGACTGGTTTAATATTGTTTAATTTCCATTATGAAGAAAGCAATTCTTTTCTTCAAAGAGTAATTATTTTCTACTGAGATCACCATTACTCAACAGACTGCGAAGAAGCTAAAAGAAAAAGAAAACGCAATCGAGCTCAAAATCATCACTGTACCAAGGGGTAGCGCGGCAGAGGTTTTTAAGGGTATGTATCATATATAAAACGCTAAAAATAAGGGTTGCAAATTAATGAGTCAGTTGTTCTCGACTGATGGCTGATCAAGACTGGTTTAATATTGTTTAATTTCCATTATGAAGAAAGCAATTCTTTTTTTCAAAGAGTAATTATTTTCTACTGAGATCACCATTACTCAACAGACTGCGAAGAAGCTAAAAGAAAAAGAAAACGCAATCGAGCTCAAAATCATCACTGTACCAAGGGGTAGCGCGGCAGAGGTTTTTAAGGGTATGTATCATATATAAAACGCTAAAAATAAGGGTTGCAAATTAATGAGTCAGTTTAAGTAAGCCGAATACCTCTTTCGTTTCATATATATTGAAACTTAATGGTCCATTAGTTTTAACTGCTTTTTAAATCGAATCTTATGTTGTGGACGTAGAAACAAAGACTCAATGATAGTTGTAACACTATTATGACAATCACAATTTCTTTTTCTTGTATACGTAATACGATGTTTAAGGTGTCTGGAAACAGTTTTTTGTTTACCAACCAATAACAAATATAGGTTTAAAAACTACTTTCCTTTGGTCTTAATTAAATATATTACAAGATGTAGTTGCTGAAGGATTAAAGTTTGAGTGTTGGGTTTTTCATGGCAATCGATGTTAATTTATGCATGTTGAATAGAATAGAATAGAATAGAATAGAATAGAATAGAATAGAATAGAATAGAATAGAATAGAATAGAATAGAATAGAATAGAATAGAATAGAATAGAATAGAATAGAATAGAATAGAATAGAATAGAATAGAATAGAATAGAATAGAACAGAATAGAATAATACTTTATTTACAGAGGGTTACACTTAATATATAAAGATAACCTACACGTGGCCCTCAAATTATACAATAAACGTACATATCATAACAAAACTTATTAGTGTTAAAAATCCAAAAAAAATTGTCCTAATTTGTGAAATTCTATCTGAAAGCTATTTTTGAAATATATTATGGGGAAATGCCGTAAAACAGACTTTTAGTTCTTTCTCCAAAACTTTACTATAGAATCTTTACCGAATTCTAGAAATTCATCTTGGAAGTACAAACTTTCTACAGACTCAGCTTCGAAGAATATATTTCATTTCGTGGATTCAAAATTATGGAGTCTTAAATTTGAGATATTACTGTTAAAGGCGATTCCAAGTGTCTCCGCGAAAAGCGATATGATATAAAAACAAATATTATATCCATGCATGTACAGCTGATTTTACACCAGTATATGTTTAGTTGTTTATCATACTCTTTATTTATCTGAAATGTTTAGAGACAATGCCTTTATTTTTTACGGAGATAGAGCCTCAGAATGAAAGACGACTTTTTCGTACAAGCGTCGACAAATTGTTCAAGCGGAGTCAGACTCTCTTTTCTCTAAACTGACACCGACAATTTCTTTCAAAATTCCTGTATATAAAATTCAAACCTTTCCGACTCAGGGTTATTAAACTTCATTTGGCTTGAAATGCTAGAACGAACGCAAGAGCAAGAACAAAACTTGCTCCATTCCGTTTGAATAAACTGCGTCTCGAGTCAAACGGGAAGCCAGCGATCGTATATTTTGGTTCTGCCCTATAGACGACTTTCAAAAATGGCAGGCTCATTGTTCACAAAAACGAGGCCAGAAAGGCCTCCAAAATCATTATGGCATCAAATGAGTCTAAGTATATCCTGTAAAATGCACAGAAAATAGGTATTTCAAAAGGAAGAGGAACACATCATCTTTGATAGCAATAGAAGTGTCGGCACGCTTATTTTCTGCGAACAAGGCCTTTCTGGCCTCGTTCTCATGTAGTAGGCCGCCATTTTTGAAAGTCGTGTATTGTTCTGTGCATGTAACAATAGCGGGATTAAAGGCTTTTGTTGCGCCACGACATCTGGTCACTTAAACTACACACACACACAGCAGCCACAGCATGCAACCCATGTCTGATCACGGAGCACAGCTTAGATCGAAACCAGTTCGTTTTTACTGAGGGAGGAAAAACCGGAGCACTCGGAGAAAAAGCCTCCGAAGCAAGAGAAAGGGAGAGAACAAACAAGAAACTTAAGCCACATTGGATGCCCCGTCCGAAAATCAAACTAGGGACCACAGATCGAGGTGACAGACCGGCGCTCTCACCGCTCGCCCACCCTTGCTTCCCCATAATGTAGAGGGAATGAGTGTGAGTGCTGGCTGATGAATAACCACTATGTGGATATGCTGCTGTGAAAAGACTATTTATAATCTTAACCATTTGTGTATAATTTACGAAACATGTTCTCCACTAGACTATAAGAACGTGGTTTGATATTTTTTATAAAGTGCAAAACAGGAGAACGTAACAAATTAAACAGATTAAGCAGACAATTTTTAGTAATTTTCCTTGTCAACATGCAGCTAATATTTATATTTATCGAAATAGTTCAACCAATGCTGTTGTACTGCGAAAACGTAGGATGAAACAAAACTCAAACCAAGCTGTATCAGGCTGCATTTGCATCCCATATTCGTTAGTGATTCCACAAATCAGAGCGCATGCGCACGTACGATGGAGTTTCATATCATCCATGTATATGCACTGTAATCCCATGGCTGTCGACCAATCTAAACACTGCGTAATAAACCAGTCATTATATAAGGGAGTTAACATTTTCTTTGAGGTCACTTTTAAGTAGTTATCGAGACACATTTTGTTTACTCGTTATCACCTGCTTTCCTTTCAATTCAAAATAGAAAATACTTCCTCGCAGAATTACGATTTTCGACTCTTTGACTAACCAAAAATTATTCTCTTGACAATTTGTACCCTAACCTTTTAATTTGATTCTCTACAGGGATAACTATTGCCGGGTGTTATGTTTGGGAGAAGGGTGCCTTCACTGCTAGCGCTGATCATTGGCATCACGTTACCAATATTAGTCCAAAGTCAAGAAAGCGCTTTTTCCACTGCCTTATCACTGCTGCTTCAAACAAAACAACAAATGAGCAATGAGATGATATCGATTAAAGTAAACGTCGATCAGCTGGATGGTATCAAGAATTTCATCAGTACTGTCCAAGACCTCAGACAACGCGCTGAAGAGTTCATGAACTCTGCATTGGATTCTTCTGGAATAGGAACAACCTTTACCGTATTGAAGGGTGTCGTTTCCATTGATGAGCGCAAAGACAGCACTTCCGATCCTCTTTTGAGAAGTTTTACATTAAGGGAGAATAACAACCGCCGTGCGTGGAAGATGTTGTCACAGTTAATTGATCAAGCTCAGCCCGTATCTGAAATGTGTGAGGATCTTAGGTCTACTTCATATTCTGAAGCCCTCAATGATTTGAAAGACATTTCAATATCAAACGTTTGCATGGATATTTTTTCGTGTCCTCAAAGTCGCACTCTTTATTCTAATAAACGGCCACAAACTAGTCAGACTTACGATGAAAAACTCGACCAGCTGAGGAGGCGCTTTCATGCCGGACCGAGCTTTCCATGGATAAGCCTTGAAGAATATAAGGCAAAAATGAGGAAATTTACATCAGACTTTCAAAGATTGCAACAAGAAGAGAAAGAAATACAAGAAAAATATAAAGAGGATAAAGTAACAACAGCATGCACAGCAGATAAGAAATGCAACGTAAAGAAGGCTTTACCAATATTGACGGGCATTATGTGGTATCAAATCAACGAAATGATCTTCCAAAGATTATGTCCTAAAAACTGTCTTGGAGAAAATTGTAACTATCGAGGTACATACCAAATGGTATTAGAGGATATAGATCGCTTAATGGCTTTCGCTGCAACCCTACCATCTTATTGGGATGCAATCTGGAACACCTTTTATAAAGAGGCTGTGGCTGCCCGAGCTTTCGTAAACCTTGATGTTGCTTTATCATTGATAGAGGAAAAGAAAAACGAATTCGAGGTTTCAAAAAAGCAGTGTTATGTTATCAAGTTGGCTGATGCTTGTCCAAATAGTGAACTTTTCAAGCAGTACAGTTTTATCAAGAAAATGCAACAGGATAGGAAGAATAATGTCAAAGTGAAAGACCTTCGTCTGCATTCGCAGATGGACTATGCACGAATGATATCACTACAAAAAGACAACTTGCAACAATTAGATTTACTTGGTGGCATTAAAGCACTTGATTACAACTTGCAGGCGTCAGTATCTGGAATCTCCAACTACTTTCAAGGTCTTGCCAAATTTGACAAAGGAATAGCAGAAGCAGATGTTGGCTTTCTCAAAGGTGAGCTAGCCAAGTACGAAAATTCTTTGAAAGCCGTTGAAACCAAACTGAATCAAGATATCAACGATGCTTTGAAACTAATGGGAGCAGTTTTAGCAGCCAATTTGTACGAGGAAATATCCAAACTTGTAGCACTCATAGCGACCAATAGCAATCCTCTAAAGCTGATATTTTCTGGGCCAGATGTTAATGATCTATGGGCCCAATCAGGAGTAGTTGCCAATGCAGCTTCTGACCTGGTAAGAGGCACAGCGCTGATAATTTCCCTAAACGAATTGACTCAAGACTCATTGAATTTAAGATCAGCATTTGGATCCAATTCAAAGCAGATTTCATCTCTCCAAGCTGTGGTCGAAAAGATAAAGAGTGGCCAGAGCAACAACATTGGGAAAGACGCTAACAAATTTCTCGAAGAATATGGAAACTACACACCAAAGACTGATCGAACTGCACTTGCCAAGAATGATGCTTTGTGGTCAGCCTTTAAAGGCGCCATATGTGACTTCCTCTATGGCGATGTTGGAATGGCGGGTTCTGTTCCCAAGTCCATAGCTGGAGGGAAACTTATCTGTGAGAAACTTGAAGGAACCCTGGCCCAGTACTTTACTCTAAGAGAGGATATTTTCGACTTCCAATTTCAGCTAGTTGATGCCATTGCTGCAGTTGTCCGTGGAAATATTGCAGAGCGATTTGCACAGAATATCAAAGGAAAAGGCGATTCTATGAAAGCAAGCGAATTTATGACGGGTTCTTTTTTGATGCAACATAAGATTCAAAAGATTTCCTCTGTGTTCTGCGATGTACTGGAATACAAAAATCTAGGGAATCGTGTGACCGCTTGCATAACGGATGACGGTCTGTTCAGGAAGAATAACATTGATTCTCTGATTGCGTACAGAGACAACACACCATATGATGAAATTGAGAGAGATGTCTTTATTCCAACCCGGACCAAATCAAACGGTGATACAGGTGTTATTGATCTGCAAGCACTTTCAAGAGGAGAAACGGTCATTTTCAAAATCCCAACCGATGTAAAGTGGTTACAAGAGCATCGATGGCTTTTGCCAAGGTACAAGACCGTTCCTTTCATCAAAAGTTTGAAACTCTTTCTTCCTCACAAAAAATACGAGACTTCAACCACCCAAAGGTACACTGAAACTGAGGTAACAATGACATCTATAGCTGGAAGTGCAGTCTCAACAATAAATCCAAACACCGGTGTTATTTACCTCCTTCCAAAAGCACAAAACATTTACCGCACGATATATGAAGAAGGATATTTTAGCTGCTCCACAGAAATGAGCAATCCCTACAGCCTGTGCAACAATCTCCCTAAGATTTGTGACAAAACTAGAAGAATCCCAAGCCAAAGCCTCCTCTCCACTGTACTTTCATCTTGGAGCCTTAAAGTCAGTATCCACGAAGGATCCCAGCAAGTGGAATACGATGTACCAAGTCCACAAACAAACCTTCTTCTTAGAGCCAAAGCTATTTTGGTAGTGCCCATGAATGCCAGAAAGAAAAATTATGTTCCAGTTCTGGATCCACGGTCTGAGGTGGTTATGTCAAGAAATGGTTGCTGCGAAGAAAACAGGTACCGGTCATCTCTCTATCATCGTAGGTGTGAGCCTTGTCCAGCCGAGACGACATCTCATCTTGGTGGTTTATTTTGCCAAATGAATGAAGCACCAGGCTAAATAACGGACAGTTATCAATTTGAAATATTATCAATATCTAGCTATCGACGAATATATACCTATTTCAAAAAAGGTTGTCCTTGGTTTTGATGCATACTGCATAGTGAATACTGCATACCAAGACTGGAATGTATTGTGGACAATTTGTAATTGGGTAACAAGAGGCTTTACTAATGTTGATTCTCTGTTTCCTCTCAGGTTGAATCTAAGTAGACTTTTTCCGCAACTTTTCTACTTATAAAAATTTTGAAAAATACCCGAAATTTGATATCTACAATGCATTTCGTTCTTGGTATGCAGTATTCACTCTGCAATATGCATTAAAACTGAGGACGACCTTTTTTAGTGATTCCACTGATCAATACGTTATTCCTGTTACAATTCAATTCTTTCATAAACAAATTGCTACCCCCTTTCAGAAATATTCGAGAATGAATTGTAATCAATCAGTTTTGGAATAAATCGATGGTAGACTGAGTTCTCTTTCGATTTGATCACATGCGTTATGCAATAACATTAAGCAATATAACATAATTATTAATGATTAATACAGAGGCGGATGCAGAATTTTGCAAAGGCGATGTCCCAAATAGACCTCTTGAGAGATGACGCCACATCCAAGATGGCGGCGTCCTAATAATAGAATCTGATGACAACAACACAAATTCGGTTTTGCGTAAGAGTAAGTACGGAGCTAGGGGCAATGTCCGGTGCACTTATAGACAGCCCCCCTGGATCCGCCCCTGTAAAACATGGATTAACCAATATACACTTATTTCAAAAAATGTTGTCACCGTTCAAAGCAACAAGCTTCAAGGCAAGCCCGAAATGAATGCTAGTTTTGTGCTGTTAATAATCGATAATGTATTCAATCAGACTTGTTATCAAAAGAATTGAGTGCGGTATACTAACAAGGATTTAAAAATGTTCACATTTTGCAATTAGTCCAATAGAAACGAGTCTGATTTGAATACATTATAAACAAAACCAGCATTCATTTCGGTCTTGGCTTAATGCTTGTTGCTCTGAACCGCGACAACGTTTTTATTTTTTGTTTTTTGTTTTTTGTTTTTGTTTTTGCTTTTTGAAATAAGTGTATAATACAATAATAAACTTTGTCAGCTTTCGGTGGAAATCTTCGGTTAAATTTTTAAAATGAACTAAAAATCTAAAACGAAATGTTAAGAAGTATCTAACAGAAGTATCACTAGTATTGTTAAAACAGTATAACGTGAGAAATAAGTTTACCATGGCCAGAAAAGATGGTCATCTCTATTTTGAATTAATTAAGCTGCAAGCGTCAAATTCAAATTTTGCGTTTCAATACACACACATAGAAATCAACCAAAAACATCATTGAAGCGTTTAAGAAGTGATATCATTTTATCATATGCCCTTGTCGATACGCGCGCTCTGATTGGCTGAAAGCTGTGCTTTATCAGAGAAAGGAGCACAGTTCTGATGTCAGTAGCACGAGCTCGACCGCGTGCGCGCGCCTTTTGAATTTTTTGTACGGAGAAAATCGAACTTTTTTCCTTAAATATTTACTTTAAAAATATACGATAAAACAAATAGAACATCGTTTTCCGTGCTCTTTTCACTAATACAGCACTTAGGAAGTGCCGAGAGTACTCAAGAAGTGTTACACTTCTTTCGTGCTCTCGTCACTTCCTGCGTGTTGTATTACTGAACGGAGCACGGAAAAAGCTGTTTTATTTGTTAAATATGGCACAAGCTACTTCCGCTAAAATCGCGCGCTCTGATTGGCTGATTCACTCCTTCACAGACTGATTACAAATTTATTCTTGAATTGGTACTTCTCTTTCCGTTGATGTTTGCAGCTTTGAAAATGATCAGATTTCCAACTGAACGTAAAAGCACTAAAGATGCAATACACTTGATATATATACGAAACTTGTTTAATTCTAAACATGTTTCGGCATAACCCATGCCATCTTCAGTAGGTAAAGATTACAAAGCTCAAGACTATCAACAAACAAAATATAGATAGGTGAAGTTACCTAATTACAACGTGAATAACTAACAGCTAAATGAAAAGTAAACAAAGCAACTAGAGCGATAACACTTAAACCGTGAAATAACTTAGTAACTAAATAGAGACAAATAGTAGCAAAACCCTTTGTATTCTATTGTTTCATTAGTACTATTTGTACTTTTTAGTTAGTACTTGTTTCACGTTTTTAGTGCTATCGCTCTACAAACGATAACCACTTATATCAGAACGGATTTGAAATGTTTTGTTTGTCAGTTTATCTGATTTAAGTTTGTTATATAAAATCAAAGAAGCGTTTTTCAAAATTTCCATAATTTTGACGATATCATCTTGTCAAAAGACGAGCGCTCTGTTTTCCTAAATTTTGATCAAAAGTAGATCAAGAGTTCTGTTTTACTTTCTTAGGCTCAGATTTCAGCCGTCAGGGAGTCGTGCGCCCAAGATACTCATCCCCGCGATACAAGTACCATATATGTACCATATATGAAGGACCTACCTCTCATCCCCGTCACGGGGACGAGTATCGCGGGCGCACGAATCCCTGACGGCTGAAATCTAAGTCTTTTACTTTCTTTGCTTGTGAAATTCTATTATATAAAGATCCAGTCGTGTTCCAACAGAGTACAGCCTGTACTCAGAACATAGCTACGCCTGATCTATTTATTCATTTCATTAGTATTCAAGTCATCTTTATAGATTTGTAGACACGTGTCTATATATTTCAAGAATGCTAGTGAGTTAGCAAAGAAAAAGCACAACTTTATGTCTTTTATATAAAGCCTTAGACTCTCATGAAGGACAGTCTCACAACCGATCGGGTTTTTATACTTTATAAAACACTGCTGCTGTTTTTTGTTGTTGTTGTTTTCTTTTTTTTTTTAATAGTACATAACAATGTATTAGAGGAACAAAAAAATATAACAACGAAATAAAAATTAAAGGCTTGCCTGTTCGAAAGTGGGTTAGCGTTAACCTAGAGCATAAATCTTAGTGCTAGTCTATTTTCGAACAACGGCGCGTCGGGTCATCATGCATAAGCTGTCTCTGTCAGTTATTCAAAAACAGGCTAGGCTAATCCAGGGACGTCTAATCTTCAAACATACAACGTAAGGTGTACCTAGCTAATTGGACAAACATGGACACCCCTTCTACTTGTAACGATGTTGCAAGTTGCACTGATTTATTGTGATTCATTAGAAATGAACGCTTCATTTGTATAAAGACGGTAACCAATTTAATTGAAGCTTATCTTCCGTTTGACCTAAATGAATTGAATAGATAATAATCAAATAAAAATAAAATGGGCAAGAACTAGGCTAAAGTAGAAAGCAAACCAGTTGGCTATTTATAACTATTATTCAACGATAGGCTCAGCCTGTTCTAAGGTTAACTAGCTCGAAGGTCGAGATGTTGAATTTGAAGTGGACACTCGAGTGAGAACTCGAGCTCGGGACTACCAGATTACGCATTTTGAACACTCGACGATGCTACTATATCCTGAATGCCGGAGGACATTCTCTTGCACTGAAGGCCTTCGTCAAAGTATAACCGTGAAAACAGTAGCCTCTAATACTCAGGGTAATGCTACTCAGACAATGCTATATTTTATCCCGAGAAGCAAAAAAGTTTGCCCAAGCTGGAAGCATTTGAAGTGCAAAGAAACTGCCCGTTATTTAGCACGTCAATATAAGAGGGATTGTAGCTGAGTTTGTTAGTTATTTGTCCAATAAAACGAAGATCTAATGTGTATTTATAAACCAGCTTATTAATGCCATCAACTATAAGTAGGTTGTGGTCTTTATCTATGGCGAGATCCCGGGGTTTCCCAAGTAGCTGCAGTTGTTGAATACAGGTGGCTAAAGAAGATGAATGGTCGTTCCTCTCCAGCACATACACCATTCCATTGTCCCAATCACTCACGTAAAACAGTCCATTGTGTGTAATTGTACTGTGTGGTTTAAAATTCTCCTGATTTGGCAAAGAAAAGTGATACTGATAGTCACCGTCCTTAGTAAAGACTTGAATACGATGATTACCAGTATCACTCACAATGATGTTACACTCGTCATCAACGTGTACACCTTTCGGACCAGAAAACTCTCCATTGCCGTTACCCTGACAACCAAAGGTTTTTACCAGTGTTCCTGTTGAAGTGTTTACTATGCATAACCTATCATTACCATTATCAACTATAACTAAATCTTTATCGTTCAAAAAAGCAATTCCCTTTGGTTTCTGCAACCGGCTTCGTTTGTTACCTTTGCCTCCAAACGCACGCAACAACTTCCCGTCCATGTCAAATACTTTAACACAGTGCTTAGAATTGTCTGCAACAGCAATCCTAGTGTTGGACTTGTTTGCAGCGATACCAGTCAGCGATCCAGATCCAATATTTAATTTCTGTTGTAAAGCGGTGTTTTTTTATCTCTTCTATTCTTTGTAAATCGACCTCCTTCATTAGTGGACTGTTTGACACAGGGTTCCCATTCAGTTTGACCTCTGCTGTCAGTTGGCCAGGAACTAAAGGGATGAATTCAACTTCTATTTTACCATCAGTCGTTTTGGTTCTCTCTACAACTTTCAGTACATTATCTGCTTCATTGGAGTGAATGTCCACCATATCAGAGTCGTTGCAATTTGGAACTCCCATCGACGTTTTGGTTAAAACAAGCAACTTAGCTTTCTTCATTGCCTCTAGATTTTGACCAACTAATTGATATTCGCTAAAAACTGGGTTTGATTTATAGGTCAATCGTACCTCTCCCAGTTCAGCAGTTCTTAAGGTCTTCGTTATTTTATTAATTGCCTCATTAGAGCAGAAGGCCATCCCAGAAGTATCTGAACTATACTGCACGAAACCAAGATGTTTTGAGGCATCATCCATATCACTCGCTCTGCCATTTTCTATGATCATTTTGAAATATTCCTGCGCAGATGGAATGTGACGTATCACACGCAAATTTCTATCAGCTTTCGCTAGGATTATTTCGATGTCTTTCAGTAGCTTTCGCTCTTGATCGCGGAGAGATTTTATCAAAGTATTGATCCTTTCTTGGACCTCTTTTTGAACTTTTTCTGCATCGCTTTTTACCTTGGCAGCAATTTTTTCTTGTTTTTTCTTTTCCATATCGTTACGTTGAAGCCTCTCAAGTTCATCAATGTTTTCAAATAAGGAATTTTTCTCGTTGTCTATGAACTCCTGCAAGGTCAACGTTGAATGGTTTTTGTGATCGTCTTTCAAGCAGTGCAAACAAACGAGGGCTTTGCATTCTTGACAATATAGTTCTAAACTGCAATTCAAATGAATCTTGCAAAGACGTTCCCTTCTTAACATTGACTCAATGTCTTCCTTTTTCATCTCAGAGAACAGACGGGTCTTGTGTTTTTTGGTGAATTCGTCGTGGCTCCTAAGGCATTCGCTACACAGCGAGCGATCACAGTCAAAACACTGCCACAGTGCTGGCGAATGAGTCTCAGAAAGTCCAGAAACAGAACAGGACTTCTCGCTTTCTGAAAACTCTAGAACTTTCAACATTGTGGAATGGATTGGACTTGTTTGCAAGTCATCCACATGCCTGAAATCCTGAAGCAATGTTTCAGAGGAACATTTAGGACATTTGAAAACGTAGACTTGTTCTTTGGGCTGAGCGTGCCTCTGGATACAAGGCTTACAAAATGTATGAAAACATTGTAATAACTTGGGGTCCGTCAGTGTCTTGGTACACAAGGAACAATGTAGATCTTGTTTGAGACTTGTAAGGAAAGACTCCATTTGAGACATGCTAAGATATCCTAAAGGTTTTCTCAAGAAGGACTCGAAGGGATCGATTACGAGCTACTATCAAATGGCAACGCGGAAGTATACTATAACGCCTTGCCCTATGCCCTGTGTTGTTGCCATGACTTCAAAACATCATGTTACATAGCATGTCTAAGGCATTTTGTACGAGAATGCTTCACCCACACTCTCAACCCCTTACCCTTGAATATATCAAATTTCGACAAAAAGGTACCCCTTTAATATATCTTTTAGCTTTTGTATGCCTTTGCCGTTACGGTTATTTCTTTATTTCGTTGACTGGAGGCATAAGGATATGCAGAAAGAAATTAAGTACGCATAGTTGTTGCGAGACACTGATAAACAAATTAAAGGTCAAATATTTTCTTGCATTAGTAATATTGTCGTCGGTCACAGTGAAGCTACTAATTTGGTATTGACTAATTTCGATGAAAACAATTTTGAGAGGTAGCCGAAAATAAGAGAACATTATTATAAGCAAATGCGTTCGTGTTTTCCGAATTATGTACCAAGGCTTACGAAAAAGCTAATTAATGAAATCGGTAGTGATCGCGGCGGTTCGCGCGGGGATATTTCGACAATGTTCGATTTTTCGGAAATGATAGGCGTAGATGTGTACGTCTCCGTACGTCTTCGTTTTATCACGTTTATTTATTTATTTATTCATTCATTTATTCATTCATTCATTCATTCATTCATTCATTCATCTATCTATCTATCTATCTATCTATCTATCTATCTATCTATCTATCTATCTATCTATCTATCTATCTATCTATCTATCTATCTATCTATCTATCTATCTATCTATCTATCTATCTATCTATCTATCTATCTATCTATCTATCTATCTATCTATCTATCTATCTATCTATCTATCTATCTATCTATCTATCTATCTATCTATCTATCTATCTATCTATCTATCTATCTATCTATCTATCTATCTATCTATCTATCTATCTATCTATCTATCTATCTATCTATCTATCTATCTATCTATCTATCTATCTATCTATCTATCTATTTATTTATTTATTTATTTATTTATTTATTTATTTATTTATTTATTTATTTATTTATTTATTTATTCTCAGTTCTCATAGCGAGCTAGCTGCCCGTCGAGGACGTTTTCTGGCAAAAGCATGAATGTCATTATTGTCCTACTGGATATTCATGAGTGTAAAGGAAGAATGATTCTCGTTTGAATATAGACATAGTTGATCGTAAATAAGTCTTTA
Source organism: Telmatactis stephensoni (assembly GCA_029948255.1). Lineage (NCBI taxonomy): Eukaryota > Metazoa > Cnidaria > Anthozoa > Actiniaria > Isophelliidae > Telmatactis > Telmatactis stephensoni. The sequence continues at coordinate 119,367 of JALIZF010001352.1, forward strand.
ATCGGCATATTGTGTTAAACGTTCTTTCACACTTCACGTAGGTAGACGATAGTGCAGAGGATTCGCAACAACTAGCGAGTGTTCAGGGCTCAAGGACTTGCCGAGGTTGTGACGGCCGTCAGCAGGAAAGCAGAATATATCCGCCTCTCTCTAATTGAAACCTTGGGAAGCCGATGTGACGCGTTGGCCCGCATTCGGGCTATTTTTAGAACTTGATTTCAACGCGGTCAGCGGGTACAGAAAGGGAATGCATAAATATTTAAACATTTCAGCTCGCACCAATGGATGGTGGTCTAAAAATAGTCTGAATGCGGGCTGATACATCACACCGTGTGATGGCCGTGTCTCCGTCTCCCGCTGCAATATGTGTTCATAAAAGCAGGGAAATGTTAAAGAAAGATCCCTCTCACTTCTCTGGGAAAAAAGCTACATAAATTGGTGGTGGTGGTGGTTGGGGAGGGGGGGGGGGGGGGGGTGGTGAGTTGCGCACTCCCAGCACCCCTTCCCTAAATACGCCGTTGTACATGCATATACTCCAGTATTCAGTGAGAGACTAGGCACTAATGCACTTCACAACACATGCCACGCGCAAAGCTAATGATAACCTTTCCTTCTTTCCTGTTAGTACCTGTTCATTTGTCATATTTTGAAAACACAAATGTCAAAAACTTCACTAAAATGGATGCTGAATGTATTTATTGAAGTAACTTCATACTGGCCTGAACAATTTTATCGTAATCTAATTAATATTATCATTATATATTATGATCATAATATATATAATCATTTTCTTATCTATTAACATTTAACTTTCATTTTTACTATATAGATTTTCAGAAAACCTTCCAATCTTAAGACCAGGAAGTACTGTGGTGCACACTGTCATTTCTTGTCAATGCCCACACATTCCTGTTACCCTGAAAGAGGTAAGACAGTATAAACTAGTCAAACAATGCAAATTATCACCATGCCAATATATAAGCTATTAGGTGCAGCACTATAAAGGGTAGGGAAAATCATATCATCACATCCTCCCCTTTCGGCTTTAATTTTGGTAGCAAGATTGCCAACCGCTCAAAAGCTTGTATATTAGCCTATGTGTAACTCATGTGTAATAGGAATTTTGATTGTGAATATAGCTAATTCAATTAACGTTGTCGCTGAAAAAAGCCTAAAGCCTAAAGCCTTGGATCGAGCGGAATCATGAGACATTTTATCACCGTGACATCATTACATGCAATAAAAACTCACTGTATGCTTGCAAATTCTACAACTTGGACACATATTTGTTAGTACACAAAAGATATTTGAAAGGCTTTAGCCTTTAGGCTTTTTTCAGCGACAAGGGTAATTGAAATAGCTATATATAGCTACTTAAAGTCCGCTCGTAGTAATCCATAACAACCAGGCTGACGACCGCGAGAATATTTTTCAAAGTAGCAGCCTGGTCCCGAAAGTACAGAAAGATGTATATACAACTTCCGTTTTGTAGCCTCGTTTTCATGTCAGCCCAACACCTGACTTAAAAAAAGAACAATTTTGAGGATGTTCCCACTGCATGCATATAGATTCAAGATGATTTTAAAATGTTGTTCTAGACGGTATTCCAGGTTATATCATGCAAAAAATTTCTGTTGCAATTCTGTTGCAATTAATATTCGAGAAATAGAACAAGGTTGATGTTACATGTCGATTTCCGCGCAACACTTGGCCAAATTGATCATTTTAGTTTGCGTTAAAAGTTTTTAAAATTCATATCAAACATTTGCTACTTGTTTACCAAGCAAAAATATTCAGCTAAAATAGTTGCGTTTTGTATTTTCCACGGCATAAACTTTTACGGGTATCATTCGTTGCGGGGAAAATCGTTGTTCCGAATCGACCCGTGTAACATCATTAACGGAGCAAGGATGGCACATTTGGCAGTGCGTGGCCTTCGGTGCGAGTGGTGCCAAGTTCGATTCCCAGTGACCTCACATCCTTGTTTCGATTCCTACCTTTCTGTGTAGCTTTATTTAGCTTTAAATACTCTTAAAAACGCAGCACTGATGGCGAAAGGGGTTAAAATGAACACACCGTCGGCCTCAAGCTAGTTTATTAGTAGTCAATTTGTGACTATTACAAGCTATAGCGATGTAAAATATAAGGACTATTTACCATTTTTAACTTTAGTGGTGTTTCAATCCGTATAATAATGAATGGTCTAAAGGTAGATACTTACGTCGAGCAATGATGCTCCGGACAGTGATCACAATCCGAGTCCTGCAAGCAGGCTGTGTGACATTCTTCGTGGTGTCCGTTATCGTTCATCCTGAACAGTTTTTTTAGATTGCGTTTGCCCGGGTTGTTTCCATAGCTCCTAAAGTAAGAGAAAAAGCTTTATTATATGGCTAGATAATTATCTGATTTCTGATTGGCTAACGCATGGTCTGTATTTTGCCATATCAGGACCGCTGTCCCGGATGAAAAGAAAAGTTTGCGTTTGGCAATTGTTTTAGCGGGACTTCTCAAAGCCATATAATAAATAAGTTATTAACCTCGTTTGCTCGGTTAATAACCCTTTAGTCTAAGACGTTTGACGTTACCTGGGTAAAATCTACACAAAAAACAACCAACCAACCAAACAAACAAAACTTTTATAATGACAAAGTATATTTTTATTCGAATGTTTTAACCGGTATTGGCCCGATTCACTGGTCAGGCCAGCGGATTTCATGTAATCATGCAGGTAAGTACTTAGTGTATGCAATACTAAGTGTATCTAGCATATACAGCTGTAGATATGATACACTAGTTTGATCTAGTTTGTGTTGCATGCATGCATACAACAAGTACTTACCTTCAAAGTGTAGCAAGTATTAATTCAACCATGCGATATATAGCTGATTCGCTCAAATAAAATATAAGTATATTTTACAGTTTTTGGATTTTGTCATGATCAGCTTATAGATAATCATGAGTTGTTTTTACTTATATAAAATGATTATTCTTGAAAACTGGCTTGTTCCGCTTCCGTGAATGTTCGGCCACGAAATCGTAAAATCCTAGTAAAATCTCACAATGACTATCAAAACGTAACCTCCTCCGCAGGCGACCTTTCATGGAAATCCTTTGTCAACCTGACCGAGGGGAATTGGCCCCCAACAAGAATTGACTCTCTCTCTCAGTCATTGCTCGGTCGTTGCACTAGCTCTGTCGCATTGGGGCTGTTACACTAGAATGGAGCCTCAGTCCCCTCTCGGTCATAGGAGACAGGAAGCCCAAGAGGATCGAGGCGCCTGCGGAAGAGGGTAATCAAAACGCACGTCAAGAATGTACAACTAGTCCACAGATCTCGAAAGCGAAAGGGTTTTCATTGCAGCTGAATGCAGATGATTAGACGTTGGATAGACTTCGTTGCTCTATTTCTCCATGGGAACGCCGAAAACTCGTAAAAGTCCTGCATATATGATAAATTTAATTGGTGACTTTGAATGAGCGAAAATGTGGTATGTCGAAAGAATAAACAGTGTTTGAGGTGATGAACCCGAAGGTCCAATGTATCCTTAACGTTCTAATAATTGACGAGTAACTTACAGAGATACGGCCAGCACGATAAGCACACAAATCAACAGCAACTTCTTAGACATCATGGTGACGACACTTGAGCTATAATTTAAGAAAAGATCTAATTTTTCTCTCAACAATCATGAACGTGAATGATCACAGGAAGTTGAAGCTACGTACATTGCGTGCGCAAGGCGCTCAAACAATGAAATTTTGTGTAAACTTCCTGCTACTATAATAACCTAAACACCACTAATGAAATACATGGAGCATACATAGATACTAGTTTCGTTCCTTAGTATTATTTAATTTTAATTCTCTTGGTAGCAGGTTTTAGTAAGAAAATCTATTTTAGGAACCATGCATTTAGAATTCAGTGTCACAGACCTATTTAGGAACACAAATCACCTCGTATTGTCTGAAAGGAATTTTGTCAGAGTCATATAGACCCGGGGGACTACATTGTAAAAGGATCGGGTATGCTCGTCAGAAATGTTTAAAAATACCTCTAAAAGATACCGGTAGTGTTTTAAGAAGGGTGTGGCTGGACCGCAATTTTTAACTCCTAAGAGATATACGGCAGCGATAACAAGCTAATGAACATTTTTATGATGAACATAAAATTGAACGGTCGACATGCTTTTGTTGGGCAAATTTCGTCCATTTGAGAACAAGATAATAAGCGATGGGCTCTTTTGATACCCCAAGAGAGACCAGGAAATGCTAAAACTCTAAATTTCAATTTTAACACCCAAATCGCTGATTTTTACCCCTAAGAGATACGACGAGGCATAGCCGATCCTTCAACAGTGGAGTCCCCTCCCGGCCCCCCGGGCCTATAGATCTAATGAAGTGGTCATTGGAACACATATTTTGTCTGTTAGATCTAATTATTGTTTTGTCAGATAAAAATCACTTACTCATCTCACGAGAGCCCAATAGCTGTAACTATTATGTAGAATAGCTTTTTGTCAACTTGAGCAGAGAGGAACAGGGGACTAAAATACTGCTCCTCTCCCTACATTTTTAGCCAATTTCTCGTACGCGCGTCCCTTCTCTCTCCTTTTTTTCGTATTTCTCTATAATCACATTGTCTCATCCAACATCCTCCTCCAAAACCAATGTTATATGGTTCAGAAGTTCATGGATTGGAAAAAAATCTTGATGCTAACTTCAACAACAACGAAGACAAATAATATTATATTTTGAAATCTTTGAAAGTGGCATTCATCAAGATAGGCGGTTTAATTGATAAACCATGTTATGAGGATTCATGGTTGAATTTTCAGAGTTTTTGGTCGCCTCAATCTTCATATCAATCCTTTAAAGAATCGAACGGTAATACCGAAAACTTAGAATGATACGGTTTTGCGGGCCAAATGCAGTGACACTCGCTACAACTAGAGGCACTGAAGATATTCTCTGAAGATAATGGCGAAAAGCGTCAAAAACTAGACCTTCGTGCGAGTTTTAATCCAAATTTTCGTTCTGGATCAGTAACACTCAAATCCTTCTTCTTCCGGTTAAAACTGATACCAAGATAAAATACCTGTTTAAAATGAATTTTTGAATTGTACAAAACTTTTTTCTTGAATTTGTGTTGGGATTAAACTTTGGCAAGCTGAATATAGAGAAAACATATAGCAAATGAGCAAATGAAAGCCTAAACCTCATTTTCGATCCAAATTTTCGCTTTGGATTAACACTTTGATTCAACTTTCATCGGCCAAAACTACTTACAAGCAACTTAATTAAACTTTCTGACAGAAATGATTTTAGTTTTGTACTGAACAACTATATATATTCTTCAACTCAGGAGTTTTTGTCGTTCACTGCTTGAACTTGAAAAAAATTCCCTCTTAAAACATAAAAACTAGCAATACCATAGAATGAAAGTCCATTTAAAATCTACACTTACTGGATAACGATTTGGGTCTGTTTGATAATAACTGAACAAAATCAGTGTAGAATGTAGACTAATCTTATGAAAATGATGTCAAACGGATTGGACTTACTTGATCACAAATGCGACGCTGATAAACGTTTGAAATTTGTCTTGTCTTCTCGTTTGCTCAGCTGAGACTGAACTCTAAAACCTTGATAATACTATTCATATCCACGTTTGATGACGTCATTTTGATCAATGATCCTTGGATGTGATTGGTTAATATCTTCGAAGACAAATACGACACGCGATTCAGTAGTCTAAAAATTAGTCATTACTACTCATACCTCAAATATATTTCTGGTTGCCATCTAAAAAACTTATATTATATAGAAAATTTATATCTTGGCTTTAAAAACCGTTTTGGAGGAAAATTATTTGGATAAATCCAATTTGTAAAATGGCTATATTCAGCGTAACTTGAGTGTTGCTTTTATTTAGCGGCCAACATCCATCACAAGTATGTAATTTTTTTCTTAGAATAATGATAGTTCATTTGCAGTTAGAAGCTAGGTGCTAACGTTTTCAAGAGTTGAATTGTTTTGTTTTTCATGTGAAAGGCATCATTTCGTATGACACGCAAGTCTCCTAGGCAGCCATTTTGATATGTTAGCTTTTTATCGAAAGTTCGTTAGCTAGCTATAAGACTAAGAACATGTGAAAACTTTGATACTATTTGATTTGATAGTTAAATAATTTGAAGTGTTTTTTAGCCAACGTGTAACAACTTTAGGTAAGAAAATCTATTTTAGCAACCATGCATTCAAGAGAATTCGGTACTACAGTCCTATTCAGGAACACAAATTACCTATTGTCTGGAAGAGATTTTGTCATCTATAGATCTAATGAAGTGGTCATTACAACACACGTTTTGTTTATATATCTAACTATTGCTTTTTTCTGAAAAAAAACGTACTCGTTTTACGAGAGCCACAGAGCTGTAGCTAGATTATGTAGAATAGATTTTTGTCAACTTGAGCAGAGAGGAACGGGGGACTAAAATACTGTTCCTCTCCCTATTTTTTTGGCCAATTTCTCGTCCCTTCTCCCTAGCTACTTTTTTTCGTATTTGTCTTTCTTCACTATCCTGTCAGTCTTATCCAACATGCATGTACCCTCCTCCAAAACGTTTTTCTTTTTTGTCTCATTTTTCCCTCCTACAGGTTTGACTATTGTTTCGAAGGATTTTTCTCCTCGTGTCTAGAAGAAGTTCATTTTTTGAAGCTATGGTTCTAACTGCAGTTTTTCAGATAAAGATTTAATCATAGAGCTATAGTTTTGTTAGAGTGCTGACCGATTTTTAACTGTTTATTTTGGTGTCTAATGGAATTACGAATAGAAACTGTTTTATATATTCGTATAGTTTTGGTGCCGAAGATCAAACACGGTTCTAGCTCGATCAATCACAGGACAATAATTATATAAACACCACTATACAAAATAGTATAGAACTCAACAGTAAGTGATAACATGACGAGCATGCGCGAACCGCTGGACGGGATTAATTACGGTTTTAACCTGGCTTAGGGCTACCTCTCTTATAAAGAGAGTCGTACGTATATAGTCTCCCCAAAGTTTTTCGGAGCATTACAGTCGAGTGCAGAAGTACGAACAGCTAGAAATTATCCTTTCAAAATTATCCATTTGTCCAAGACAATAGAAGTTGGAGACATGCGCAGATGTCATCACTTGCTGCTATGGAACTCTATTAAAAGATTTTTGGGAAAAAAAAGATAAAGGCATTGATTCTGGCTGTGATGATACATCTTTACTAAGGAGACATATACAGAAGAACTTAAGATGTTGTTCAAGATTTCACATGTGGTTTTGAAACACTGGTACTTTAAAAGTCTCAGTATCAGCCTTCTTGTCCAACAATTAAATTCAAAGTTTTTCAAATGCAAAGTTTGCCCATATCTGAAATTTAAACAAATAACTAGATGAGATACAAAACTTTAAATACAGCAATTAAAGCTATCAGATCCTATCTTTAATTACTACATGAAATTAAATTAAAAGAATCAAATCTTCTCTTCATTTATATCTCCGATCCCTTCAAAACGTCAAATGAAATGAAATTCAAAAAAACAAAGAAATGATTCACGCTTAGCGTGCGTCCATCGTGAAATGGATGCACGCGGGAGCAGAAGTTAGAGTCGCGTAAGAGTAAGAGTAGTTTTAAAACTAAATGTAGTAGTTTTGGTGAGAAGGACGAAAAAATTGATGCATAATTGGCGCCGAGCGAGTTAAAAAATTGCAGATTTTCAAAGTGTAACGTAAAATCGTAACGTAAAATCTAGAGCGCACGCATGGCCGCATTTGAGTTTATTTGGTAGCGGGCTGACTAGTTGAGAACTAGTTGAGTGAGAAATGTAGGCACAATTTTTAAAAGTTTCAAATAGTATTGTAAATCTGAAAACTTAAGCGAAACGTCAAAAACTTGTTAGCTGTCGAAAAAGTATTGTTTTGCTATTGATATTTTTTCTTGAATGTCTCTTTTGTAGATTTTGTGTTTGTTTGTGTTTTCTGGGACAGTTTTCCTTCAAAACGGTATTCGGCTTTCCACCTTACTTGCCCGGGAAAAACGCTTATATTTTTCCTGCCATTTCTTTTTTTACGAAAGATGAGGGATAAAACTTCAAAACTAGGGGTTATCGTCTGATGTTTGTCCAGCTAGGACGAATATCACGTGACTTGTGCTATTCAATAGGAGCTAATAGGCATGCAAACGTAAAAAAAAAAAATATCGGTGGATTACAATAGTTAATAACTTTGACTGACAAGCGATTCAGTTGCTTAAAAATCAGTCATGAAAAAAATATATTGCTCGCGGTTGCCATTTTTCCGATCTTATATTACACGAAATATTTGAATCTTAAGGTTGGTGCCTACTATTGTCCGCGCGCACTGCTTTCTGCGCATGCAAAAACATTGAATTTTTGTCGGTAAAGCAATCGTAAAAGCAAGGCCTTTTTACGACTTTTTGAAAAAATAAACTTACAGAATTAAAGGAAAACCATTTAGCTTCTCCTGTGTTTGAATGAAATTCACAGTTGATAAATAGAACCCGAGTTACAATGCCTGTTTTGACTATCATTTCTACCAGAAACGATCTGTTTTCGCCGCCATCTTGAAACTTTCCCACAATGCATTGTAATTCGCTCTACTTTCCTGGGAGAGCTGGGGAATTTTTGATCATTTTCGCGAATTCTGATCGCTTTTCGCGCGTTTATCGGCAAATAACTTTCTAAATCGCACGGATACCCCTATTTTTTATTTCTGTAAATTGGAAAGTGGAGATTAACCTACTATTTTAAAATACTGTTATGAATTTAAAATTGAAACTTGATTGCAAAAATTGGACTTTTCATTTGGCGGTCATCAACAAAAACAGGTCTAAAACTAGTAAAAAGTCATTGAAAAAAATTGTTATTCTGGTTTTTCATATTTCGTATGGCATTGACAAGTAAGAGAATTGTGTTGTAAACGTTTTAGTAAAAAAAGGTTTGACATTTTTTCAAAATATGGGGTATTTATGATTTTTTCTTTGGGCCTCTTGAATAGGCAGATTTTGCAACATTTGATGGCGTGTAACTCATTAATATGCACGGTGACCCCCAATTTTTTCCTTGGATTTTAGCTCCCTATGATGGGTTCTTTGATACCCATGTGGTTTTTGGCCAAAAAAATGATGCAAGCTTTAGTCTTATGAAGTTTTTTAACAGTAAACACGCTCTAAGAGGCGCTATAGTAGTTACTCGCCTTAGTCCTCTTCAGTCACAGGCTGTTTACACTTTAGTTTCACACTTTAGTGCGTCGTTGCGCGGAAACGAGCTGACGGGCACCTATTCTTTTCAGTTTTGCAAATCAACGGTAATAAGGTTCTCTTAAGGTTCTCTATCATATATATAATTATAGTCAAGATTCCATGTCCAGTTTTTTAGATATTTTCCAAAACGTGCGGTCGGAAGGTGCTTTCACGCTGCTTCAAGGCATGTACTATCAACCAATTTTACCTTCTTTCTTGAAGCAAACGCATTTTTACAACAATTTATTGCATCATAATACTAGGCTATTGCTCAAAGAGAAAAAATGAGCTCATATTAGTTAGCTAGCACTGCTCAGGTTCAAGAAATTAATAATTTTTGACGCGATTTTGATTTTCCAATCTTGAGCCCTCAAGACACGAAAGATGGTGTGCTTTTATAGCAATCTAGCGCAAAAACGGCTATGGTGACCCCCATTTTTTATTTCATTTTTGGGATAAGCAACTCAAAAAATTATTACTGTGTGAAGTTTTATGTTTATTTCTACGAAATTGCCTTAAGCATTTAAAAACCGTTATATGAAAATATTTGGATAAATCTAATTTTAATATTGCTTTATTCAGTGTAACTTGAGTTGTTTTTCTATCTCTGCAAACATCCATCACCAATGTGTAACTTTTTCTGATAATAATAATAGTTCATTAGCGGTTATAACGTCTAACGTTTTCAAGGATTGAAGTGTACTCTACATGATAGTGACAGCTAGAGGGCTCTCGTAAGAGGACTAGGTGATTTTTTTCAGTCAAAAGCAATAGTTAGATCCATAGACAAAACATGTGTTCCAATGATATGACCACTTCATTAGGCTATAGGTGACAAAATCTTTTCCAGACAAAAGGTGATTTGTGTTTCTGAATGTACTGTAGCAATGAATTCTGAATGCATGCTTCCTAAAATAGATTTTCTTACTAGAAGCTGCTACACGATGGCTAGAAACACTTCACATTATTTAACTTTCAAATCAAATAGTATCAAAGTTCTCAGTCATATATATAGCTATTTCAAAAAAGGTTGACGGGGCGAACGGCAAATGGCAATCGGTGATTGGTGATTGCACGACCGAAAGAAACTGTGGTCATGCTATTAGATCGCTCTCCGGCGCGGAGATGTGAATCGCCTATCGACCTCTTTGTCAAATAAGGTCTTTACTGCATGGTAACGGCATTGCTTGGGTATCTAATTAATGAAAATGAAGCAATTCTCGTTACTCCAAATTTCCTTTCGGTCGTGCAATCACCAATCGCCGATTACCATTCGCCATTCGCTCCGTCAACCTTTTTTGAAATAGCTGAAATACCTAACGGACTTTTGAGACAAAGCCAGCATATCAAAATGGTTGCCTAGGAGACGCGTGTTTACGAAATTGTGCCTTTCACATGGCAAACAATAATAGATTTTTGTCAACTAGAAGCGAGAGACGAACAGGAGACTAAAATACTGCTTCTCCCTACTTATTGAGGCAATTTCTTGTCCCTTCTCACTACTTTTTTCGTATAACTCTCTATCCCTTTTTATCGAACACCCTTCGCCCAAAACAATTGTTTTTTTCATCAGGTTTGTCCCCTTTCTATAGATTTAACTATTGTTTCGAAGGATTTAGCAAATGTTGAGCAAAATAGTAGTGGAAGTAAAGTGCTATATTAGCACAATCTATATACCGCCGCATTTGCTTCATAGTTTACTTATAAACTTTACTGTGCCCAGAATCACCATTTTAAATTAATGAGTGTTTATACCAATGGTGTCTGTTGGTGAATTTCCACAGGGTTCCCTTTAAAGTTTTGTTACAGAAGACACCTCTTAGTCGAGCTGGTAATGTTCGAGCTTTATTGGAACTGTGATCACCAACTAACTACTCTGTACTAGGCTACCTATACCTATACTAATTAGTCGTCACGAATATACAATGTGATTACCAGATCGATATCAGTAGCTTTTTGATTGGTTAGAAATAAGAGAATACACCTTAATGAGCTCAAGACTAAAAGTTATACAAATAGGTGACAAAAGTGAAGGGTTACCAACTAGTGTAAGAATATCGATATAAAAGGTAGATCCAAATAGGAAAGAAATACACAATAGAAGTTAACTGTATAGAGCGTAGCAAGGTGTATTACAAAAAGAGGCAGGACTATCCTATAAGGCTACACGTTGATGATTGTTCTTGTTTATACTTCAGGATTAAGGCATACGCCAGAGTTATATTAACCAGCAAAATAGATCCAGGATATGGAACCACGGCCTTGACTGTTTAGGGAAAGGAATATTGCTAGGTTATTACTGAACAGCCCTTTGTGGGTGAGGGAGCTTTGCATGATATGACGGTCTTAAAAGAGAAGCGAGCGATCAAGACGATGGTCTCAGCACAGCAAAACCTATGGGGGAAGGGACTTATATGAACTGGTCATATTCAAAAGTTGACCCTGTAGACGAGGGAGTTATTCGGACCTGAACTTATTCAGCCATTTAAGTTTCTTCGTATTTTGGAAATGGGCATCTCACCTTCCAAATCTACTATATTTTGGATTTCTAGTTCGGATAGTTCTCGTCGGACTACGGTCTATATCTAGTCTAGACACAAAGTCGCACCCTCAGACGTAAAATCGGACCCGAACAATATAGCCGTCGGAATATCGACAGACAGACAGACAGACAGACAGACAGACAGACAGACAGACAGACAGACAGACAGACAGACAGTTGTTATCAGGTTATTATCAAGTTTGCGAAATCACTTTAATGTCCGGCTGATATCGGACCGAAACGTCTGTACATAAAATAATAATAATAAAAAATGCCCAGTCTCTTTCAGTATATGAAAATCCTTACTGGGGTTCTTTTAAAAAATCAAAATTATAAAATTAAATAAATAAATAAAGTACGGAGTGAAGTTACGTTCCATCGTCTAAAGCTTTTTTAAAGTTATCCAGCGTTTTCTTTTGTATGCGATATCTTCAGCTAGTGAGTTCCAATCTCTAATGGTTCTTGGAAAATATGAATATAGGTGATAATCTGTTCTTGAACGTGGAATTTGGTACGCACGGGAATTTGTATGTCTGCTGGTACTCTTCATTGCTTCCAGTTTTGGCATGCCATCATTGATAATTAGGCCATTCTGTATAGTTTGAACAGCAGAACAAGTCGTAGAATCTTTCTCCTATGCTCTAGTGACTTCCAACCAAGCCGCTGTAGCATGTCAGTAACACTAGATGTCCTGCGATAATCTCTGCACACGTAGCGTGCTGCACGCCGTTGGATCATTTCAATTTTGTTGATATTAGTCTTTGTGTACGGATCCCAGATCGCAGCTGCGTACTCTAGTATTGGTCTAACAAGGCTAAAGTAAGCTTGGGTCTTGATCTTATGTGAGTTGACTTGTAAATTTCGTCTGAGAAAGGCTAGCTTTAAAAATAGTATTTTAAATCAGATCAAGAGTGTTACCGCCGGTGATGAGGTTCTATCAGAAGTTATCTAAGTGATCTGGAGTGCCACCGGTGAGGATATAGTCGTTACTAGAGGAAAAATTTGTTATACCGAATGTGGTGCACGCGTCAGGAGAGTATTTACCTTCAGCGAAGGGGTATTAAGGTGGAACTCTGGGAGTGCCACCGGTGATGATGGTGTTGTACACCACGAGTGTTACCACCGGTGATGAAGTTTTTTGGTAGCACCATAATGTGTAGTGCCGCAGCCAATCGTTGTCACTCGAGAGAGTCTTGAGAGAGATTTTGTTAGTACTCATTTCTTGCGTACAAGCAAAGGGTTTTTAACAAGCGAAGGTTTGGCTGAGTCAATAGTTCACGCTGTATTGATTACGCCCATTGTGATTAATTCATGGTAAGAATGCTTTCATTCAGATCAAAGCATTCTAATTTCAACGGCCAGTGAGTTTTAAAGGCGTAATACTAGAGATCACAAGTGATGATGCTATATAAACGAAGAGTGTTTTTGCTTATGGCGGTGTGTGGTATATATTCCATATGTTGTACGGCAAAGAGCATTCTGGCTTTAGTTTATTGGAAAACTGTTAATCTTAGCTAGAGGTCGCTGTTTATCATGAATGTGTAATTCACTTTGTTGTTGCGTTTTAACTAACGCGCTGTATTATCGTTATCGTTTCGTAGACAGCCACTCGTATTCAGGCCTTGGAAGACAAGCTCAACGTCTTAGAACAATTGCGATCCACCGAGAGTTCTGCTACCGCCTTGGCCGCTTTACGCCGACACATCAGTCGGCCGTCAGAAATGTTCGATAGACACGAGGCAATACAGCTGCTACAATCCTTAGTGCGACTGGCTCGAAACGAGAACCACGAAAAAGCGGATGAATACACCGCAGCTGCGGATGAAATTCGGACGAGAGCCGATAGCTTGGAAAACAGGCGGCTCCAGCGTTTGTTCCTAGGTCTCCTGGGAGATCCTGTAAGAGCAAAGGTCGCAAAGGAAGCTGGTGTGATTCTAAAGAGTTTGGGGAAGATTTCGTCCACTGGTCAGAGGCAAAACGCAGAAAGGGGTCGACCTGCCCTTTACCCTTACGCGAACGTGCAGTGTTTCAGGTGCTTCAAATGGGGACACCTCCAGCGTACCTGCAGGCAGAATCCGCGGGGGCGACCAAGAGGCCGCGCAGGACGTTTCTAGTATCACTATTTCCTCTACGTTCCTTGTATTGCTGAACATCCATGCATTAAAGCAAATTTGAATTGTCTGTGGTTCTCGTAACATGGGTAGTTTGCTAGGGGGTCTCCTCTTTCCCCCCCCCCCCACCCCCCCCCCCCCCCCACACACACACACACACTTTCTTCGTTGACCCGGGGGGGCTAGCTAAGGCTCTAATTCTGGACCTCGTTCGGAGCTTGGGTCAACGAAGGGGTGGGTCCCCTGTTTTGTCAGATATCCTTTCACGGGTTTTTCTGTCCTTATTTTCCTAGGGCATTGGAACATTTCATGAGAGGATCCTCAAGGCTGTTGCACGTCTATCTTTCGATAAAGTTCCCTTTTGTGACATTACCCAGGGGACCCCGCCCTTCGTTGGCCCTCTTCCTTCACCAGAAATGGTGGTTTGTTCTCCAGGAATCGCCTCTCTGTATCAACTTCGTTTCCGTGATCCTCGTTGCTTCAGAGCCGGAACTTCTACCACACCACCGTACCTCTCCCCTCCAGGCGTCTACAAACAACACTAACCACATTCACACCACTACCACCACCACCACACCCCCATCCCCCACCCATGACCCCCCTTGCACCCACAATCTCCAGCTCTCACTATCACCTCCCTCCTCCCACTCTACCTCATATAGTCCCCCCTCCTCCCTCGGCAGCCTTCCTTCAACAGACACCCACATGGATATCACACCACCATCTATCTCTTCCACTACCACCTCCTCCACCACCTCTACAACCCCATCTAACACAAACCAGCAGATCCCATCTCTAATGAACGTCACATTCACATCCTCACATTCCTCTCCACCCATATTTCCCTCCCTTACCCCTACCTCTTGTATTTCTTCTGCCACCGAGGTGGACCCTTCTCCTGGTACCCCCACCAACACACAAGCCAGCCAAGGTCTCCTCCCCACTCCCCCAGGTCGTCCCAACATTAGAACCATACACCTTCCTCAGCATGACACCACCAACAACACGCCAGCTCCACCCCCGATCCCTAGCCTCTCAACACCACCCCTACCACCCATACCCCCTCTCCTACATCCATCACCCCATTCATACCTTAGCCCCCTTCACACTGCATTTCACGATAACTTATGTTGACCTTTTACACACATACAACCACCACTCCACGCGTTCCACCATCCTCCGCTCCCATGTTACCCACAACGACCCCCCTCTCCAACCTAATCCCCTCTCTCCCCACACCTCCAGAACTGTCCCCTGAACACGCACACCTTTGGTCTGAAACCCTACATCAAGCCGGTCACTCCCTCACCAAAATCCTACTCTCCCACCATCAACAACAACAACAAACCCTCGCACACCACATACTCAGTACCTCTAAACACATCACCGCATCCCTGAACAACTCCGACGCAGCTCTTTCTGTAATAGCCCAAGCAGAAGAGTCTGCTAAACTGACACCTGCCCTCCCCGACCCACCCATCACACACACGACCACCCACCACACACCACGACCCCTATGCGCACCCACACCACTCCTTGCCAACCAGTCTCCAACCCACAATAAGCCCACCCCTCTCCTTGCTAACCACCCTTCCACTCTCAATAAGCGCACCACCCCCCGCAACCATCCATGCCCTAAACCTTACCACCCTCACAGGCCCTCACACAGGCCCACAACCTAACTACACACACCCCCTTCACACCCGCTACCTCCCACGCCCCTCCACCAACAACCTACAGGCCAGTCAGGAACTATTCGTCCCCCCCACCCAAACACAAAAGTATCCTCCTATCCACCCCACCCAACACCCAGGACAGAAGACGCATCAAACACACCAGGAATCAGCGCAAGAAACATTTCCTTCTAAAACTCCACCACACAGTACACCACAAAGCCATTGTCAACCTCAGCAACACTACTCTTACCCCTCCACAAACCCTACTCCTGCAAAAAGGCCTCAAATTCATTCCAACCCCTCCCCCCCTTTCCCTCACTGACATCCGTACCTCCCACTCCTTATTTAAACGACGTATCTTCCTACGCTACCATTTTCGCCACTCCCACTCCCACACTCCACAACCACCATTCCGCAACCCTAGTTCTTGGAACCCACCTCTCCCCCTCAACCCTAACCTTCGCATTTTTTCCAACCAACTCTGGGATAATATCCTCACAGAACTCCCCCAACTCACCCACCCCACCCCTCCTAACCTAAACTCACAAGAAAGAAAGGCCTTAGCTTCCCTCCGACATCTTAATGATATCGTCATTAAACCAGCTGACAAGGGGGGCGCCATAGTACTCTGGCCTACCCAACAATACATACAGGAAGCCCACAGACAACTCTCTGACCCCAAATACTACAAACCTATTGCACACAATCCTATCCCCTCCCTAGTACACCACATCACCTCCTATCTCTCTACCCTCCTCAATGCCCACATCATTGACCATAAAACCTACCTATACCTACTCCCCCCCACTCCCCCCCGTATCCCTCTTTTCTACATGTTACCCAAAATCCACAAATACAACATACCAGGTCGGCCAATCATCTCAGGATGTGACTCCCCCACTGAGAAACTCTCCATTTTTGTCGATCATTACCTCAAACCACTTGTACCACTCATCCCGTCTTATATTAAAGACACCAACCATTTTCTCACACACCTCTTCTATATCACCACCCCCCTCCCCCCCGACACTATACTTGTAACCATTGATGTCATCTCACTTTACACCAATATTCCACATGAGGAAGGTATACAGGCCTCCCTCCAGGCATTGTCCACTCTCCCTTCCCATTCCACCCCTCCTCTTCCCATTTTCCATACATTTCTAACATACATCCTCAAGCATAACTTTTTCTCATTTGATAACCATTTCTACCTCCAACAACATGGTACCGCCATGGGTACTCGTGTTGCCCCATCATACGCCAACATTTTTATGGCCCAACTAGAGTCCAAAATTCTCCTTCACAGCCCCAACTCCCTACAACCCCTCACCTGGAGACGCTACATTGACGACATTTTCATGATCTGGACACACGGCCTTTCAACCCTAGAAACCTTCCTCCAACACCTTAATTCCTTCCACCCACACATCAAATTCCAACACACACACTCACACACCCATGTCGATTTCCTTGACACCACCATATACATCACACCAGACCACTCCCTAAAATCCACTTTATACATCAAACCCACTGACAGCACCCTTCTCCTCCACCACTCCTTCCATCATCCCAAAGCATGCAAACTTGGTTCTATCTATAGCCAAGCTCTCCAATACCGCCGCCTTATAACCAACAACGACCATCTCCATCAACATCTACACAGACTACACCTCATCCTTCTTGCCAGAGGCTATAACAATTCCGATATCACCCGCACTTTCACACGCATTTCACATCTCACACAGGAACAACTACTTAGACGCCACCCCACCCCCTCCCATTCCCTCCCCATACTCCCTTTCACTATTCCCTACCATCCATCTACCCGCATCATCCACAATATCATTCGGTCCCTCTGGTTCCTCATCTCCAAGGACCCAGAACTATCTGTTATTTTCCCTAGCCCTCCCATCACTGCCCACATGAGACACCGTAACCTCAGAGACCTTCTGGTCCATACCAATTTCACCTCCTCCCCTCCCTCCCCCCTATCACCACCCACACTTAACACCACTCACCTATTTCCTTCACTCCTCCTTCACCTCCCACCTTACCTTACCACTTACACTCACACACTCTACACAACTTAACACCACCACACACACTGTTGTGCCCAATCTTAGTAACTACAAAAGACCGCATGATCACCCCCACCGACATCACTTGGGAAACTGGAACTCCAACAATGCCTTCACCACCTCTCGCATCGGACCACCACCACCACTGCTGTTCATCCCAAGATTAAAAACCACCTGGACAACAGCTAATCTACCACTACTCCATCCAAGTTGGACAACCAATGATACCCCACACCACACCAGCACTGAGAACCATTCTGGTACCATTCTGACATCATCAACCAAGATTTTTACGAACTGGAACCCACATCTGCAACATCTTGGATACCTGTAGCAACACAATACAATTCACATAGTTCATATTCACGCCTACCACTACAACATGGCTCCCTGTAGACATATATATACTATATTTATATTTATAGCCCTTCACGATTAGTCTTCCTTCTTCATATTTCTCCAACACTTTCCCTTTTTATAGATTGCATAAGTTCACATAAATTATCTCACAATAATATTCAATCGTCTACTTTTAGATATAGTTTTAGCCCACCCCTCTTATAAATATATTTAATCTTTATTTTCCTTATATTGCCACTTCACAGTCCACACCACCTTACACTCCCACACCCACACATGCTAGCACCACACACACCCTTACTCCTTTGTCTGGTTGTCCTCCTACCTGTCTTACCTTCACCAGATGTCTATCAAGGCCCTCCACCAGGATTTAAAAGATCTGGCCACAAGTCTACACTGACCACCCCCTGACACTAACATCATCATCATCAATCTCCTACCCCATTGGCTATCTCCATGCTGGCTAATTACACAGATCTCCAAACTATATCACCATACCTTGATGCCTACATGATGGCTCTCTACAACATCAGAGATTCCAACTCTACCAGACCAAAAGATCACCCTTCATCTAGAGACTGATTAACATCCACATTGGACTACCGATCTCTGAAATCACCTTTGAGCCTTAGAACCATACTACAATCCACCAAACCGGGCCCAAAGTTCTCTTCACTGCTATACCACTGTTAAACACCATCCTCCCAGTTTAGCACAACACCACAATCAGGACCAGACCAGCCTATGGTATTACCGAAGTGTAAACCCACCTCAAGCCACCAAATTTATCCTCTTGGAGAGCCTTCATAATTTATTGCTCAAAGTTTCAACCCATCTGCACTCATAAAACAACAATGGCACCATTTTCCTCCTGTGACGAGAATTATATCACCACAACCTATCAAGCACCTCCATTAGTTGCTCCTCAAGACCAGCCGCGGATTCTTCTGACTTCTGCAACGATTAGGTCTTCCAGACTTAGGCCACAGGGCACACATACTCTCACCCACTCCCCCTCCCCTCCTACGTAGCTACACTTTTCTATGTATATATTTTTCTATTACTTAAGTTTCCATAATAAATTTATTTACCTTTATTTGCTATTTCAGATCCTGTTTAATTTTTTTTCCCATGCACCTTTTCCTCTGTATATATGTTCCACCGCGCATTCTTGTTTTTGTAGTCCGCCATATTGCTCTACCCCAGTCCCCCACACACGGTCATACACAGGAATCCCCATCCTATCCCTACCTTCCCTACCCCCTCGCCCCCTTCTATACACGCCACACACAGGCAACCCAACACTTGTCTCACCGTGTCACCCTACACCATCCCTTAAAACACTCACGTCATGCCCCGATCGTATTACCCCGTCCTCACTCTCCGCTACTTCTAGTCGAGTTAACATGTACAAACCAACCACCAAGGAATTAGCCCTCAAAATGGGCCTAGTCCACAAGTTGCGCCTTAGCAGTAAGTCTCCTTTTATTTTCCACTTTTAGCGTCAACTTTCCCCATCATATCATTTATATTCCACCTCCCCACGTGGCACGTCTCGTATCCTATCGTCCGAAGATGCGTAGGGCAAGACTTAAAGCGCTTTTAAGTTACGAAACGCGTGGGTTTACATCCGCTGCTTTGTATCTTGCTCCTGATGAATAATACACAAGCAGTTTCGACGACTTTCCGTCGGTTCCCCTCGTACTAGACGTGAACACATTCCTATCTATTTGAGCTCAATTAGATGTTAGAGCCACTTAGCTTCACTCGTTAGTTAGCTATTTTATTCATGTTATATCTTCACCTATTTTATTGTTCACCCTACACCACTATTCTACATACTCCACGATGTATTGTTTCTCCTATCACGCCACATTTCCCACGTATCCTTCGCTACATATTCCCTCCATGATGATTTCACCAGCATTCCCCACATTCCATCCCTTACCACACCACATTCCTTAGCCGCTTTACCCTCCCCTCCCTCTTACCTCTTCTTTCTCTACACGATTTTGCCCCCCTTTTTTTATTCTATTTTATTTAATTTTATTTTTTTCCCGTCTTGTTTATTTATTTACTCAGTCTATTTTTATTTTTTCTCCTTTTTAACTATTTTCTTTCCCACTTTTTTTATCTATTAAGTAATCTGTTTATTCATTTAGCCATCTATTCATTTATTTAAAAAAAAAATTTATATATATTTTTTTGTTTTTCCTTTATTTCTACTTCATTTTTTATTCTTTGTTTTTTTACATATATATATATTTTTTTATATATACTTTTTATTTATTTATCCATTCTTTTTTTATTATTCATTTATTCAAACAGTCTTTCATTCATTTATTTTTTTTAAATAATTATTTTAATATATTTTGATTTATTATTTTTTATTTTCTATCTTTTATTTTGTACCCATTTTTCCCCCACCCTTCACACACCTCCAAATGCCCTATTGAATTGCATATCCTATATACACAAAAGACTCTTCAAAGGTTTTCAGGGAAAGTAATATCCTTTAGTTTGGCAATCCCTGGCTGCAAGCTGTACATCCGCGAAGTTTTCAAAGCGATCTCACGGCTCTCTCGTTCCTCTAAGCAAGTTACCCGCGTCGAGGGGAGCTTGCGCGAAGAAGTTGCACATTGGCGTTTTCTTGACACATGGACAGATTGTTTGTCGTGGCGTTCAGAGCACCACCTGTCGGTTTCATTGTTTTCCGATGCATCACAGCGCGCGTGGGGGGCTACCCTGTGCCACGAAGGAAATACCTTTCAATCTCGTGATTACTGGCCGTTCGAGTCAGGTGACAACATCCACTTACTGGAAGCCAGAGCCCTTTTGAATGCTCTCGTGGCGTTTAAAGATCGCATTTCAAATTCGCGGGTCGACGTCCATCTCGACAACTTGGTCCTGAAAGGTGCATTAGACAACGACGGCTGTCGAAACTCCGCTGTTAACACCGTTGTCAAGGAGATTCTTCGTTACCGCCGTGAGTGGAATTTCAGTGTCCAAACGTTTTACGTTCCGTCTAAGGATAACCCTGCGGATGCACCCTCAAGGAGATACTCCGATGCAGATTGCAAGCTTTCTCCAGAAGCATGGGCTCGGGTTGAACTGCATTTTGGGCCCCATACATTTTATTTGATGGCCTTAGACAGTAATTGTCAGACGGATAAAAACGGAAAGCCTCTTCCACACTATACGCCTTGGCCGACTCCAAATTCAGAAGGCACCAACGCTTTCGCTCATAATCTCCCCAAGGACCACAAGCTGTATGTGTTTCCACCGTTCGTACTTCTCGGCCCTCTACTTCGCTTTATTTTGGATCAAGATTTCCATGGTTCATTTACACTAGTTGCTCCAGACATTCGTCCAAGGCCTTTCTGGTGGGCAACGCTTCAAGCCTTTACTGTAGATCGGCTGATGTTGGGTAGGAAGGGCTCGGACAGAGTGTTGCTTTTTCCAAGCCGCAATTCTGAGGCAGGATGGACACCCCGTCCTTTGCAGTGGGACCTCTGGGCTTTCCGATGCGTCTGTTAGTAAGTGTTTTTCTTTTTGGTCTTCCTCGTAGGTTGCTAGACCGTGGAAGGCCGCCCGCCGTTTACGGCTTGCCTTTACCCGAATGACTTTGATGCAAACTTCTGCCAGGCTTGCGGACATTCCACTCACTCTCCAAAAGAGAGTAGACCTGTTACCCGGGTGCAACACCCTACGATCGATAAAAGGTTCAAAGAGTTCTCAGATGGATTTAAGCAAAAACCGTACCAGCGGCAAAGATCGTCCCTCGAGCAAGAGCTGACCCATTTCATGGCCTCTTTATCTCCTTTTAAAACTGTCTCTTCATGTACCGCAGAAGACATTATAAAATTCTTAATCCACAAAGATAAGTCAGGAAGGACTGTAGTGCATGCCAGTAGCTGTTCGAAAGAAAACTGTCAATGTCCAACTCGCCTAGCGGCAGGAACAGTAGATTCAATGTTAGGCAAGCTCAGAGCTATTTTCAATAACATTGGACGGTTGCACGACTCCAATCCCGTGGCACATCCCCGGGTTAAAGAATATCTGAAATTCGTACGCGAGGAACAAGCCGGAGCGGGAGTTTTGCCATCACAGGCAGTTCCTCTGTTTTACGAGAAATTTAGTAAGCTCATAGATTATCTTAAGGGCCGCATACAGAATAGCGCTGGTCTCTCGATTTCGGATAAATATATTTTGGTGAGAGATACAGTGTTCCTGGTGGTTGATTTCTTTACCGGGGATCGTGCTGCAGATTTGGGCCGGCTTCAATCTGATCAGGTTTTCAGACTTATAGACCGCGTACGGTTTTTGCTTCGATTCACGTTAACTAAGAACTATCGAGGGGATCGGCCACGCCCTTTCGTCTTGGAGCCGTTTCAGGATGGTGGGGTTTGTCCGGTTTCTTGGCTCGAATATTATTTATCGGTTTGTAGTTTGTTAAATATTGATTTATCTCAGGGTTATTTCTTTAGGTCCACGGACCGACGAGGGGGTATAAGTCATAGGCCTTTCTTGTGTTCTGCAGTGAATAATCGTTTGCGCAAATACTTGGCCGAGGCCAAGATAGATAGTGGCGAAACACCCCATAGTCTTAGGGTCGGCCTTTCTAACACCTTATACATGCTGGGCTGTTCAAAGGAAGAAATATCTAATTATTTGGGGTGGAGAAGTAGTGGCATGGTTAGGCGTTACTTGAGAATGACAGAGACTGCTAGCTCGTCATCCCTTTCCCAGAGGACACTTGATAACACGCGTTCTCTTAATCAGACCCCTGTTTCACATCCGAACAATCTTCAATGTATTTTTTATAGTCCTTAGGTTTTATTTTTCCCAATATCGGGATAGGATATTTATTACTCATAGTAAGGGCAAAGGTACATAACTGCCACTTCTCGTAGCTAGGACCAGTTACTTAATTTCTGCTAGATCTAGAATTATTGCTCTAATAAACTAAACAAAGCAGGCATAAAGCAGGATATATTTGCTGCATACGTTTAGGGTAGCCACGCTAATAGGGAAGTTTCTGAGTGATGGAGAGAGAGGGGAAAGTGAACAGGCTCGATCGGTTTTGACAAGAATAGGTGGGACCGGGTTTTCAGCCGTACGTGAAAGAACATATCCTAGAGGTGAGAGCAGTAGCGGATTAATTTTTTTGTCCCATAACTTAATCTTTAGCGATAAGGTAATGAGTATGCAGTGAAGATATAGAACTATTTATCTTGCTCACTTTTAGTGCTCGTACCCTAAACAAGCTTAGGCTATCAAAGTAAACCCGAGGGGGAAGGGAGTACAGGTAAAAGGGTGCGATTTGATCAAGAGTTGAATTTTGTGGTCTAAATCCCGACGGTTGGGAAACAAAGTGATCAAAAATGCTTAACATTTCTTAATATTTACGGTCCCGGGACCCAGAAAATTATCCGATGCCTGACTGAGGGGGACTGCAAGCGCTCTCAAGCCCTCATATTTTAGTTGCACTCTTCCCTCCCCCCTTCGGGATTTACTTTTGTACTTTTGTACATGATTTTTTTTTTCTTTTTTAGCTGTAACCTCAGTTGTCTCATTGAGACCTTTGATTGCATTTACTCAAAATCAACATACAGAAATGCTATTGAATTTTCTGGATCTGTTATCGTTGCTATGACAACGCATAGCATATACCATACTAAACTTCAGACAAAGAGTGATCGTTGGTAGTAATCTCAGGTCGATTGATCAAGAGAAAGTTATTGTAAAGACCGTTCAAGAAATCTTGGTGTGGCAGTCAAAAAGCAGTAGCTAAACATTGACTAATTTACAACGTAAATAGATATATTAAACAAATTTCTGGTGTTAACTGTTAGTACCTGTTCATTTATTATATCTTGAAAACACAAATCTCTATGGCGGGTTTTTGGGGTCAAAATTAGAAATGCGTAACTCATGTAAATTACTTCTGAATTCAAAACTCTTAACGCGATTTTACTTCCAAAACGTATTTCTTTTAGAAACATTACTTTTGAAAAAGGTAACACATGTGCGCGCTGACTTTTAAATCCGTTACTTACGCAATTTGATTTGAATTAGTTGCGAACACTCACATTACTTGTAAACACGTATTACTTGCGGACGCTCATATTACTTGCGAATACGTTGCGAACGCTCATATTACTTGCGAATACGTGGCGAACACTCGCATTACTTGCGAACGCTCACATTACTTGCGAACGCTCACATTACTTGCGAACACTCACATTACTTGCGAATACGTATTACTTGCGGAGGCTCACATTACTTGCGAACACTCACATTGCAAACGCTCACATTACTTGCGAACGCTCACATTACTTGCGAACGCTCACATTACTTGCGAACACTCACATTACTTGCGAACATGCACTCATTACTTTCAAAGTACTTTTCGCCAGGCGTTCCTCGCCAACCCAGATCACGTGACTATATGCGCCTGCCAAGCCTGCCATATAAAAGCCATGTTTGTTGACGCTGTCGTCTTTCGATTGCTACGATACGTGTACAGCTCTTCTTTTTACAACATTTGACTAAAATCTTGCAATCTGATTGGCCGAGAGCCATTGTTAATAAGAGTACTGACAATAGCTGACGCCAACATGTCACGCTCGTCCTTACAGAAAAACGTTTGGGACAGTTTTTCAAACAGATTTGGACGGAAAAGATCTAAGATAATGTTGTAAAAAACAAATTAAAGATAGTTTTCCATTGTCAGTACTCTTATTAATCATGGATGACGTCAAAAAATGTCCAAAACTTAGCAGTGAAACCACTCGCTGCGCTTGTGGTTCCACTTTAGTTTTGAACATTTTTTGACGTCATCCATGATTAATAAGAGTACTGACAATGGAAAACTATCTTCAATTTGTTAAATTAACAATATTCGAACCTTCTCATAATAGTCCTTTACTAGCAAAAAATGAATCCAAATGTTCTCCGGGAGTGCGCTCAGCGCCTCATTGAGACGGCAGAACTTATTACGAACTCGCCGTCTCAAACTCAAGCCACTACATGTACTTCGGCACCGGCAACATCAACTGCCACATCAACCCAGAGGCAGAGTACGTCAACCGTCGCAGGCACGACGAATTCAGCCCCATCTGCCCGGGAAGAACATAACAGGGTATTCGGCTTCAGACCACCGCCGGCTACGAGGAGAAGTCGGATACCCACCATAAGCTGCAGATCAACAAGACCATCTCCTTACGGCTCGACTAGGGGCAAACAACCGGCTTGGTCGCGCGCGTGTCTGCCTAGCGAATTCTGGCCAGCAACATCCTCCCTCAACCGAGGAAAGGATTAACCTAACGGTCAACGGGCTGGGAGAAAAAAAGATCTCCTTCTCGCAGGAGGGCAATCCAGCCCAAGTGCACGAGGCAATCCTGGACGCCTTCCCGGCCCTAGAAGAAGGTGGCTGGTATGAAATCCTTCGAACTGGTAATGGGCGGTCGAAGGATTTCAGTGATCCCCATGCCTTCGGCTGGATTTTCTGTCCCTTACTTGAAAAGCGTTTTGGGGCAGGCAAAAGGATATCTCCGTCCATTACAAAAAGACGAAGGTGATTCAAATCAAAATGTTTACTTTCCAAAGGGTATAAATCTCATCTTATACATGTAGAATCTAATCTAATTTAATTTCCTCATACAAATGATTCTACATTTGAATCAGGAGCCCATTACTTAATGACTCAACTTTTCAGGGATCATGTTACTGATTAGTTCAGTTTACGACTCCTGTCGATAATGTTCTTAAGAAAAACACTAACATTTTGCTCTTTTGAAAATTACAATAGTGCTAAAAATTACTAGGGTATAAAAGTGGAATTTTTTCACTTTCAAAAGATTTAAGTCAGTAGGAACTGTTTGCAAGGAGCCTGAAAATAAACATGATCCTCTTTCCCTTCTCTCGATGGTAAATACCCCGCTTCCAGCACCACCACCCCCGTGATCCTATGCAAGCCCAGAACTCCATCATGAACACGTGTTGTAACTCTCACCTTCGAAGTGTCTTCTTCATGACCAATTGCCATGTTCTCAAGTAATGTGAGCATTCGCAAGTAATGTGAGTGTTCGCAAGTAATGTGAGCGTTCGCAAGTAATGTGAGCGTTCGCAAGTAATGCGAGTGTTCGCCACGTATTCGCAAGTAATATGAGCGTTCGCAACGTATTCGCAAGTAATATGAGCGTCCGCAAGTAATACGTGTTCACAAGTAATGTGAGTGTTCGCAACTAATTCAAATCAAATTGCGTAAGTAGCGGATTTAAAAGTCAGCGCGCACATGTGTTACCTTTTTCAAAAGTAATGTTTCTAAAAGAAATACGTTTTGGAAGTAAAATCGCGTTAAGAGTTTTGAATTCAGAAGTAATTTACATGAGTTACGCATTTCTAATTTTGACCCCAAAAACGCGCCATAATTCTCAAGTATAGTCAACTAAATTGGATGCTGAATGCATTTATTGAAGTAACTTCATGCTGGCCTGAACAATTACATCGTCATCTGGTTAATTAATGTTATCATTATATATTATAATCATAATATATATAATCATTTTCTTATCTATTAACATTTTACTTTCATTTTTACTATATAGATTTTCAGAAAACCTTCCAATCTTAAGACCAGGAAGTACTGTGGTGCCCACTGTCATTTCTTGTCAATGCCCACACTTTCCTGTTACCCTGAAAGGGGCAAGACAGTATAAAACTAGTCAAACAATGCAAATTATCACCATGCCAATTCTTGGATCGCAATCATTCCAAGGAGAGTGAATCGAACAAAAGACATGGCAGCCATGTTGGTGGTTTTCTTTTGTCAAGACCACCAACATGACTGCCATATATTTTGTTCAATTCACTCTCCTGGTAATGTTTGCAAGCCAAGAATATATAAGCTATTAGGTGTAGTACTAAAGGGTAGGGAAAATTATATCATCACATCCTCTCCTTCCGGCTTTTGGTAGCAAGATTGCCACCCTCTCAAAAGCTTGTATATTAGCCTATGTGTAATTCATGTGTAATAGGAATTTTGATTTTAAATATATAAATGTATCTAGTGTTATAGCTTTATTTATATTTAATTTTATACAGATAGGTGATATTGTTAAATATTTAGAGGTTAACAATCAGGATGTTTTGCGGCCAATCCGATTTTCGAATCAGGAATCTAAAATCGTTTGAAATCATTTCAGATTCCTGTTTCAGAAAATTAGAAAACAGATCATTTTATTCTTTCAAACATGATTTGAAACTTCAAAAGCACAATTCCAAATATCTCGATTTCCGATATCTGTTTTCTGAATCAGGAATCAGGAATCAGAAATCCGATTTCTGATTTCTGTTTTCTAAAAATCAGAAATCAGGAATCGTATTATCTTACCAAAATACCCGTGGAGGGGTAGGCCGCTTCATTTCTTACTTCCGGTCAAGAAACCTCCCCTGTATTACCACAGGTAGCCCGGAGATGACTTGACGGGGGGGAGGGGTAAAGTTAAGTTATTTATCCCCAGACTTCTCTCGAAACCACGCAAAATGTACATACTGATTAACAATGGCCGACTGACGAGGGCGATTAATTTGATAGTATAAATCAGGAGGATTTTAGGCCTTAAATCATTCACTGTTAGTCTATATCAGCATGGTATTATTGTATAGTGACGTGTTGTAACGTCATAACCACGCGTCACGTGGTACAAACTGACCAATCAGAAAATCAGAATTTGTACAGTGTATGAAAATTGAATAATAATATTTTTATCATATATTTATTTTTATCAAAGTGTCAGTGAATTCCAATATTTGTTTCTTTTTTTACTAGATTCACAGCTAAATATTAACCGCGGCATGAGCCACTAGTTTATTAGTTTTTTAACTGTTAAGTGCTAGAGTGCTCGCACTTAATACGTGAAACAAATAGTAATAATTACTACTAAATAGTGTTGATTAGACAATAGGAAACAAAGGAATTTGCATAACTTATCACCTATTTTGTAATATTTATGTTGGACGGATTTAGTGCGAGCACTCTACCCTCATTAAATAAAGACATTACTTACTTACATATTTTACGAGTCACGCAGTATTTTGACGAGCCCGTAGGGCGAGTCAAAATACAAGTGAACGAGTAAAATATCCAGCCAAACTACACTTCAAACCGTCTAATAAGTTATTTATTATCCAACTGTCTACACTGAAAAAGAAGAAACGCGAAAAAACGCCTTTTTAAAACGCATTTTAGGACGAGAAAGTTCTTTTGAAATAAGATTTTGAAAACGTGACAGTCTGCCGTGACTTTGGCGTGTGGCGCGAGCTGTACGGTCTCTGATTGGCTGAAAAGTGACAACAAGTCAAACTAGTTTTCTGGCGCGCGCGAGGTTCTTTTCATTGCGTACGAAGTGGTGATGCCGGGTATTTCGACAACTTGTAAAACTGGTTTCCTACAATACAAAAATCGCGAGATATTTGTACTCGTTTTGGGCGTTATTTGTACTCTTCTGAGTACAGTTGGATAATAAATACCACTTATTAGATGTTTTCTTGTGTATTACGGGCTGATATTTTTTTTTCGCCTAAAGGCTCGGCAAAATACGAGCTATAAGTAAAATGTCAGCCCGTAATACACAAGAAAATATCTAATAAAGGATTTATCATATAACTGCTTCTTAGTTTCCTATTCTCCGATTGTTTTATGTACAATATGGCCAACCAGTTTTCAACTATGTAATACGGCATATAATACGGCCTCATATTTGCTTAGTTCTCTCATCCTTATATGGTAAAATTACGTCATAGTTATATAATAAAGTATTGTATTGTATTGTATTGCATTGCATTGCATTGCATTGCATTGCATTGCATTGCATTGCAATGTATTGTATTGTATTGGGTTGGGTTGGGTTGGGTTGGGTTGGGTTGGGTTGGGGTGTATTTATTAGAACGTACATCTTTATCCCTACTAAGGGCCTGATTATGCGAAGCGGGCTGGCCCGGTTAACTGGGTTGGTTTAGTTTACCGAGTTCCCAGCTTGTCTATAAAGCACACATAAGTTCGGTAATTGCGATTGTATGGGAAACAGACCAGCAAAGTCGAGTCAGCTTGCTTCAAATAATCAGATCCAGAAACGCGCAGAAGTGACGGGAGCAGAAAACAACACCTTCTAATTACTTATTATATAGATACTTCTTTTTATCTATATTTAATCAATAGTGACTGTATTCAAAGTCTAGTCCAAGGCGCAGCCGAGGACTAGAACTAATTTCAAAGGCTTTGAAATATCGTCAAGTCCGAATTGGAGGCCTTTGAACGACTTCTCAAACTCATCAATGAGCTTTTATCAGGTACGTATTTTTAAATTCGTAAAACCACAGGTAACCCAATGTCAGTGAACTATAAGAGAATGTATGGTTTTTTGCAATACAACATTTTCAATAGAAATATTCGAATAAAATTTACATTTTTTACATGATGTCTTTGTGTGTCCTTTGGGGATGTCTATATCGAGTTTTTGTAACTTTTGCCCCCCTTCAAAGAGAAATGGGAAGGTTGGACGCTCAAGGGCCTAACTCGACTCCAATCCCGGCCACTTTTGACGCTATTTTTTCACGAAAAACAATTCCGATGAAGAAATCACTTGGCAGAGCCATGAAGGAGTTGTTTAGCAATCAATCTATACCAATATCTTGGAGCTACCTCGGGGAATCGAACTGTGAGCCCTCCCAACGTTCAACGAAACGACTACCAAAACCGCCATTTTATCCGTGAAGACAAAGGTCGGCGCACAGAAAAGCCGTTGGACATGCAAAAGGGCCTGGGAACGATTACAAATTTTAACACTACCGGGAGCGCCTTGAGTGTACAAGATCACTTTCTTTCCTTGGATAACATTATTTTTTACCCTTATAAATAATGTCGTTTCCTCTCAAGCGACTAGCTTCAGATGTAGAGGCTAATGTTATTCAAGGAAAGAAAGGCATCCCCAAAGGACATACAAAGACACCATGTAAGAAAGGTAAATTTTGTTTAAATATTTCTATACACCGAATCGAAATATTGTTTTATACTGACTAGCCTCTCACTCATGTGAAAACGCTTTTGTGTTTCCACGTGAACACGAGGCTAGTCAGTCCAGAACAATAGTTATTCAAATTTGCTGCCATATTTCGATTCGGTCAATTGAAAATGTTGCATTGAAAAAAAAACCATTCTCTTATAGCATTATAGTTTACTGACACAGAGCTTGGGTTTCAGATTGGGTTATTACCATAGCTTGAAAGAGCATGTTTAAATTAGCAACACAGTGAAGTTTGAAGGAATTAAATCCCAAACTCGCGAGAATATGAATTTTTGAAAAGTGTAAATTTGTAAGAAAACCTTTGCTGGTAGGCATCTCTCTCCTACCAGCGAATGTTTTCATACAAAATTTTGATTTCGGAAAATTCATATCTTCGTGAGTTTGAAAGTTACCTCATGTAAACTTCACAGTTTTACTAATTTTGACGTACTCTTTCCAGCTGTGGTAATTATATTCCTTTACTGTGACTTTTAGAATTACATGATAAGAAGTTCATTGCTCGGGAGAAATCTTCGTTCAGATATTTACCCATTTTATTATAATGAAACCGTATTAACCAATAGTTATACATGCACGGATAATTTCTATAACATTTGAAAAAAATCCGTTCTGGTGATGTTACACGGGTCGATTTGCAAAAGCAATTTTCCGCGCAACACTTGGTCAAATTGATAATTTTGCGTTAAAAGTTTTTAAACTATTTGCTGCGAGCGAGCGAAGCGAGCGAAGCAGCAACACTAATCTCGACGGGATTCCCGTTTACTCAATGGCCGTTGGAGGTCTGGGCATTTTATAATGGGGACTCCTTCAGTCAAGATTCAGTCAACTAACTAACTAGCGATGGATGATTTCGTTCCCATGAGCCATCTCAGCCGGCTCCAATTCAAAATGGCGGTAGTAGGTGCAGTGCAAATGATGTGTGTTTCAGTGACTTACCGAGCACATGGGCTTACATTCTCGTACTCATTGCAAGAAAGAAGTTCCAGAACTCAGTTCTAGCTGGCTTTTGAGGTAAGATCAAACAATCTCTCAAGAGCAAACTATACCATCTACAGAGACGCTGTCCCTTAACTAATTGCCAGATCGAGTCCATTGGAACACGATGAGAACTGATCTAAACCAATCGACTTATCGTCCATGCCATTCAGCCAAACCGACCAAAACCACTGCCCATTGTGGCAAACAAACCGAATCAATTGTCCATCGAGGCAAACAAAACAAATCAAAACAATCGTTCATTGTCAGAGAGTATCGAGGCAAACCAACCAAAGCAATCGCCCATTGAGGCAAATAAACCGAATGTTAAATTACTATTACCTTTTATTATAATTGACAAATAGTGCTACGCATGTATGATTTTAGTTACTACTGTTTCTTATTATTTAGGCTTTTTCGTTTAAGCTTAAAATGTACAAGCATATTATTTCCTGTTGTCGTTATATTTTATTGCATTTATGGTTTAGATCTTTGTACTTCCTCTATTAAATAAATTTACTCGTTAAAGAAATGTATTTCTTGTTGTTGTGTTTTTTTTGTTTTTTTTGTGTGTGTGTGCGTGTGTTTGTGTGTGTGTAGGGGGGGGCGGTTGCAAATATATATCAAGTACAACTACAATCTTCTGTTTCTGCTCATTAGCATCTCATTTGCATTGAATTTTGCACATGTGAGATTAGATGTTTGACCTAGGCCTAAGTAATGCTATGAAGGAATATATATAGCGATTATATCTCACAGTGTACGTTCCTCACATCTTCAGATCAAAAATTACCAAACTCCAGACATAATAACATATACTAGCCGTATTAATTTGCAAAGACAGCTCGCAGCACTTCACTTTCTATTAGAAAACGGCTAGTCATATCAAATATTTGCAACTTGTAAGGGCAAGGGTAGCACATTTGGTCAGTGCGCGGCCTTCGGTGCGAGTGGTCCCAAGTTCGATTCCCAGTGACCTCACATCCTTCATTTAGTGTTTCGATTCTTTCCTTTCTGTGTAGCTTTATTTAGCTTTAAATGCTCTTAAAAACGCAGCACTGATGGTGAGAGGGGGTAAAATGAGCACACCGTCGGCCTCAAGTTTATTAGTCAATTTGTGACTATTACAAGCTATACCGATGTAAAATAAGGACTATTTACCATTTTTACCTTTAGTGGTGGTTCAATCCGTATAATGAATGGTCTAAAGCTAGATAATTATATTACGTCGAGCTTACCGCAACAGTCCTCCGGCAAATGCTGATCGGAGCGTTCTTCATGTAGAGATTTTTCATGATTATCGTTCATCCTGAACAGTTCTTTTAGATGGCGTTTGCCCGGTTGATTTCCATAGCTCCTAAAGTAAGAGAAAAAAGCTGTCTAAGAAGTTGATGTTACCTGGGTAAAAACTACACAAAACAAACAAACAAACTAAACTTATTTTTATGATGACAAAGTATTTGTTACTGATGACTCATATGTTATTCCGTGACTCAGACATTCTGCGCGCGCGAGAACACTTGGGGCCGGGAAAACAGCTTTTTAACGGCCGTTTTGTTGTTTGTTTGATTTGGTTCATTTATATCACTGAAATAGATGAGTTCGTGAATAGACAAAAGAAATTGGCATTCTGCACAAACTTATTGTTGTCATTTATTGTGTTATGATCTGAAAGAGCACGAATTTTCATCAAAAATAGTATTTAGCAAAAAGGTCTTGTGTATCAGTATCCATTGGACTTTGAGTTACTGTGGTACACGCGTACGGCAAACATTTATTCCTTTACCTTTAAAACTCATCTCTTTCATCATTTTCTTAAACCCGTGTAATAGAAGTATATTTTTATATGATTATTTTAACCGGCTGATTTCATGTAATGAGGCAGGTAAATACTTAGTGTATGCAATACTAAGTGTATCTAATATATACATGTACATCTGTAGATATGATACACTTTGTGTTGCATACAACAAGTACTTACCTTCAAAGTGTAGCAAGTAATAATTCAACCATGCAATATGTAGCTGATTCGCTAAAATAATATATAATTATAAGTAATTTACAGTTTTTGGATTGCGTCGTAATCAGCTTATAAAGAATCATGAGTTGTTTTTACTTATATAAATTATTATGATTATTCTGGCTTGTTCCGATTCCGCGAAAGTTCGGCCACATAAAATCCTAGTAAAATCTCACAATGACTATCAAAACGTTGCCTCCTACAGCTCCGCAGGCAACCCTTCATGGGATTCCTTTGTCAACCTGACCGAGGGGAAATGGCCCCCAACAAGAATTGACTCTTCCTCAGTCCCTGCTTGGTCGTTGCACTGTTACACAAGAATGGAGCCTCAGCCCCCTCTCAGTCATAGGAGACAGGAAGTCCAAGAGGAGGCGCCTGCGGAGGAGGATAATCAAAATTAAACGCACGTCAAGAATGTACAACTAGTCCACAGATCCCGAAAGCGAAAGGGTTTTCGTTGCAGCTGAATGCAGATGATTAGGCGTTGGATAGACTTCGTTGCTCTATTTCTCCATGGAAACGAAAACTCGTAAAAGTCCCTGCATATATGGCAAATTTAATTGGTGACTTTGAATGAGCGAAAATGTGATATGTCGAAAGAATAAACAGTGTTTGAGTTGATGAACCCGAAGGACGTCCATTGTATCCTCAACGTTCTAATAATTGACGTAACTTACAGAGATACAGCCAGCACGATAAGCACACAAATCAACAGCAACTTCTTAGACATCATGGTGACGACACTTGAGCTACAATTTAAGAACAGATTTAATTTTTCTCGCAACAATCATGAACGTGAATGATCACAGGAAGTTGAAGCTACGTACATTGCGTGCGCAAGGCGCTCAAACAATGAAATTGTGTGTAAACTTCCTGTTACTATAATAACCTAAACACCAAGTACATCGAGCATACATCCATCCTCGGGAACCCAGTGAAAAACCTTAAACAGGAACAGAAGCTGGTTGTAGCTGGTTATAGCTGGCTTCGCGTAAAATAAAAGCATCATGGTAAGAAATGACAACTTGCTGACATAAACTGTCATAGCATCCAAGCGATAATTGAGATGTACTAGATATTTTTTGTTATATGATTCGTTTACGTGGGATATCCCTAATAGGATTAAGTTTGGCGTTAGAAATGATTTGGGGTAGTCAAATTCCCAGGGCGTCCTTTCCCCTTTCCCTTTTACTTACCCCTCCCCTCCCCCTCCGGTCCTTCCCCTCCTCCTCCTCCCGTTTCGCCCTGGGTCCCCGAGGATGGCATACATCAATACCAGTTTCGTTCCTCGGTATAACTTAATGATTTAATTTCAATTCTCTTGTAGCAGGTTTTAGTTAAGAAAATCTATTTTAGAAACCATGCATTCAGAATTCAATGTCACAGGCCTATTTAGGAACACCTATTGTCTGGAGGAGATTTTGTCACTGGGATCTAATGAAGTGATTATTGAGACATATTTTGTCTATAGATCTGACAATTGCTTTTGTCTGATAAAAAATCACTTACTCGTCTCACGAGAGCCCTATATAGCTGTAAATTTGTTGTAGAATAGATTCTCGTCAACTAAAGTAGAGAGGAACAGGCGACTAAAATACTTCTCCTCTCCCTACTTTTTTAGCCAATTCCTCGTCCCTTTTTTTACTTTTTTTTCTCTATAATCACATTGTCTCATCCAACACCCTTCTCCAAAACCAATTTTACGGCTCAGAAGTTCATGGATTGGAAAAAATCTTGATGCTAACTTCAACAACAACGAAGACAAATAATGTTATATTTTGAGATCTTTGAAAGTGACACTCATCAAGATAAAAATGTTAGGGAACTGTTGTTGGGAGCTCTGAGGTCGGGAACGACACGAAGCTAGAGACTTCTTGGACTTACTGTGAAATCTTGTTTAATCGTGCTCTTGCTCTAACAGCTCTCCTGTCAAAACTGAGCTGCATAGAATTAGCTTACACTAATAAAAACTAGCATTTATCTATCTAAAGCGAAACATTTAACTTTCTAAACTAGCAAAACATTTCTATTTTAGGAAAACGGCTTAAACTATGACTTTGACATTTGCTGGAAAGGGGGGTGCCCCTAACAGGGCCGTAGCCACAATTTAAACAATGGTACGTTTTTTTTAAAGTTGGTCTGGTTTCTCGTTTTTATACACGGATTCATGCTTTCAAAGCTGTAATAACAGTGGTGTTAATGGTAAAAGTTGGTCCGGTTGAAACCTGACTAACCGTACCGGTGGCTACGGTCCTGCCTAACTAAGTTAGCCTTGGACTTCGATCAACTTTCTAGTTACGAAACTTACAGCTGATTGTTGAGAATAACTATTAGCAAGGCTAATGTGTCAATTTAATTGACACATTTGTTAAATTTAATTACATACTGAACGAAGCCTAACCTGATACGAAGCTTCAACAATACAAGTGTTTATACTAAACTGTAAAAATTACTAAACTATAAAGATTGCTAAACTATAAAGATTGCTGAACTATAAAAATTGCTAAACTATAAAAATTGCTAAACTATAAAAAGGCGTGGCATAGTAAAAGGTTTGATAAACCATGTTATGAGGATTCATGGTATGAATTTTCAGAGTTTTGGGTTGCCTCAATCTTCATATTAATCCTTTAGAAGATCGAACGGTAGTATCGATAACTTAGAATGATACGGTTTTGCGGGCCAAATGACAACTCGCTACACTGAACTAGAGGCACTGAAAATATTCTCTGAAGATATAATGGCAAAAAGCGCCAAAAACTAGACTTCCGTGCGAGTTTTAATCTTAAATTTTCGTTCTGGATTACCACTCAAATCCTTTTTCTACCGGTTAAAAACTGATGTACCAAGATAAAATAACTGACTGTTCAGTAAAACGAATTTTTGAATTGTGACAAAGACTTTTTCTTGAA
Organism: Telmatactis stephensoni; assembly: GCA_029948255.1. Lineage (NCBI taxonomy): Eukaryota > Metazoa > Cnidaria > Anthozoa > Actiniaria > Isophelliidae > Telmatactis > Telmatactis stephensoni. The sequence continues at coordinate 155,435 of JALIZF010001352.1, forward strand.
GTTGTGTTGGGATTAAGCTTTGGCAAGCTGAATAAAAAGAATTCAAAACATATATAGCAAATAAGCCAATGAAGGCCTAAACCTCATTTTCGATCCAAATTTTCGCTTTGGATTAACACTTTGATTCAGCTTTCATCTGCCAAAGCTACTTACAAACAATTACTTAAACTTTCTGACAGAAATAATTTTAGTTTTGTACAACAGCTGTTCTTCAACTCAGGAGTTTTTGTCGTTCACTGCTCGAACTTGAAAAACATCCCCTCTTAAAACATAAAAACTAGCAGTACTATAGAATGGAAGTCCATTTTAAATCTACACTTACTGGATAACGATTTGGGTCTGTTTGATAATAACTGAACAAAATTGTAGAAGGCAGACTAATCTTATGAAAATGATGTCAAACGGATTGGACTTACTTGTTCACAAATGCGACGCTGATAAACGTTTGAAAATTGTCTTGTCTTCTCGATTGCTCAGCTGAGACTGAACTCTAAAACCTTGATAACACTATTCATACCCACGTTTGATGACGTCATTTTGATCAATGATCCTTGGATGTGATTGGTTAATATCTTCGAAGACAAATACGACACGCGATTCAGTGGTCTAAAAATTAGTCATTACTACTCATACCTCAAATATATTTCTGGTTGCCATCTAACAAATTTATATTATATAGAAAATTTGTATCTTATGGCTTTAAAAACCGTTTTGGAGGAAAATTATTTGGATAAATCCAATCTGTAAAATGGCTATATTCGGCGTAACTTGAGTGTTGCTTTTGTTTAGCGGCCAACATCCATCACAAGTATGTAATTTTTTTCTTAGAATAATGATAGTTCATTTGCAGTCAGTAGCTAGGTGCTAACGTTTTCAAGAGTTGAATTGTTTTGTTTTTCATGTGAAAGGCATCATTTCGTATGACACGCAAGTCTCCTGGGCAGCCACTTTTGGTATGTTAGCTTTTTATCGAAAGTTCGTTAGCTAACTATAAGACTAAGAACATGTGAAAACTTTGATACTATTTGATTTGATAGTTAAATAATTTGAAGTGTTTTTAGCCAACGTGTAACAACTTTAGGTAAGAACATCTATTTTAGCAACCATGCATTCAAGAGAATTCGGTACTACAGTCCTATTCAGGAACACAAATTACCTGGAAGAGATTTTGTCATCGATCTATAGATCTAGTGAAGTGGTCATTAGAACACCTGTTTTATCTATAGATCTAACTATTGCTTTTTTCTGGAAAAAAACGTACTCGTCTCACGAGAGCCATGCTGCCTGTAGCTTGATTATGTAGAATAGATTTTTGTCAACTTGAGCAGAGAGGAACAGGGACTAAAATACTGCTCCTCTCTATTTTTTGCCAGTTTCTCGTTTCTTCTCCCTAACTACTTTTTTCGTATTTGTCTTTCTTCACTATCCTGTCAGTATTATCCAACATGCATGTTCCCACTTCCAAAACCTTTTTTTTTTTTTTTCGTCTCATTTCTCCCTCCTATAGCTAGCTACAGATTTAACTATTGTTTCGAAGGATTTTTCTCCTGTCTAGAAGTAGTTCATTTTTGAGCTATGGTTCTAACTACAGTTTTTCAGATAAAGATTTAATCATAGAGCTATAGTTTTGTTAGAGTGCTGACCGATTTTTAACTGGTTATTTTGGTGTCTAATGGGTTACGAATAGAAACTGTTTTATATATTTATACAGTTTTGGTACCGAAGATCAAACACGGTCCTCGATCAATCACAGGACAATAATTATATAAACACATAATAATAATAATAATAATAATAATAATAATAATAATAATAATAATAATAATAATAATAATAATAATAATAATAATAATAATAATAATAATAATAATAATAATAATAATAATAATAATAATAACTTTATTAAAGTCTCTAATCTTATAGCCGGGCACAAGTGCCCTACTAATCGGGGAGACACCACTATACAAAGTAGTATAGAACTCAACAGTAAGTGATAACATGACGAGCATGCGCAGACCGCTGGACGGAATTAATTACGGTTTTAACCTGGCTTAGGGCTACCTCTCTTATAAAGAGAGTCGTATATAGTCTCCCCAAAGGTTTTCGGAGCATTACAGTCGAGTGCAGAAGTACGAACAGCTAGAAATTATCCTTTCAAAATTATCCATTTGTCCAAGACAATAGAAGTTGGAGACATGCGCAGATGTCATCACTTGCTGCTATGGAACTCTATTAAAAGATTTTTGGGAAAAAAAGATAAAGGCAATGATTCTGGCTGTGATGATACAACTTTACTAAGGAGACATATACAGAAGAACTTAAGATGTTGTTCAAGATTTCACATGTGGTTTTGAAACACTGGTATTTTAAAAGTCTAAGTAACAGCCTTCTTGTCCAACAATTAAATTCAAAGTTTTTCAAATGCAAAGTTTGCCCATATCTGAAATTTAAACAAATAACTAGATGAGATACAAAACTTTAAATACAGCAATTAAAGCTATCAGATCCTATCTTAAATTACTACATGAAATTAAATTAAAAGAATCAAATCTTCTCTTCATTTATAATTATATCTCCGATCCCTTCAAAACGTCAAATGAAATGAAATTCAAAAAAACAAAGAAATGATTCACGCTTAGCGTGCGTCCATCGTGAAATGGATGCACGCGGGAGCAGAAGTTAGAGTCGCGTAAGAGTAAGAGTAGTTTTAAAACTAAATGTAGTAGTTTTGGTGAGAAGGACGAAAAAATTGATGCATAATTGGCGCCGAGCGAGTTAAAAAATTGCAGATTTTCAAAGTGTAACGTAAAATCGTAACGTAAAATGTAGAGCGCACGCATGGCCGCATTTGAGTTTATTTGGTAGCGGGCTGACTAGTTGAGAACTAGTTGAGTGAGAAATGTAGGCACAATTTTTAAAAGTTTTAAATAGTATTGTAAATCTGAAAACTTAAGCGAAACGTCAAAAACTTGTTAGCTGTCGAAAAAGTATTGTTTTGCTATTGATATTTTTTCTTGAATGTCTCTTTTGTAGATTTTGTGTTTGTTTGTGTTTTCTGGGACAGTTTTCCTTCAAAACGGTATTCGGCTTTCCACCTTACTTGCCCGGGAAAAACGCTTATATTTTTCCTGCCATTTCTTTTTTTACGCCAAAGATGAGGGATAAAACTTCAAAACTAGGGGTTATCGTCTGATGTTTGTCCAGCTAGGACGAATATCACGTGACTTGTGCTATTCAATAGGAGCTAATAGGCAAACGTAAAAAAAATATCGGTGGATTACAATGGTTAATAACTTTGACTGACAAGCGATTCAGTTGCTTAAAAATCAGTCATGAAAAAAATATATTGCTCGCGGTTGCCATTTTTCCGATCTTATATTACACGAAATATTTGAATCTTAAGGTTGGTGCCTACTATTGTCCGCGCGCACTGCTTTCTGCGCATGCAAAAACATTGAATTTTTGTCGGTAAAGCAATCGTAAAAGCAAGGCCTTTTTACGACTTTTTGAAAAAATAAACTTACAGAATTAAAGGAAAACCATTTAGCTTCTCCTGTGTTTGAATGAAATTCACAGTTGATAAATAGAACCCGAGTTACAATGCCTGTTTTGACTATCATTTCTACCAGAAACGATCTGTTTTCGCCGCCATCTTGAAAATTTCCCACAATGCATTGTAATTCGCTCTACTTTCCTGGGAGAGCTGGGGAATTTTTGATCATTTTCGCGAATTCTGATCGCTTTTCGCGCGTTTATCGGCAAATAACTTTCTAAATCGCACGGATACCCCTATTTTTTTATTTCTGTAAATTGGAAAGTGGAGATTAACCTACTATTTTAAAATACTTTTATGAATTTAAAATTGAAACTTGATTGCAAAAATTGGACTTTTCATTTGGCGGTCATCAACCAAAACAGGTCTAAAACTAGTAAAAAGTCATTGAAAAAAAAATTGTTATTCTGGTTTTTCATATTTCGTATGGCATTGACAAGTAAGAGAATTGTGTTGTAAACGTTTTAGTAAAAAAAGGTTTGACATTTTTTCAAAATATGGGGTATTTATGATTTTTTCTTTGGGCCTCTTGAATAGGCAGATTTTGCAACATTTGATGGCGTGTAACTTATTAATATGCACGGTGACCCCCAATTTTTTCCTTGGATTCTAGCTCTCTATGATGGGTTCTTTGATACCCATGTGGTTTTTGGCCAAAAAAATTACCTTCCCATTAGTAGGCACCAACCTTAAGGTAATTCCGTAGTTTTGCATGCAGTGCGCATCTCTACTGCGCATAGCTAGTTCAGCTCATTTTGATTTGTTCTATTGTAAAAGATATATATTTGACTTAAAATGATGCAAGCTTTAGTCTTATGAAGTTTTTTAACAGTAAACACGCTCTAAGAGGCGCTATAGTAGTTACTCGCCTTAGTCCTCTTCAGTCACAGGCTGTTTACACTTTAGTTTCACACTTTAGTGCGTCGTTGCGCGGAAACGAGCTGACGGGCACCTATTCTTTTCAGTTTTGCAAATCAACGGTAATAAGGTTCTCTTAAGGTTCTCTATCATATATATAATTATAGTCAAGATTCCATGTCCAGTTTTTTAGATATTTTCCAAAACGTGCGGTCGGAAGGTGCTTTCACGCTGCTTCAAGGCATGTACTATCAACCAATTTTACCTTCTTTCTTGAAGCAAACGCATTTTTACAACAATTTATTGCATCATAATACTAGGCTATTGCTCAAAGAGAAAAAATGAGCTCATATTAGTTAGCTAGCACTGCTCAGGTTCAAGAAATTAATAATTTTTGACGCGATTTTGATTTTCCAATCTTGAGCCCTCAAGACACGAAAGATGGTGTGCTTTTATAGCAATCTAGCGCAAAAACGGCTATGGTGACCCCCATTTTTTATTTCATTTTTTGGGATAAGCAACTCAAAAAATTATTACTGTGTGAAGTTTTATGTTTATTTCTACGAAATTGCCTTAAGCATTTAAAAACCGTTATATGAAAATATTTGGATAAATCTAATTTTAATATTGCTTTATTCAGTGTAATTTGAGTTGTTTTTCTATCTCTGCAAACATCCATCACCAATGTGTAACTTTTTCTGATAATAATAATAGTTCATTAGCGGTTATAACGTCTAACGTTTTCAAGGATTGAAGTGTACTCTACATGATAGTGACAGCTAGAGGGCTCTCGTAAGAGGACTAGGTGATTTTTTTCAGTCAAAAGCAATAGTTAGATCCATAGACAAAACATGTGTTCCAATGATATGACCACTTCATTATGCTATAGGTGACAAAATCTTTTCCAGACAAAAGGTGATTTGTGTTCCTGAATGTACTGTAGCAATGAATTCTGAATGCATGCTTCCTAAAATAGATTTTCTTACTAGAAGCTGCTACACGATGGCTAGAAACACTTCACATTATTTAACTTTCAAATCAAATAGTATCAAAGTTCTCAGTCATATATATAGCTATTTCAAAAAAGGTTGACGGGGCGAACGGCAAATGGCAATCGGTGATTGGTGATTGCACGACCGAAAGAAACTGTGGTCATGCTATTAGATCGCTCTCCGGCGCGGAGATGTGAATCGCCTATCGACCTCTTTGTCAAATAAGGTCTTTACTGCATGGTAACGGCATTGCTTGGGTATCTAATTAATGAAAATGAAGCAATTTTCTCGTTACCCCAAATTTCCTTTCGGTCGTGCAATCACCAATCGCCGATTACCATTCGCTCCGTCAACCTTTTTTGAAATAGCTGAAATACCTAACGGACTTTTGAGACAAAGCCAGCATATAAAAATGGTTGCGGCCTAGGAGACGCGTGTTTACGAAATTGTGCCTTTCACATGGCAAACAATAATAGATTTTTGTCAACTAGAAGCGAGAGACGAACAGGAGACTAAAATACTGCTTCTCCCTACTTATTGAGGCAATTTCTCAATTTCTCGTCCCTTCTCACTACTTTTTTCGTATAACTCTCTATCCCTTTTTATCGAGCACCCTTCGTCCAAAACAATTGGTTTTTTCATCTCGTTTGTCCCCTTTCTATAGATTTAACTATTGCCTCGAAGGATTTCGCTAATATTGAGCAAAATAGTAGTGGAAGTAAAGTGCTACATTTGCTCAATCTTATCCGGCCTATAGTTTTCTCCGGCAAAATCAAAGTCGGCATTAACCATGGGCATATACTAGCTTTACTGCATATTTGCATATATACTATGCCCAGAATCACCATTTTAAAATGAGTGTTACCAATGGTGTCTGTTGGTGAATTTCCACAGGGTTCCCTTTAAAGTTTTGTTACAGAAGACACCTCTTAGTCGAGCTGGTAATGTTCGAGCGTTATATGAACTGAGATCACCAACTAACTACTCTGTACTAAGCTACCTATACCAATACTAGTTAGTCACGAATACACAATGTGATCACCAGATATCAGTAGTTTTTTGATTGGTTAGAACTAAGAGAATACACCTTAATGAGCTCATCAAGACTAAAAGTTATACAAATAGGTGACAAAAGGGAAGGGTTATCAACTAGTGTAAGAATATCGATCTAAAAGGTATAGATCCACACGCAAATAGGAAAGAAACACACAATAGAGGTTAACTATAGGTGTATTGCAAAAAGAGGCAGGACTTGTACTAGTTATCTTATAAGGCTATACAAATGGTATTAAAGTTATCTCATTAATAATGGTGTGATATATAACAAAGGTTGACCGATGTCACTGCCGGTCTACTGTCACAGTAGACGGAATCAAACGTCTAACCCATGGTTACTGTTCGGCTAACCCATATGCCTATAAAAACTGAGTTTAACAGTTGATGGGTTAACCAAGCTCATGTCAGCATCTGGCTTCGCAGATGAATAAATAATTATCTCTTAGTTACCAATCATATTTCTCTGCACGCAACTCAATTACATATTAACTTATCAATTATAGTTATCGATAGTACTTATCGATTTGGTCTCTCATAACAGTTTTATGAATTCCACAGGACGTACTACATATATTTTTATCGCGCTCTTGTTTGGGATCCCTGTGGTATCAATTGCTATGGCTTGGCTTTACCAATGGTACCATTGATCATTTTGATATACCATTGGTGAATATCGATATCCGGTGACCACTGGTCGTGTATCGATCCCATCCAAAAATTGCGCAACGATCAGTAACTCATGTTATTGGCGTTTTCGAAAGTTTAGATACTTTGTGCTATGGTTGTTTTCAAAAGCTATAGCTAAAGTTGTTGGATAAAGCGGCTTGTGCAACACAAGACTAGTTCCAGGATATAGAACCACGGCCTTGATTGGATAGTTCTAGGAAAGGAATATTGTTAGCAGGTTATTACTGAGCATCCCTTTGTAGGTGAGGGATCGAGCTTTGCATGACGGTCTTAAAAGAGACGCGAGCGAAAATTGCAAAGACGTTGGTCTCAGCACAGCAAAACCTATAGGGAAGGGGCTTATATGAACCGGTCTTATTCAAAAGTTGACCCTATAGACGTGGGAGTTATTATTCGGACCTGAACTTATTCAGTCATGTAAGTTTGTTCGTATTTTGGAAATGGGAATCTTACCTTCCAAATCTACTATCTTTTGGATTTCTAGTTCGGATAGTTCTCGTCGGACCATGGTCTACATCTAGTCTGTAGACACAAAGTCACACCGTCGGACGTAAAATCGGACCCGAACAATATAGCCGTCGGAACATCGACAGACGGACAGACGGACAGACGGACAGACGGACAGACGGACAGACGGACAGACGGACAGACGGACAGACGGACAGACGGACAGACGGACAGACGGACAGACGGACAGACGGACAGACGGACAGACGGACAGACGGACAGACGGACAGACGGACAGACGGACAGACGGACAGACAGACAGAGTCAGAGTCAATGCCAGAGTCAGCCACTGAGATTAAAAACATTCAAACGCACTAGCAAACGTTTACAATACAGTAGTACAATACAATACTTTTATTTGCAGCCTTGAATATTTACAGATTTCACAATTGTGATATGTATAAACAGTATTTGGAATCAAAAGAGAGATAGGGGCAATCTGAGTTAGCAAGCAGAAAAGAGAAGCAAACCAAGACACCCTTGCTCTTATAAGACTAAGTAAAGAAAGGAAGGAATTAAGGAAGGAATGAAAGAGGAAGGAAGGAAGAAAGGAAGGAAAGAGCTAGGGAGGAAGGAAGGAAAGTAAAAAGGAAGGAAGGAAATTCTTTATTTAATGAGGGATGCACTAAATAGCCGATCGCGACGGCTAAATAAACCTGTGCCCTCATTTTCTAAAATACAATAACTAACGAACTATCAAAGAAAAAGAAAGAAAGGGAAAGAAAAGAAAAGGAAAGAGAAGAAAAACAATTAAAAACTTGTAAAAAACGATAAAAAAGATTGAAATATATATAAGTATAATGCAGCACGAGTAAAATAAAAATGTATATTGTTGATACAATTACATGATAAAAAGCCACTACTTCAAATGTTTCAAATCCTGTTGTCTAAAGAAGAAATACTTCCTTAGGGAAATTAAACTTTAACACTAACAAGCTGGAGAGTCAGTTCTTCTATCTTATACACTCAGTTCAAAAAACGTTGTCGCAGTTCAAAGTAACAAGCGTTATAAGCCAAGACCGAAATGAATGCTGGTTTTATGATAGCAGTGTATACAAATCAGGCTTGTTCTGTTCTGAACATTTTCACGTGCTTGTTAGTAGATAACACTCCATTCTATTGAAAACAAGTCTGATTTTGAATACATTACCAGCACCAAACCAGCATTCATTTTGGTCTTGGCTTGACGCTTCAGTTGCTCTGCCGCAACAACGTTTTTGAAATAAGTGTACTAATTGTGAGAATGTTTAGAGGCTGGAATGTGGTAACATTAAATGTTTGTCCACCTGCACTTTCTAGCTTGCATTAAAAATTTGAATGCCTAGTCGGCCGGTTACGAGAGTGAATTTAGACCAATTTACGCTATATAAAGGGCTTCCAATAAATATACACCTAATCCAAAAAACGTTGTCGCAACAAGTCCACAGTGTACACTCCGGACTGTAAAGGAATTTGGTAGTTTTTCTTTTCATTGATCTATTATATTCACTATCATTGTCTTTCCTCGTGTGATGTTTCTTTGGTGAGCATTTTAAGCATTTCAGCAAGCGTTAAGACCAATTAAGCCTTTTGTATTCGTGTTTTATGTAACTAAACTAAAGCATGTTATGATTACATTAATTACTAGAAAACTAGTACTTGATGCGACAACGTTTTTTGGATTAGGTGTATATAAGAGGTTGCCTCACCCTGTATTCTCTTAGAAGCTATTAAACATTTAGATATCATAGTATCCTTATACAAAGGCAACCGACCTATATATCTATTAAACAGTGAGGATTAAACATCCGTTAAAAACCAGTTAGGCCCAGCAATTATTAGAATCGTGGCAACTGTGTACAACTGTGCATGCACTATTAAAAAATACACACATGATTGAGACTCCCTCATGCAACAGGGCTTTTCAGCTCAATTGATAAATCCTAACTAATCCTAATCCTTTATTTAATTCTAATGAGAGCTATTGGGTGATTGAGTTACTTAACCCATGAAAGAAAGATGACTATTTAATTTGTACTAGTTAATATAGAACAAAAGTAAACAAGGGGGAGGGAGGGAAGGTGGTTAAATCAACATATCTTAAGGCTGCTATTTTTAGCAACAACATATTTAGTACAGTAAAACGGTGCAGAATTGTGCAAATTTGTGTAACAAGCATGAAATTTGGCATACCGATAGAGGTCAATGACCTGAGTAATTCTAGAGGTGGAGCCATGCCCAGAAATCAATAACTTACATATCGATATTCTTGGAATTAATTATATCAGAAACAAAGATAAACAGTATCTAATGTTAATGCAAAAGGGTGCAATTAAGGATAGTGATAAGGTAGAGTATGCTGAGTGATTTTTTGATTGAGAGCCACGCCCTCTGAATGCTACTTGGAGAACTATAGATATGGAATACATAATAAATGTTAATTGATACAAAAGGTTTTTCTCTTGGGGTGTCCATATGAAATCTTGCATAATGATAAAGGCTTAGTCCCAAAGTAATCCTAGATATGGAGCCACGCCTAAAAACAAGAACTTCCAGTTTTATAGCAATGGAATATAGCATTAAAAATTCGAGCAAAATATACCTTTAATTTTAATCTATAAGCGAGGAAATGTCATTCAAAATGTAATAAGCATAAAGCCACGCCCTAACAGAGTACTTATAGAATTTTGGTTATGGTATAATGTCTATCAATTCATATAAAAAAGTCGATTACGTAACGAAAAGTGGCGGCCGAAAGAGGCTGCAACTATTAATCTGTAAGTACTTTTATAGGGCGTAGCTCTATGCTAATCATATCTTGAATTCATTTATCTTATTACTGCTTTCACCATTACGGTTATATACTAAAACTAAAGGTATATCTTGCTGATTTTATATAATGATATGTTCCATTACTATAAAACTGGAAGTTCTTGTTTTTAGGCGTGGCTCCATATCTAAGATTACTTTGGAACTAAGCCTTTATCATTATGCAAGATTTCATATGGACACCTCAAGAGGAAAACCTTTTGTATCAATTTCTTCATGTATTAAGTATTCCATAGCTATAGTTCTCCAAGTAACATTTAGGGGGCGTGGCTCTCAATCAAAAATTACCTAGCATACTCTACCTTATCACTATCCTTCATTACACCTTTTTGTATTAACATTAGATGCTCTTTATCTTTGTTTCTGAGATAATTAACTCCGAAATATCGATATGTAAGTAATTGATTTCTGGGCGTGGCTCCACCTCCATAATTACTCAGGACGTGAACCTCTATCAGTGTGCCAAATTTCATGCTTGTTACACAAATTTGCACAATTCTACATAAATTCTGCACCATTTTCCTGGACTAATTCTAGCAAATTCAATTTTAGCGAATTCTTGTTTTGTTTTGTTTTGTTTTGTAATTTAAAGGTTGTATTTTTGTTCGTTTAGCCTGGTCATTATAATTAGATGCCAGAAATGTCCCTCCGAACTATAGTTACACTTTAAACCCTGCAAATACAATGAAGCGGTTGCAAGAGAAAATGAGGTAAGAGAAGGAGTCGCGCGTATTAGGTCTTTGGACAATCATATGCCCCGTTTGTTGCTATTTTTAGACCGAGCGAATCTGATCGGTCGAGAACGCACGAGCTTTTGCATTGCCTCAAGATCACAATGGCGGAAAAAGGGTGTATGACGTTTGTCAATAAAAAGAGTTTAAAGTTCAGAAAAAGGGCAAATGGAGTACAAAAAAAGAAAAATATTTCGATCCTCCGACTACACGTTCACTTTCGCGCGGTCATGGTGACGACGTTCTTAAAATAGCATCAAACGGGGCATATGATAGGCAACGGGATTCCTTTTCTTACCTCATCTTCTCTTGGCTGTTGGCGATGAGTTCCTTTTACAATTTCTGTGATTGTCACTGAAAACAATAAACTTGTCCAGGTTCACCGTACGAAGTACATAAAATCTGACCATCGTTTAGTACTACTATGTAGTGGGGACTGTGCATGAGTTTTTTCGTTTTTCCAATGAAACGACCATCCAATGTATACTTGTTAATCACTTTAGAATCATAGTCACACACCAGTAGATTGTTGTCATTATCAATAGCAAGACCATGGGGGCTCTGCAACTGACCAACAGCATAACCCTGCCTTCCAATGGTAGATATTACAGTAGGTGAGTAGTCATCTGTCAGTTGAATCACATGGATCACTACATTATTATAATCACTCACGTAAAACAGTCCATTGTGTGAAATTGTGCTAAATATACATACTGCATAGTTTTGATTTGGCACAGTAAATTGATATTGATATTCACCGTCCCTTGTAAAGACTTGAATACGACCATTACCAGAGTCACTCACAATGATGTTACACTCGTCATCAACGTGTACTCCACATGGATTAGAAAACTCTCCATTGCCGTAACCATGACAACCAAAGGTTTTTACCGGTGTTCCTGTTACAGTGTTTACTACACATATTCTATGATTGCCGTTGTCAACTATGACTAAATCTGCGTCGTTCAAAAATGCCAATCCTTGAGGTCGTAGTAATTGCCCTTGTTGATTACCCTTTTCACCATACGTCAGCGACAGTCCTCCGTCCACGTTGAATACTCTAACACAGTTAAAAGAGCGATCTGCCACAGCAATTCTACTACTGGCTTTATTCACGGCAATACCTCTGAAATTTCCAGATCCAGTATTCAATGCGGTACTCAAAGGCGAGCGTCTTTTCTCTTCAATGTGTTGAGGCTTGACATCCATCACTAGTAAACTGTTTGACACAGGGTTCCCATTCAGTTTGACCTCTGCTGTCAGTTGACCAGGTACTCGAGGGGTAAATTGAACTTCTATTTTACCAGCAGTCTTCGTGGTTCTTTCTTCAACGTTCACATCACCTGCAGGACTGATTTGAATGCCCACCACATCACAGTCATCATAATTGAGATTTCCCGTTGATGTTTTGGTTACCAAGGACAATTTTGCTTTTTCCAGTACCTTCAGATCGGAGTCAACATAAATTTCACTTAAGCTGGCATTTGATTTCCAAATGCGTCGCACATTTCCAAGTTTAGCATTCGTTACTTGTTGGCTAAGGTCTTTATTCTCTTTAAAGGCAATTCCACTTGTATCTTTATGAAAAGACTGATAAACTAGCCTTTTAGAGCCGTTTATCTCTTGATTGTAAACCAAATCACTTGCTATTCCATTTGTAATAATGTTTTTAATGTATTCCTTCGCAGCTGGGATGTGACGTATTAGACGCAAATTCCTGTCAGCCTTCGATTCGTTTCTTCGGATTTCATTGAGGAGCTCTTGTTCTTGGTCAAGTAAACATTTCACTAGCTTTTTGGTAATTTTCTTGACTTCCTCTTTTGCTTTCTTTGCATCGCTTTTCATGTTAACAGCAATTTTTTCCTGACATGTCTTCTCCATTTCGTCGCATTGGAGCTTCTCAGTTTCCTCGAGGTTTCTTGATAATAAATCTTTCTCGGTGGCAACGAACTCCTGCAGGGTCAATGTTGTGTGATCCTTGTGGTCGTCTTTCAAGCAGAGCAAACAAATCAATACATCACAGTCTTTACAAAAGAACTCAAAAGACTGATTCAAATGAATCTTGCAATGATTTTCTACTTTCAACATTGACTCAAGGTCTTCCCTCTTCACATCAGAAATGGAGACCACTTGGTGATCTTTCATAAATACTGCATGGCACTTTAGACATTCGTCACATAACGAGCGATCACAGTCCAAACACTGCCACAATGCTGGTGAATGAGTTCCAGAAACAGAACAAGACTTCTCACTTTTTGAAAACGCTAGAACCTGAAGCATTCTTGAGTGGAGTGGACTTGGCTGTAAGTCTTCCACGTCGCCTGGTACTTGAAGCAAGGTTTCAGAGGAACATTTAGGACACTTGAAGACGAGGACTTCTTCTTTGAGTTGAGCGTGCCTCAGGATACAATGCTTACAAAATGTATGAAAACATTGTAATAGCTTGGGTTCTGTCATTGTGTTATTACACAAGGAACACTCTACTTTCTTTTTAAGATTTGCAAGAAAAGACTCCATTTTCGAAAGGCTTTTAGAGGGTTTTTACAAGCAGAATTCAGACCAAGTCGTGTCACTCCTTTGATTCCGAGAAAAAGCGGAAATACCTAGGATTCTCTCTCACACAGGAGGACCAAGCTAAATATAATGTGTCGACATATTCTTTGAATGTTTCCGTGTGGGTTGGGGAGTAGGGGTAAATCGAGGGACAGCACTTATTTGAAGGTCGGAAGCCTAAAATACAAACGCTAAAAGAAAGTTCAACAGTCCTAAAATCAAATATTGCTGCTTTATGCTCATTTCCCACCATCCGTTTTCGTTCTTCTTATATCTTGATTCTGCAGTTGTTCACAATTCCACTGAATAGAAAGCAAATTGAATTCCACATATAAAATGCCCCAAACCTGCTTTGATGCACGGCATACAAGTAAACCATATATTATTGTCCTTCTAACAGACTAGATATTGCAGAACATCACATTTTGGTTGCTTTATTAGTTTTCATAATTGTGGTTTTGTATGTTTTCAATCATGAGGAATACAGTAGGCAGTACTGAATGCTTCTTATACTATTTGCAAGTATTGTCTTGGTTTATTTTGAGTGGAAAACAACAGTTCTCTCTTAAATGTTAACTGATGCAAACTGAAGAGAGATATAAAAAATCAGTTATTTGGCATACAAATACAAAGAACACAAGGAATTTAGATCCAAGATTAGATTTCTGTATATAACAACTCTACTTTACATGCAAGTGCATTACAGTGCTGCGCTTCGAACCGTTGCCACTACCACAAACTTTTTAATTAATTTTTGACATCTTTTTGACAACTTTGAATACCGCTAACCAATTAAATATCGGCGCTTCACTTTGATGTCTCGATATGATGTACAAACTCCGCCAATCGAGACATCAAAGTGAAGCGCCAATATCTAATTGGTTAGCGGTATTCAAAGTTGTCAAAAAGATGTCAAAATTTAATCAAAAACTTTGTGGTAGTGGCAACGGTTCGAAGCGCAGCACTGTAACTCATATAGACGTATAAACACCTTTTAGCTGTCAATTTCTTTATTGAAAATATTCTAGACCTAAACTTGAGCTGTAATTACACAGAGAGACTGAAATAAATTTTAGATAAAAAGACAAGTTCATTTTAAAATTGGCTAACTATCCGATTATATACGTGTTATTAAGAACCAGTTTTTCGAATTTTTTGTACTATAAACTTTGTACTATTTTTCAACAGTCATAAATTTTAAATGAAAAATACATCGTCTAATAGGTGCAAGAGACTTTTTGTCATCACCTTATCTTTTCTATCATGCATGTCCTTTACCTTGAAACGTTTTTATTCAGTAGTTTCAAAACATAAAAGTCCTTTCGTTCAATTTTGCAGACGACTCTTGTTGTCCAACTTTAGAGGGATTGTTAAGCAGTTCTACCAAATTACAGCCAAAATCGTTGCATCGCGACCAGAAAATTACAAATTTTGTTTTGACTTTGGGTTTTTCTGAGCCGTCAATCAGTTTTGGGGCGGAGCTTCTTTCAAATGAACCAATCACTGAACGAGTTTGTGAAAGCTCCGCCCCCAAGAATGATGGACGGATCAGAAAAGACCAAAATCTTACCGACGTTGGAGGTCGCGATACAACGATTTTCGCTGTAAAGGTATCTTTACGAAACGTGACATATATAGGGTGGATTTCGTATGACTTTGAAAAACTACGGCACGGTCACGGCCCGGCCACGGTACGGAACCTCGCCTGCTGATGTCTTTACAAATTTCTAATCTTCAGTGCACGTGACTCAGTTATACGGGGAACTTTTTTGAAGCTAGCTACAAACCTAAATACTTTGGTAAAAATATAATGTTATCCCGAAAGAATAAATTCGAAACAATTTCTTTGGGATCATATATAAAATTATATTATTTTGAAGGATCAGTCTTGTCCTTGTAGAGTCTGCTTTTAGAATTTCCTGAGAAGTCTCAAACCGCCATAAGAAATTTATGTGTTAAAAATCGATCTTTATTCCTAATTTTGTTATTCTAATGAACTTATGAATGATTTTTAGCTCACTAACTTCAAGAACGTATTTCAGCAAATTCAGCTGGAATTTGCTGAAATGCACCGTTTCCAAATGGAATGTTTTGTTTTGTTTTGTAATTTAAAGGTTTTATTTCTGTTCGTTTAGCCTGGTCATTAGATGCCAGAAATGTCCCTCCGAACTGTAGTTACACTTTAAATCCTGCAATTACAATGAAGCGGTTGCAAGAGAAAATGAGGCAAGAGAAGGAGTCGCGCCTATTAGGTCTTTGGACAATCATATGCCCCGTTTGTTGCTATGTTTAGGCCGAGTGAATCTGATCGGTGAATCCGGTCGAGAACGCACGAGCTTTCGCATTGCCTCAAGATTACAATTGCGGAAAAAGGGTGTATGACGTTTGTCGATAAAAAGAGTTTAAACTTGAGAAAAAGGGCAAATGGAGTACAAAAAAGAAAAACATTTCGATCCTCCGACTACATGTTCACTTTCGCGCGGTCATGGTGACGACGTTCTTAAAATAGCATCAAACGGGGCATATGATAGACAACGGGATTCCTTCTCTTACCTCATCTTCTCTTGGCTGTTGGCGATGAGCTCCTTTTACAATTTCTGTGATTGTCACTGAAAACAATAAACTAGTCCAGGTTCACCGTACGAAGTACATAAAATCTGACCATCGTTTAGTACTACTATGTAGTGGGGACTGTGCATGAGTTTTTTCGTTTTTCCAATGAAACGACCATCCAATGTGTACTTGTTAATCACTTTAGAATCATAGTCACACACCAGTAGATTGTTGTCATTATCAATAGCAAGACCATGGGGGCTCTGCAACTGACCAATAGCATAACCCTGCCTTCCAATGGTAGATATTACAGTAGGTGAGTGGTCATCTGTCAGTTGAATCACATGGATCACTACATTATTATAATCACTCACGTAAAACAGTCCATTGTGTGAAATTGTGCTAAATATACATACTGCATAGTTTTGATTTGGCACAGTAAATTGATATTGATATTCACCGTCCCTTGTAAAGACTTGAATACGACCATTACCAGAGTCACTCACAATGATGTTACACTCGTCATCAACGTGTACACCAAGTGGATTAGAAAACTCTCCATTGCCGTAACCATGACAACCAAAGGTTTTTAGCAGTGTTCCTGTTACAGTGTTTACTACACATATTCTATGATTGCCGTTGTCAACTATGACTAAATCTGCGTCGTTCAAAAATGCCAATCCTTGAGGTCGTAGCAATTGCCCTTGTTGATTACCCTTTTCACCATACGTCAGCGACAGTCCTCCGTCCACGTTGAATACTCTAACACAGTTAAAAGAGCAATCTGCCACAGCAATTCTACTACTGGCTTTATTCACGGCAATACCTCTGAAATTTCCAGATCCAGTATTCAATGCGGTACTCAAAGGCGAGCGTCTTTTCTCTTCAATGTGTTGAGGCTTGACATCCATCACTAGTAAACTGTTTGACACAGGGTTCCCATTCAGTTTGACCTCTGCTGTCAGTTGACCAGGTACTCGAGGGGTAAATTGAACTTCTATTTTACCAGCAGTCTTCGTGGTTCTTTCTTCAACGTTCACATCACCTGCAGGACTGATTTGAATGCCCACCACATCACAGTCATCATAATTGAGATTTCCCGTTGATGTTTTGGTTACCAAGGACAATTTTGCTTTTTCCAGTACCTTCAGATCGGAGTCAACATGAATTTCACTTCAGCTGGCATTTGATTTCCAAATGCGTCGCACATTTCCAAGTTTAGCATTCGTCACTTGTTGGCTAAAGTCTATATTCTCTTCAAAGGCAATTCCACTTGTATCTTTATGAAAAGACTGATAAACTAGCCTTTTAGAGCCGTTTATCTCTTGATTGTAAACCAAATCACTTGCTATTCCATTTGTAATAATGTTTTTAATGTATTCCTTCGCAGCTGGGATGTGACGTATTAGACGCAAATTCCTGTCAGCCTTCGATTCGTTTCTTCGGATTTCATTGAGGAGCTCTTGTTCTTGGTCAAGTAAACATTTCACTAGCTTTTTGGTAATTTTCTTGACTTCCTCTTTTGCTTTCTTTGCATCGCTTTTCATGTTAACAGCAATTTTTTCCTGACATGTCTTCTCCATTTCGTCGCATTGGAGCTTCTCAATTTCCTCGAGGTTTCTTGATAATAAATCTTTCTCGGTGGCAACGAACTCCTGCAGGGTCAATGTTTTGTGATCCTTGTGGTCGTCTTTCAAGCAAAGCAAACAAATCAAGACGTCACAGTCTTTACAGAAGAACTCAAAAGACTGATTCAAATGAGTCTTGCAATGATTTTCTACTTTCAACATTGACTCAAGGTCTTCCTTCTTCATGTTAGATAAGGAAACCACTTGGTGATCTTTAGTAAATACTGCATGGGACTTTAGACATTCGTCACATAACGAGCGATCACAGTCCAAACATTGCCACAATGCTGGTGAATGAGTCTCAGAAACAGAACAAGACTTCTCGCTTTCTGAATACGCTAGCACTTGCAACATTCTTGAGTGGAGTGAACTTGGCTGTAAGTCTTCCACGTCGCCTGGTACTTGAAGCAAGGTTTCAGAGGAACATTTAGGACACTTGAAGACGAGGACTTGTTCTTTGAGTTGAGCGTGCCTCTGGATACAAGACTTACAAAATGTATGAAAACATTGTAATAACTTGGGGTCTGTCATTGTGTTATTACACAAGGAACACTCTACTTTCTTTTTAAGATTTGCAAGGAAAGACTCCATTTTCGAAAGGCTTTTAGAGGGTTTTTACAAGCAGAATTCAGACCAAGTCGTGTCACTCCTTTGATTCCGAGAAAAAGCGGAAATACCTAGGATTCTCTCTCACACAGGAGGACCAAGCTAAATATAATGTGTCGACATATTCTTTGAATGTTTCCTGCGTTTTTTAGAGGTGCATGTGTGGGTTGAGGAGTAGGGGTAAATCGAGGGACAGCACTTATTTGAAGGTCGGAAGCCTAAAATAAAACGCTAAAAGAAAGTGCAACAGTCCTAAAATCAAATATTACGGCTTTATGCTCATTTCCCACCATCTTTTCGTTCTTCTTATATCTTGATTCTGCAGTTGTTCACGTCACATGAATTGGTTTATTTTGAGTGCAAAACAACAGTTCTCTCTTAAATGTTAACTGAAGCAAACTGAAGAGAGATATAAAAAATCAGTTATTATTTGGCATACAAAATACAAAGAGGAATTTAAACAAGGAATTTAGGTCGAAGATTAGATTTCTGTATATAACAACTCTACTTTACATGCAAGTACATTAACTCATATAGACGTATAAACACCTTTTAGCTGTCAATTTCTTTATTGAAGACTTTATTCTAGACCTAAACTTGAGCTGTAATTGCAGAGAGACAAGTTCATTTTAAAATTGGCTGACTATCCGATTATACGTGTTAGTAAGAACCAGTTTTTCGAATTTTTTGTACTATAAACTTAATTATTGGGCGTTTTTACCGGCCACAGAAATGTTTATTTTTCAACAGTCATAAATTTTAAATGAAAAACACATGATCTAATAGATACAAGAGACTTTTTGTCATCACCTTTTTTTTCTATCATGTATGTCCTTTACCTTGAAACAATTTTCCTTCAGTTCAGTTGTTGTCTTTCAAAACATAAACGTCCTTTCGTTCAATTTTGCAGACGAATCTTGTTTTCCAACTTTAGAGGGATTGTTAAGCAATTCTACCAAATTAAAGGTATCTTTACGAAACGTGACATACATAGGGTGGATTTCGTGTGAGTGTGAAAAACTACGGCACGGTCACGGCGCGGCATGCACGGCCACGGTACGGAACCTCGCCTGCTGATGTCTTTGTAAATTTGTAAAGACATCAGCAGGCGAGGTTCCGCGGTACCGTGGCCGTGCCGTGTCGTGCCGTAGTTTTTCAAAGTCATACGAAATCCACTCTAATCTCCAATGCACGTGACTAAGTTATACGGGGAACTTTTTTGAAGCTACAAACTTTAATACTTTGGTATGTTATGCCACGCCTTTTTATAGTTTAGTAATCTTTATAGTGTAGCCATCTTTCAGTAGTTTAGCAATATTTATATACCACTTATTAGATATTTTCTTGTGTATTACGGGCTGATATTTTACGAGTCGCGTATGTATTTTGCCGGAGCCTTTAGGCGAGGCAAAATGCGAGCGATGAGTAAAATGTCAGCCCGTAATACGCAAGAAAATATCTAATAAAGGATTTATTATACAATTGCTTTTTCGCTTTGTTTTTAACAGTATTTTTATCATTGAAACAGTCGTTTTTGCAAACCAGCGCGCGCGCTTCAAACTGGTTTGAAGCCTTGACGTCATGCAGGGCCGAATACGCAAACCGGTTTTCTAGAGGGTATTACCGTCCCATATTGGCCCTCAAATGATACCTTATTTGGTAAATTTACGTCACAATTGTATAATAAAGTTAAGTAATCTTTATAATTTGGTATAAACACCTGTATTGTTGAAGCTTCGTATCAGGTTAGGTTTCGTTCACGGTATATGTAAATTTAACAAATGTGTCAATTACATTGACACATTGACCTTGCTAATAGTTATTCTCAACAATCAGTTGTAGAAAACTTGATCGAAGTCCAAGGTTAACTTAGCCAGGGGAACTCCCCTTTTCAGCAAATGTCAAAGTTTGTAGCTGTAGCCGTTTTCCTAAAATGGGAATGTTTTTGATAGTTTAGAAAGTGAATTATTCGTCTAAGATATATGCTAGTTTTTAATAGTGTTAGCCAGCTCTATGCAGTTCAGTTGTAGTTGTCACCGTTGAATGAGAGTTATCGCTGTTAGAGCGCAATTAAACAAGAATTCACAGTAAGTCTAAGAAGTCTCTGGCTTTGTATAATTCTCGACCTCAGAGATCCCTACAACAGTTCCCTAACAGGTAAAAATATGTTATCCCGAAAGAATAAATTCGAAACAATTTCTTTGGGATCATATATATAAAATTATATTATTTTGAAGAATCAGTCTTGTCCGTGTAGAGAGCTCCTTTTAGAGTTTCCTGAGAAGCCTCAAACCGCCATAAGAAATTCATGTTAAAAATCGTTCTTTATTACTAATTTTGTTATTCTGATGAACTTATGAATGATTTTAAGCTCACTAGCTTCAAGAACGAGGCAGCTAGAATTTGCTAAAATGCACCGTTTCCAAATGGAATGAGACGGAAAGGAGTATTGTTAACTACTCTTAAAAAATAACACAGATTTACTATCTTTGCAAAAACATAAACAAATTATTTGATTATTATTCAGTACTTCTAAGTTGGCGGGAAACTGGTTTACTTGGCTTGTTTCTCCTAAAAAACGACCATCCAATGTGAATTTACGAACAAATCCCGAAGCTCCATCACACACTAGTAGATTATGGTCATTATCAATGGCAAGACCTCGGGGATTTTGCAACTGACCAACACCCTCATCCTGCTCTCCAATGGTTAATAGTCGAATTGGTGACCCATCTTTCATCTGAATCACATAAATCACTCCATTGTTGCAATCACTCACGTAAAACAGTCCATTGTGTGTAACTGTACTGTGTGGACTAAAATTGTCCTGATTTGGCACAGTAAATTGATATTGATAGTCACCGTCTTTAGTAAAGACTTGAATACGACCATTACCAGTATCACTCACAATGATGTTACACTCGTCATCAACGTGTACTCCTCGAGGATCACAAAACTCTCCATTACCGTTACCAAGACAACCAAAAGCTTGTACTAGTGCTCCTGTTGTAGTGTTAACTATAGACAGTCTATCATTCTCTAATTCAACTATGACTAAATCTACGTCACTTAGAAAGGCCAAAGCTCGAGGGTCCAACAGCTGCCCTTCTTCACTACCTGGACTACCATATATCATCTTTAACTCTCCATCCATGTTAAATACTTGAATGCAGTGTTTCGAACAATCTGCAACAGCAATTCGAGTGTTAGCTTTATTAACAGCAATACCCGTGAAATTTGGATTTCCAGAATTCAATTTGGTTTTCAACTTTGCTTCTTCATGATCAACCTCTTCCATGTGTTGTGGTTGGATGTCCATCAACAGTGGACCATTAGACACAGGGTTCCCATTCAGTTTCACCTCTGCTGTCAGCTGACCAGTTACTCGAGGGGTGAATTCGACTTCTATTTTACCATCAGTCTTTATCATTTTCTTTTTCACTTGTACATCACTGGCAGGGGTAAATACAATGTCCACCACATCACAGTTATCATAATTGGGATGTCCACACCAATCTTTGGTCATGATGGACAACTTTGCTGTCTTCATAGCGACAAGATTAGAGCTAACATGAAGTTGAACTTCGCTGAAAATTGGACTTGACTTTGAAGTCACTCGTACTCGTCCCAATTTAGCAGTCGCTATTTGCTGACTCAAGTCTTCATTGGGATAAAAAACTATCCCTGCGGTGTCTGATTTATACGGGTTGTAAATGCATTTCTTGCAGCTGTCTACCACATCACTTGCTATTCCATTTACAACTACATTTTTGATGTATTCTTTTGCAGCTGGGATGTGACGTATTACACGTAAATTGATATCAGCCTCCGTTATGCTTCTGTCAATTTGGTTTAGCAGTTCTTTTTCTTGATCAAGCAAAAATTTTACCATCGTTTTGGTTGTTTGCTTTACTTTATCTTTAGCATTCTCACCATCGTTCTTTAGTTTGGTAGCGATTATTTCTTGCTGCTTGATTTCAGTTTCTTTGCTCTGAAGCCTCTCAATTTCTTGGAGGTTTTTTAAAAGAATATTATTCTTACTTACGGAGACCTCCTGCAGGGTCAATGTTTTGTGATCCTTGTGATCGTCTTTCAAGCAAAGCAAACAGATCAGTACATCACAGTCTTTACAAAACAGCTCTAAAGTGTGATTCAAGTGAGTCCTGCAAGGTTTTTCTCTTCTCAACATTGACTCAAGGTCTTCTTTCTTCATATCAGATAAGGAAACCACTTGGTGATCTTTAGTAAATACTGCATGGGACTTTAGACATTCGTCACACAACGAGCGATCACAGTCCAAACACTGCCACAATGCTGGTGAATGAGCTTCAGAAACTGAACAAGACTTCTCGCTTTCTGAATACGCTAGCACTTGCAACATTCTTGAGTGGAGTGAACTTGGCTGTAAGTCTTCCACGTCGCCTGGTACTTGAAGCAAGGTTTCAGAGGAACATTTAGGACACTTGAAGACGAGGACTTGTTCTTTGAGTTGAGCGTGCCTCTGGATACAAGACTTACAAAATGTATGAAAACATTGTAATAACTTGGGGTCTGTCATTGTGTTATTACACAAGGAACACTCTACTTTCTTTTTAAGATTTGCAAGGAAAGACTCCATTTTCGAAAGGCTTTTAGAGGGTTTTTACAAGCAGAATTCAGACCAAGTCGTGTCACTCCTTTGATTCCGAGAAAAAGCGGAAATACCTAGGATTCTCTCTCACACAGGAGGACCAAGCTAAATATAATGTGTCGACATATTCTTTGAATGTTTCCTGCGTTTTTTAGAGGTGCATGTGTGGGTTGAGGAGTAGGGGTAAATCGAGGGACAGCACTTATTTGAAGGTCGGAAGCCTAAAATAAAACGCTAAAAGAAAGTGCAACAGTCCTAAAATCAAATATTACGGCTTTATGCTCATTTCCCACCATCTTTTCGTTCTTCTTATATCTTGATTCTGCAGTTGTTCACGTCACATGAATTGGTTTATTTTGAGTGCAAAACAACAGTTCTCTCTTAAATGTTAACTGAAGCAAACTGAAGAGAGATATAAAAAATCAGTTATTATTTGGCATACAAAATACAAAGAGGAATTTAAACAAGGAATTTAGGTCGAAGATTAGATTTCTGTATATAACAACTCTACTTTACATGCAAGTACATTAACTCATATAGACGTATAAACACCTTTTAGCTGTCAATTTCTTTATTGAAGACTTTATTCTAGACCTAAACTTGAGCTGTAATTGTAGAGAGACAAGTTCATTTTAAAATTGGCTGACTATCCGATTATACGTGTTAGTAAGAACCAGTTTTTCGAATTTTTTGTACTATAAACTTAATTATTGGGCGTTTTTACCGGCCACAGAAATGTTTATTTTTCAACAGTCATAAATTTTAAATGAAAAACACATGATCTAATAGATACAAGAGACTTTTTGTCATCACCTTTTTTTTCTATCATGTATGTCCTTTACCTTGAAACAATTTTCCTTCAGTTCAGTTGTTGTCTTTCAAAACATAAACGTCCTTTCGTTCAATTTTGCAGACGAATCTTGTTTTCCAACTTTAGAGGGATTGTTAAGCAATTCTACCAAATTAAAGGTATCTTTACGAAACGTGACATACATAGGGTGGATTTCGTGTGAGTGTGAAAAACTACGGCACGGTCACGGCGCGGCATGCACGGCCACGGTACGGAACCTCGCCTGCTGATGTCTTTGTAAATTTGTAAAGACATCAGCAGGCGAGGTTCCGCGGTACCGTGGCCGTGCCGTGTCGTGCCGTAGTTTTTCAAAGTCATACGAAATCCACTCTAATCTCCAATGCACGTGACTAAGTTATACGGGGAACTTTTTTGAAGCTACAAACTTTAATACTTTGGTATGTTATGCCACGCCTTTTTATAGTTTAGTAATCTTTATAGTGTAGCCATCTTTCAGTAGTTTAGCAATATTTATATACCACTTATTAGATATTTTCTTGTGTATTACGGGCTGATATTTTACGAGTCGCGTATGTATTTTGCCGGAGCCTTTAGGCGAGGCAAAATGCGAGCGATGAGTAAAATGTCAGCCCGTAATACGCAAGAAAATATCTAATAAAGGATTTATTATACAATTGCTTTTTCGCTTTGTTTTTAACAGTATTTTTATCATTGAAACAGTCGTTTTTGCAAACCAGCGCGCGCGCTTCAAACTGGTTTGAAGCCTTGACGTCATGCAGGGCCGAATACGCAAACCGGTTTTCTAGAGGGTATTACCGTCCCATATTGGCCCTCAAATGATACCTTATTTGGTAAATTTACGTCACAATTGTATAATAAAGTTAAGTAATCTTTATAATTTGGTATAAACACCTGTATTGTTGAAGCTTCGTATCAGGTTAGGTTTCGTTCACGGTATATGTAAATTTAACAAATGTGTCAATTACATTGACACATTGACCTTGCTAATAGTTATTCTCAACAATCAGTTGTAGAAAACTTGATCGAAGTCCAAGGTTAACTTAGCCAGGGGAACTCCCCTTTTCAGCAAATGTCAAAGTTTGTAGCTGTAGCCGTTTTCCTAAAATGGGAATGTTTTTGATAGTTTAGAAAGTGAATTATTCGTCTAAGATATATGCTAGTTTTTAATAGTGTTAGCCAGCTCTATGCAGTTCAGTTGTAGTTGTCACCGTTGAATGAGAGTTATCGCTGTTAGAGCGCAATTAAACAAGAATTCACAGTAAGTCTAAGAAGTCTCTGGCTTTGTATAATTCTCGACCTCAGAGATCCCTACAACAGTTCCCTAACAGGTAAAAATATGTTATCCCGAAAGAATAAATTCGAAACAATTTCTTTGGGATCATATATATAAAATTATATTATTTTGAAGAATCAGTCTTGTCCGTGTAGAGAGCTCCTTTTAGAGTTTCCTGAGAAGCCTCAAACCGCCATAAGAAATTCATGTTAAAAATCGTTCTTTATTACTAATTTTGTTATTCTGATGAACTTATGAATGATTTTAAGCTCACTAGCTTCAAGAACGAGGCAGCTAGAATTTGCTAAAATGCACCGTTTCCAAATGGAATGAGACGGAAAGGAGTATTGTTAACTACTCTTAAAAAATAACACAGATTTACTATCTTTGCAAAAACATAAACAAATTATTTGATTATTATTCAGTACTTCTAAGTTGGCGGGAAACTGGTTTACTTGGCTTGTTTCTCCTAAAAAACGACCATCCAATGTGAATTTACGAACAAATCCCGAAGCTCCATCACACACTAGTAGATTATGGTCATTATCAATGGCAAGACCTCGGGGATTTTGCAACTGACCAACACCCTCATCCTGCTCTCCAATGGTTAATAGTCGAATTGGTGACCCATCTTTCATCTGAATCACATAAATCACTCCATTGTTGCAATCACTCACGTAAAACAGTCCATTGTGTGTAACTGTACTGTGTGGACTAAAATTGTCCTGATTTGGCACAGTAAATTGATATTGATAGTCACCGTCTTTAGTAAAGACTTATAAAGAATACGACCATTACCAGTATCACTCACAATGATGTTACACTCGTCATCAACGTGTACTCCTCGAGGATCACAAAACTCTCCATTACCGTTACCAAGACAACCAAAAGCTTGTACTAGTGCTCCTGTTGTAGTGTTAACTATAGACAGTCTATCATTCTCTAATTCAACTATGACTAAATCTACGTCACTTAGAAAGGCCAAAGCTCGAGGGTCCAACAGCTGCCCTTCTTCACTACCTGGACTACCATATATCATCTTTAACTCTCCATCCATGTTAAATACTTGAATGCAGTGTTTCGAACAATCTGCAACAGCAATTCGAGTGTTAGCTTTATTAACAGCAATACCCGTGAAATTTGGATTTCCAGAATTCAATTTGGTTTTCAACTTTGCTTCTTCATGATCAACCTCTTCCATGTGTTGTGGTTGGATGTCCATCAACAGTGGACCATTAGACACAGGGTTCCCATTCAGTTTCACCTCTGCTGTCAGCTGACCAGTTACTCGAGGGGTGAATTCGACTTCTATTTTACCATCAGTCTTTATCATTTTCTTTTTCACTTGTACATCACTGGCAGGGGTAAATACAATGTCCACCACATCACAGTTATCATAATTGGGATGTCCACACCAATCTTTGGTCATGATGGACAACTTTGCTGTCTTCATAGCGACAAGATTAGAGCTAACATGAAGTTGAACTTCGCTGAAAATTGGACTTGACTTTGAAGTCACTCGTACTCGTCCCAATTTAGCAGTCGCTATTTGCTGACTCAAGTCTTCATTGGGATAAAAAACTATCCCTGCGGTGTCTGATTTATACGGGTTGTAAATGCATTTCTTGCAGCTGTCTACCACATCACTTGCTATTCCATTTACAACTACATTTTTGATGTATTCTTTTGCAGCTGGGATGTGACGTATTACACGTAAATTGATATCAGCCTCCGTTATGCTTCTGTCAATTTGGTTTAGCAGTTCTTTTTCTTGATCAAGCAAAAATTTTACCATCGTTTTGGTTGTTTGCTTTACTTTATCTTTAGCATTCTCGCCATCGTTCTTTAGTTTGGTAGCGATTATTTCTTGCTGCTTGATTTCAGTTTCTTTGCTCTGAAGCCTCTCAATTTCTTGGAGGTTTTTTAAAAGAATATTATTCTTACTTACGGAGACCTCCTGCAGGGTCAATGTTTTGTGATCCTTGTGATCGTCTTTCAAGCAAAGCAAACAGATCAGTACATCACAGTCTTTACAAAACAGCTCTAAAGTGTGATTCAAGTGAGTCCTGCAAGGTTTTTCTCTTCTCAACATTGACTCAAGGTCTTCTTTCTTCATATCAGATAAGGAAACCACTTGGTGATCTTTAGTAAATACTGCATGGGACTTTAGACATTCGTCACACAACGAGCGATCACAGTCCAAACACTGCCACAATGCTGGTGAATGAGCTTCAGAAACTGAACAAGACTTCTCGCTTTCTGAATACGCTAGTACTTGCAGCATTCTTGAGTGGAGTGGACTTGGTTGTAAGTCTTCCACGTCGCCTAGTACTTGAAGCAAGGTTTCAGAGGAACATTTAGGACACTTGAAGACGTGGACTTGTTCTTTGGGCTGAGCGTGCCTCTGAATACAATGCTTACAGAATGTATGAAAACATTGTAATAACTTGGGGTCTGTCATTGTATTATTACACAAGGAACACTCTACTTTCTTTTTAAGATTGTCAAGGAAAGACTCCATTTTCGACAGTCTTTGAAAGGCTTTCTACAAGCACAATATCAATTCAGACCAAATCGTGTCACTCCTTTGATTTCAAGAACTAGACGCACAGTGGTGCGTTTACTCGTGCCCAGGTAGAATTGAGCCTGGCGTGGTACATGTAAAACATAACCAAACTTCATCCAATCAAATCATTAGACGTTGCAGACCTCTGAAGAAAAGGACATCATTCTGTGAATTTGATGTGATTTAGTTTCTGAGAGTCTTATTTCTCCATTGTTTGAAGACCGCAGAAAACGAGTTTGAGATACCTGTGGTCTTACATTACCTCTGCTGTTTATACACAGGCGACCTGTTCATGGCAACCAGCAGCTCTTTTGCTTTGATTTGAACAACTTGTGTTCATTTACAACATAAACAGGTCATGGTTTAATTCGTGTTATGGAATAGAAATGTTTTAACAGCTACCTGGAATTTCTTCATATAATCTCTTTTGAAACCACATGTTCTTGACTGACTCAACTGTTCATACACAAGCAGCAAAATGTTGCATTCACTCAGACTACCAGCAAAGGAGCTTCTTTGCTGGTAACCCAAGTAAATGAAACACCTTGGATTGGTAAGCTGTCATCAAAAGTTTTGTTAATTAGTACAATTTGAGCCAAAACAGAGCAGACAACGTACTGCTCCTACAATTGCTCCCGAGATGTTTATTGATGAGATTAATAATCCTTTAGTTGCTTGCTTGCCTGTTGAAGTTGTAATATTTTAAAATGTGAATACAATCTAAGTGACTTTCCTTTGGCGTGAAAGAAAAATGACTATTTAGTTTGTATTAGTTGTTTTTGAAAAGAACAAAGAGAGAGTTTACTACTAATTATTAGTTAGCCTATTCTTTCGTGGTAGAGGAAACCACTGTAATACCTAAGCACTAACTGGGGAACAATGTTCTAATATTCTATGCATACAAATCTCGGCTCACTAGTTTGTTTTTGTCTGAGGTGGGTAAACTGCATGATGCAGAGAAAAGCACTCAAAGCAAGGCAGAAAACAAACCAACCACCATTTAAGGTTTCTCATATCATTAAGTGATTTATTGCACCAAACTTCATTTTATACAATCGTCTTCATTAAAGACATGATATCATAACCTGGATAATAGATAAGATGCCCCTTGCTGAATACTGGTTGTGTAGTTGTCTTGTGTAAATAATTTGCATAGTAATACAGTGGGAATTTGATAAGCACTACAAATATTTATCAAAAAAAGCACTTATAATAGCACATGTGGCTAAAGCTTACCAAAATGAAATAAAAGACATAACTATTATATTTTGCAGAATTCTGCAGAGTACAAGTACAACGTAAAACTTGATGTGGGCTTCCTGTGGTTAATACCAAAATATTTCAAAACATGAACGCTCTTGACTTCAAAAGTAATACTAGACGCACACGTGCGTTCACTCGTGCCCCTGGAGCCCTGGAGGCTCCAATGACCGGCTCCGTTCGTACTCTTCCCCTAGCCGTTTCACGCATTCTTCACCATTCCGGGAAATAGCTAACCGTAACAAATGACCTTTTTTAGCCTGCGTAGTTGGCGGTTTAAGGGGGAGGGGAGGGGGAAAGAAAGGAGAAGGGAGAGGAGAAACCGCCTGCCCGAAGACTAGTATTTTTCAGATCCGCCTCTTCCGTTATAACACCTCATATAAGGTGACCTTTGGTCACCTTCGACGCTTTATTTAGATCAAGAAGACGAATTTTCTTTAAAAAATTGCCCTATTGTAAAATCAAACACTTATCAATGAAATATTTATGTTGTCAATTTGAGTTCGGGGATAAATTGAACACTAAAAATCTAGAATTAAATTTCATTTCGTTTTAACGGCTTGTAAAGTTGGAATTTGATCTCTGCTATCTGACTCCATCAAGGAAATCCATTGAAAGTGACCATAAACATCATAGCCAATGCAAAAGACACCAAGGAAAAGTTACCATGTATATATTCTTTGTATTTTGATGAGGAAGATGCGATTTCTCTAATATTTGTAGTAATTTTGCTCATGGCTGGGATTTGCTGCTGTCTTCTTGCTGTCAACATGTAGTCCGTTAATAATAAGATAAATCAATTTTCGACCAATCAGAATCAGATGTATCGATTCTCGACCAATCAGAATGCTCCGTCCTCCAGCGGCCGGGAACATCTCGAAAACACATAGTCTTCGGGCAGGCGGTTTCTCCTCTCCTCCTCCCCTCCCCTCCCCTCCCCCTCTCTCTTCTCCCCAGTCCCCCTCCCCTCTCCCCAATCCCCTTAAACCGCCAGCTACGCAGGCTAGACCTTTTTTGAATCGGCTAACTTAAATTAAAAAATATCTTGATTAGTCAGTTTGTCTGTCAACAGCTATTAGTGCCTTTGTCTTTCTATTATCATGCATAGGTATTAGATATCTCCAACATGCAAAAATATACCAGTTTTATATTCAACTTCTTATTTCACTATATATCTCAATTGTTTGCTGTAAAGACTTCTACAACGGCATATTTGACACAATAACAAATCGTGTATTTTTTCGTTCATGTTTCGGATGTTATATATATGAATAAAAGACGTTACGTGACCAAACGCGAAATACAAGGTCAATGGAATCTAGTTTCATGCCATTCCGATATTAAATTAAAATTCACTACAAAAACCTCTCAAGATCTCTTGAATGCTTGAATGAGGAATATAATTGACTTGCTTCTATGTATGTTCGTTTAGCAACATGTAGGATGAGAAATTCGTAGTTTTCCAGCTCACAGGAAATAGTCGTTATCGCGAGGGCCTCGGCTTTCAAGTACTCCATTTAGAGTTCGATATTTGGTCAAAGTATTGGAGATGAAGCTCAAAATAACAGCCCATTCTGAAGCTCTTATAAGTATATAGGTATATCTCGAGTTAAAAGCTCCAAATTACATTGTTCTGCTGCAGGAAAAGCCCGTCTCTGAAAGCTATTTTCTTTGAAGTCGGCCATCTTGTATTCCTAAAGTTCCTGGCTTGCGTTCGCTGTCGCTTAAAGGTGATGAATGAAGGGCATTGTTTTTACGTTCTTAACCAATCAGAGGTCCCTCAGGACGAACACAGGAAAAAAAAAAAAAAAAAAAAACATTTGCAGTTTATAACTCGTTCCCGGCCTAAAGGCCTGGGCACGAGTAATAAGCTTAATTTCAGAACAGATAAGGTTTTAAATCCTTCATATTTTTACTCGTGCCCAGGCCTTTAGGCCGGGAACGAGTTATAAACTGCAAATGTTTTTTTTTTTTTTTTTTTTTTTTTTTCCTGTGTTCGTCCTGAGGGACCTCTGATTGGTTAAGAGCGTAAAAACAATGCCCTTCATTCATCACCTTTAAGCGACAGCGAACGCAAGCCAGGAACTTTAGGAATGCAAGATGGCCGACTTCAAAGAAAATAGCTTTCAGAGACAGGCTTTTCCTGCAGTAGAACAATGTAATTTGGAGCTTTTAACTCGAGATATACCTATATACTTATATGAGCTTCAGAATGGGCTGTTATTTTGAGCTTCATCTCCAATACTTTGACCAAATATCGAACTCTAAATGGAGTACTTGAAAGCCGAGGCCCTCGCGATAACGACTATTTCCTATGAGCTGGAAAACTACGAATTTCTCATCCTACATGTTGCTAAACGAACATACATAGAAGCAAGTCAATTATATTCCTCATTCAAGCATTCAAGAGATCTTGAGAGGTTTTTGTAGTGAATTTTAATTTAATATCGGAATGGCATGAAACTAGATTCCATTGACCTTGTATTTCGCGTTTGGTCACGTAACGTCTTTTATTCATATATATAACATCCGAAACATGAACGAAAAAATACACGATTTGTTATTGTGTCAAATATGCCGTTGTAGAAGTCTTTACAGCAAACAATTGAGATATATAGTGAAATAAGAAGTTGAATATAAAACTGGTATATTTTTGCATGTTGGAGATATCTAATACCTATGCATGATAATAGAAAGACAAAGGCACTAATAGCTGTTGACAGACAAACTAACTAATCAAGATATTTTTTAGTTTAAGTTAGCCGATTCAAAAAAGGTCATTTGTTACGGTTAGCTATTTCCCGGAATGGTGAAGAATGCGTGAAACGGCTAGGGGAAGAGTACGAACGGAGCCGGTCATTGGAGCCTCTCTTAAAAAGGGCTCCAGGCATAGGCACGAGTGAACGCACGTGTGCGTCTAGTTCTCTTTGAAGTACCAAATAAAAATATCTTGACCTGGTTCCTTGACCTCATTCGTTTCAAAGAGCAAACTCGAACGTGAGAATAAAAGTCAGCAGCCCGGAGTTAAAAGGTTTCATCGACATTATGAAAATGACAGTCTTCAATTTCAAAAGTCATCTCTATCCCCTATGATAGAGGAGATAAATAAATAAGTCTAAAAGGCAGCTTAGTCACGTTTTGAGTTCTGGTACTGAAGCGAAATATTTGGATGCTTCGACAGCAAGCTAACATTTGAACTCATGAAAGTATCGGCCTCGATTCCTCAATTTCAAATGAAGAGGCTTAAATTTTACCTTGATTGAGACTCACGTGAAGCTGCTACAACGCAATTACTGTATTTATAGCGGAGTTTAGGTTATTAAATGCCCATGACTCGTGAAAGATCCTGCACTGCTTTGCTAGCTTTTGCTGTAAACTTGCTGGAATGTGCGCTGCCTCGTTTTCATGGCACAATCTCGACTACGACGATAGATAGAACAAAACACAAACCTAGACTCGTGCCGGCCTAAAGGCCTGGGCACGAGTAAAAAGCGGAAGTAGTTTGACCTTTTTTCTTACACAGGAAGCCCAGGATCAGTAAGGGGTCAGAAAGAAAGCGCGTATTTGAAGGGAACGCTTAGAGTACGAAGACTAAAAACGAGTGGAGCATAATCCTAAATTACAGCGGTTGTCAATCACATCAGTGCTCGCAATTTTTCTCGTTCGAAAACAGAGTTTTTATGGAAATCAATCAAAAGCGTTTCCATGACAACTTTTTTTCTATTTTACCGCACTGAACTTTCGTGCCGTTGTTTCTGATTACAATTCACAAATACCAAATAAACAGACAAAAGCATAGAGAAATTCAAACTACACTAAATTCATGGAGAATTTTAGCTCATAAATATAAACTTGCGAAAGTCGATTGATTTTAGAGGGTCTCAATGGGGTGGTGGCTATTACGGTTAACGGTTAATATTTTGCCTTTCTTACGATTACGGTTAAAATGAATTAATAACTAATTTCCATTATTCTTGATGGTTGAGAATTAATTTTCATTGTTTAGAACGCTGGAAAAGCTATGACGGTTAACTTTTTATTACGGCTAACGGTTAATTTTTCTGCATTTTTACGGCTTACGGTTCAGTTTTTGGCCCTTTTACGGCTATCGGTTAACCCCATTGAGACCCTCATTTTATGCTCAATCAGCAGGTCATGAAGGTAATAAAATGGATTTAATTTATGAATTACCCATTTTTCCTTTGTTTTTGAATTATTGCTTGATTAGCCAGTAACCCAGGTAACCACTAAAACTGTAGAAAAACAAAGTTTTCAAAATGCATGTGCTAAGGATCGTCATGGAAACGTTTTGATTGACAACTATGAAAACAGGAAAGAAGAAGAAAAAAAAACAGGTAGACAAGGCGCAAAACTGAAAAAGTCGATCGCAAAAAGTGCAGAAGGCATTTTGGGGTAGAGGCTGGTAACATAACTATTCTAAACTAATTTTTCATGTTGAATCCGAACATGACTGTTACCAAGACGTATTTTGCAATCTTATACGCGTGAATGACGTATTTTGTCAATTGCTACACTGAGTCATTTCATACTAACGGCTTTTTCATGTGATTCCAAAAGTTCCCAAACTTAAAAACAATTACCATGGCTGGAAAGAGCATATCAAAATCAGTAAAACTGTGAAGTTTGAAGGATATCAGTTGAAAAATGAAAGAGATACGAATTTTCAAAAAACGAAATTTGTTTGTATCTCTTGCATAACTGTAAGTGTTTTCATACAAAATTTCGTTTTTTGAAAATTCGTGTCTCCTTCATTTTTCAACCTTCCTTCAACCTTCCTTCCTTCCTTCAACCTTTTTTCAACCAAGTTGAAAAATGAAGGAGATACGAATTTTCAAAAAACGAAATTTTGTATGAAAACACTTACAGTTATGCAAGAGATACAAACAAATATCCTTCAAACTTCACACTGTGCATGCAGTTTTACTGATTTTGATGTGCTCTTTCCAGCCATGGTAATTGTTTTTAAGTTTGGGAACTTTTGGAATTACATGAAATAGCCGTTAGTATGAAATGACTGTAGCAATTGACAAAATACGTCATTTACACGTATAAGATTGCAGAATACGTCTTGGTAATAGTCATATTCGCATTCAGCATGAAAAATTGGTTTAGATTAGTTATGTTACCAGCCTCTACCCCAAAATGCCTCCAGGTATCTGATTTATCGAAAATGCGCCTTGTCTAAGGAGGGCGCGTTTGATTGAGTCCCTTCTCCCAACTTGTTTTTGTATTTCTCTCTCTTCACTAGCCCGTATTATCCAACACCCTCCTCCAAAACCACTCTTTTTTTTCGTCTCATTTCTCCCTCCTGCAGATTTAACTATTCTTTTGAAAAAAAATTTCTACTGTTTTGAGAAAGAAGTCCATATATATGTTTTGGAAGTTATGACTCTACCTAAAGCTTTTCAATTAAGAACGTTCGCGGGCACTGTTCACGCGCACTTTTACTGCGCAGAAAATCGACATTTATTTTTCGTACCGAAAAACGACATCTTCCTAATTTTGATCCACGAATTCGAAAGAATGCCGACAATTTTGTTGGAGACCATATATTATTTGTTGTTGCCAAAAAAAAAACTTGCTTTTTTGATACGGCATCTGAATAACGTTTTTAAAACAGATGGATAGTTGGAGAAGCATTCTTGTACCTTTTTTACTATGTCCGATGATTTTTTCACGGAAAACAAATTTTCGTTCTCTTTACTTTATGCTTCGTGAAGAAGGCTCTGCAGAGTAAAATTGGCCAACTTCTCAGCGATGTAGCTCTCGCAATTTAACAGTGACCCCGCCCAACTTTTTTGGCCTTATTTGATGAGTTTCATGATGATTTATCAACATGCTAAATTGCAGCGATTTTTCATTTATTTGCATTAGTAGTATGAAAGTGCCGGTTCTGCATCCGGTGCAAGGCGGCGCCCGCCGGTGCAAGGGGGGAGTCACGCCCCCGATAGAGGAGATGTCACGCGACAGTGCTGCAAGGGGAGTCACACAACAGCGACCAGGGAGTCACGCGCCGGGGATCCGCTTGCAGGATTGAAAACTCCATTGCGCAGCAACCAAACAAATATTCCGAAGCAGAAAAACAAAATAAATTCTTTTCAGTGCGTCTGAGTAAGTTTCCATCACTCGTGCGACCGAGAAACAAACGTAATACTGAGAACTCCGTTGCGCAGCAACCGAGCAACGTTTTCGGAATTTCAAAACATGACACACTTAAGGGTCTATTGTGTTCGATTCAACCACCAGCAAAAAAACAATATGGTTGACTATCATGTTGAAAGACATTCCTGGTTTGATTTGAAAAATTTGGAACGTTATAAAATCTTCAAAATACCAAAAACAAATTCTTGAAATACTAGAGTTGGCACACTAAAAACGATACATTTTAAAAATACTTGAGAATTAAAGACACCACCGAATGCGCGCCTTTGAAACACAGTGTTTTGAAAGAAACATAATTACTGAACAAAATGACCATAAGGGATGTGTGTGTCTTTGAAACACAGTGTTTTGATTAACATAATTACCGAACAAAATGACCACAAGGGATGTGTGTGTCTTTGAAACACAGTGTTTTGATTAACATAATTACCGAACAAAATGACCACGACGGACGTGTGTGCCTTTGAAACACAGTGTTTTGATTAACATAAATACCAAACAAAATGACCGCGAGGGATGTGCGCGCCTTTGAAACACAGGTTTTTTGAAAGAAACATAAATACCGAACAAAATGCACAGCGAGGGATGTGCGCGCCTTTGAAACACAGTGTTTTGAAAGAAAACCTATAAATACCGAGCAAAATGCACACTCATAGTGCCCACAAACCCACGAAGAGTCGTCATCCCCTTTCCCCCTCCCTACCCCCACCCCAACCCTTCCGGGGGAGGGGGGGGGGGGGTTGGAGGGGTCACCACACGGACGGCGAAGCCGTCCGAAGGGGAACCTCTCATCCTCGGATCCAACACTCTCTTACGAATGAAATACTGGGAACAGTCCGTTCAAACGTCCGAACAACCGAACGACGTTTTCGGAATTTCAAACAAGATCAAATCTAATTTTATTATGTACAACAAATACTGTCTTCAGTTCCATCTGGCTTTAATATATTTATTTAAGTTACAT
The DNA here is from genome assembly GCA_029948255.1 of Telmatactis stephensoni. Classification (NCBI taxonomy): domain Eukaryota; kingdom Metazoa; phylum Cnidaria; class Anthozoa; order Actiniaria; family Isophelliidae; genus Telmatactis; species Telmatactis stephensoni. The sequence goes on from JALIZF010001352.1 coordinate 191,675, forward strand.
TCAGTTCTTAATATTTTTCCCAGCCAGGAATAGATTTAATCACGGCTCTCAATCGTTCTGAACGTCTTGGGGGTTGGAATACCTGTCCTCTGTACTTGTGCTCATCTTGATAACGTATCCACCTGAGAGGTTTTTCTTGGCTGGATGGGGGAGTAGGTGGAAACTCTCCTGGGACTGTACTCGACAGAGGAGTAAAAGGAGTTGGTTGATCCGAGGGAGCTTTTAATGGGGTCGACGGTATTTCCTGTGAACTAGCAGTTTTAAAAGGCGTTCTAACTTTGGATGTCAGACGTTGAAGAAAGGAGGGTTCTTTCGGTGTTGCTGTGGCAATACCACTGTCACTGGGCAGAGGTGCTGTAGGGACGTTTTCTGAGGTCATCACGTTAGGAGGTTGACTCTGAACAGACATGGTTGGTACGGTTGGTGTCTGTCTCGGTATCGTGAAACCGTTATTGGAGAGTTGCTGTTGATGGACGAGGTAACGAGTCAACAGTGACTCATATTGTTTGGTTTTCACCTCCGGAGGTAGGGAAGGGTCATTCAAAATAGTGTCCATCTGTTCTGCCAATTCCTGCATGACTTTAAGAACGGGTGACTGTAAGTACCCCTGACGCTCAAAATAGTTAGCCATGGTCTTCATCGAATCTGTTTGGCCTCCAGTCTGCGATAGGTGGGCGTCGTTCGGGAGAACATTTGTACGCAATCGACACTCCTCCCTGGTGTTAGGTTTGAGATCGACAAACAGGTAGCCGTACGACCGCTGAACGGCGGCCTCGTACTTTTGAACAAACTGTTCCGTCTTTCCTGGGTACATTTGTTTTCCTAATGTCATCATCTGCAATTTATCTCTTGGGTTTTTAAACAAGACGAGGTACGATGCATTTAGACTCAAGGTGCGCATGATCCTGCCTTGAAAATAGACATTTTGTAAGAGGAAGACGACACTGAGATTTCGGTGATGGGAACCCTTTGTGAACAAATTCAGGATCCGTTTGTCGTTGGAGGTCTCGGTCATTTGATCATCGATGACCATGAGATTGTTGATATTTGGATCAAAGTACCAATCTTCATCGAGGTCATGAGGTATCCCTTTGACAAACTCGATTCCAGGTATAGTTTGGAGCATCTGGTCGTAAGCTGGTTGCCATTGGGAATAACTCCAAACAATACGTTGAGGAGGGGGTTGAATGACTTGAGCTCCGTGCTCAAGTAGGTTCTGAACCCAGACCGTCTTTCCAGAGCCAGTCATTCCAGCCACTAAGGCTGTGAAGGGATGGAGTAACTGAAAACGGTCACATTTGGTTTCCACAGGCTTCGCCTGGGGATAGGGAGTAAACCGCTGACCCCCTTTTGTGCATTTTTCCTGGCCAAGCCAATACGCCCGCTGCGAATTGTCCAACTTATGAGTTCTACTTAAATGAGTGTATATGTTTTGTTGCGGCTTGCCGCATATAGGACACATCCGCACCATCTCACGTCTTTTGAAGAATGAGACCCATTCTTGAAGGAAACGCTATTTATGGGCTATGACCTAGACTTGAATAGAATGGATTTAACATTCTATCTAGTGTAGATTCTACTAGATACTAGATTCTAATATCTTCTAGATTTGAATATAGTCTAGTGTAGATTCTACTAGATTCTAGTTAGATTCTAGATTCTACTAGATACTAGATTCTAGCTAGATTCTAGTTTCCTAGCTAGTGTAGATTCTAGTATTCTATAGCTATATTCTAGTGTAGATTAATTCTAGTTTTCTATAGCTAGCTAGTGTAGATTCTAGTAGTCTAGTATATTCTAGTAGTGTAGCTAGTGTAGATTCTAGCTAGATTCTAGTAGTCTAGTGTAGATTCTAGTAGTCTAGTAGATTCTAGTAGTCTAGCTAGTGTAGATTCTAGCATTCTACCTAGATTCTAGTTAGATTCTAGGATTGTAGTCTAGATTCTAGTATTCTAGCTAGATTCTAGTGTAGATTACATCCTTCAAATTATAAAATTCCAACTGCCTTTAGTTGACAATGGAAAAAGGGATAAATAGGAATGGTTTTTTGTTGTCCTTTCATTTGATGCAATCGGCTGTGCAGAGAACATGAGCCACTTGCTAAGAGAAAATTTTGGCTATTTGTGCCATTTAACCAATTGTTCACCTAACCAAAGAAAGGTTTTACTGATCACCGCTAGTCCGGAACAGGTTCATGCCATTAGTGAAGTTTGCTCGAATTTATCAAAAGGCCTGATCCCCATAAAGGACGCACAAAAAGAAAGACTTAGAGAGCATGTGGACGACATACGTGAGTTAGCCAACCCATCCGTCCCTTTCAAAACCAAGAAACAAATTTTGGCTCAACGGGGCGATGGTTTTGTATCCGATGTCATGTCACCCCTGATGTCGGCTTTGAGCCTGTTTTTGTTATAAATATTCCTGTGTATAAAGAAGAAGCTCATTTTGACGTTGATTTTTCGAGGGAGCAACATGAAGAGAGCACGTAGCGATTCCACTGACACTGAATACGATTCAGAGCATTCTCATGACGGGAGTATTCACTCAGAACAGGACTTGTGGGACAAGGAAGATATCGAACAAGTTCTACAGGATCTCTCCCAGAGTATCCCAGAAGATAAAGCTCTAGCGTTTCTCCATACTCTGGCGGCTTCAAAAAGTATTTTATATTGGAATTCCCATGGTGAGATGCTGTATCACGAACGAAGAATTCCCGTCACCAACATGGCAGAGCTTATCGAGTATGCCATGCTACCTTTGAATCTAGATGTTAAAGTGCCCCGTGGGTTGAAAACGTTCACTCAAGGATTATCGGAGATCGGTGTTGACAAGAAACTGATCCGTAATAAGAAGTTGCTGGCGGATCTGGTTGCTAGGCAACCGGAAGAGGACGAGACAGACAGTGAAACAGGTGACGAATCCCCTGAAAGAGAAAGTTTCGAGTCGGACGGTGAAAGTGTTGGTGAAAGCTTAGAGCCAGAGGAGAGTTCCGAACCGGAGCTTTCCGAATTGGACGAGGAACCCAGAGAGTGTCACGTTTGCCGTGACTTTGTGAAGTTTTACTCAATTCCTGTGGTTGAATGCCCTTGCTGTTTGTGGCGTGAAGCATATTACTGCCGCGAAAACGAATACATCGAATGTGATGTTTGTACTCACGTCTTTCCAGCCAATGCTCAGACCACTAAAGTTAAATTTTGTCGCTGTACAGACTGTAACGCTGTACACCAACAGTCCCTAAAAACCAAGAAATTAAAACTCATGGACGACCACCAAGAAGAATCAAGTGAATTGTAAAATCGATCACTTGAATAAAAGGAATGACTTTGAGACTGATTTGTTCCTTACTAAGTGGTTCTAAATTTTGGGCTGAGGATAAATGTCCAAAATATACTGTTCTTTTTACGTACTCTCTTCATAGCTCAGTCGGTTAGAGCGCGGGACTGTAGTTCCTGAGGCCGCCGGTTCAAATCCGGCTGGAGAGACTATCTTTTTCGAGAAAAAAAAATAAAAATAAATAAATAACGCCGGAGGGAACTGAAGACAGTATTTGTTGTACATAATAAAATTAGATTTGATCTTGTTTGAAATTCCGAAAACGTCGTTCGGTTGCTGCGCAACGGACTGTTCCCAGTATTTCATTCGTAAGAGAGTGTTGGATCCGAGGATGAGAGGTTCCCCTTCGGACGGCTTCGCCGTCCGTGTGGTGACCCCTCCAACCCCCCCCCCCTCCCCCGGAAGGGTTGGGGTGGGGGTAGGGAGGGGGAAAGGGGATGACGACTCTTCGTGGGTTTGTGGGCACTATGAGTGTGCATTTTGCTCGGTATTTATAGGTTTTCTTTCAAAACACTGTGTTTCAAAGGCGCGCACATCCCTCGCTGTGCATTTTGTTCGGTATTTATGTTTCTTTCAAAAAACCTGTGTTTCAAAGGCGCGCACATCCCTCGCGGTCATTTTGTTTGGTATTTATGTTAATCAAAACACTGTGTTTCAAAGGCACACACGTCCGTCGTGGTCATTTTGTTCGGTAATTATGTTAATCAAAACACTGTGTTTCAAAGACACACACATCCCTTGTGGTCATTTTGTTCGGTAATTATGTTAATCAAAACACTGTGTTTCAAAGACACACACATCCCTTATGGTCATTTTGTTCAGTAATTATGTTTCTTTCAAAACACTGTGTTTCAAAGGCGCGCATTCGGTGGTGTCTTTAATTCTCAAGTATTTTTAAAATGTATCGTTTTTAGTGTGCCAACTCTAGTATTTCAAGAATTTGTTTTTGGTATTTTGAAGATTTTATAACGTTCCAAATTTTTCAAATCAAACCAGGAATGTCTTTCAACATGATAGTCAACCATATTGTTTTTTTGCTGGTGGTTGAATCGAACACAATAGACCCTTAAGTGTGTCATGTTTTGAAATTCCGACTCCCCCCTTGCACCGGCGGGCGCCGCCTTGCACCGGATGCAGAACCGGCACTTTCATACTACTTGCATTTTCCCGCGAGCGTTCTTAAGGATTTTAATTAACGATAGAACCAGGCGCTAGTTTTGTTAGAGTACAGACCGCGTGATTTTTTACTGTCTATTTAGGTGTCCAATGCGTTGCGGAAAAAAACTGTTTTATATATTTATCAAAATGATTTCAAGTTCTCGTACAGTTTTGGTGAAGATCAAACATTTTTCTCGACCAATCGTAGTGCAGTAACTCCACTACATAATAGGATGAAAATCTATACCATAATCACGATGGTCGGTTGCTAGGGCTTTTCCTCCCGCAAGGTTCTCAAATTTAATTTTTGGCTCACAGAGGAGTAATTTATTTTCCAAATGAAGCAAAATATTAGAACATGTTCATTAGAAAGAAAATTCTTAATTTTTCTACAATTGTTAAGGTATTTTGGAAGTTTTTTAAATTATGACGTCATAAATGATACATATTTTTAGTAACAACATCAAAAACTTGTTAAACAATGTTCAAAACTTTACAGACATTTTTGCTACTCAAAAAGAACGGTTATAGTGAAAACCCCATCTCAATCAGATTAAAGGGTACAAAGTTACAGCTAATGAAAGAAATTCAAATTTCCCGCCAAATGACCATATATGGTCAAAATTAAGGCTATTTAAACGCCAATACAATGAATGTATTGGCACAGCGGCAAACACAAAGTTGCATAAAATCAAAATTGTAGTTTTTTCAATTTGGGATGTGTGGTGTTATGACGCATTTTCGTCACAAAAACGTCATAATGACGTCATAATGACGTATCTCATGACGAAAACGCGTCATAACACCACACATCCCAAATTGAAAAAACTACAATTTTGATTTTATGCAACTTTGTGTTTGCCGCTGTGCCAATACATTCATTGTATTGGCGTTTAAATAGCCTTAATTTTGACCATATATGGTCATTTGGCGGAAAATTTGAATTTCTTTCATTAGCCGTAACTTTGCACCCTTTAATCTGATTGAGATGGGGTTTTCACCAGAAATCATAGAATTCTATAGAAAAAACTAATATAGTTTTTTTACTGTTTCTTTCCTGAATTTTTTTTCTGATGCCAAATTTGGACATCATTAATGACGTCACAATAGCGGTCTAATGAGATGTAATTGCTATCAATTAACAGGTTATTTATCAACCTACTTCCTCACCACGTTTTGTCACATTTGATGCATTCTACTTTTGTCTAAGGCCTAAAACTCTTAGTTTTGAGGCTTCCGGGAGGAAAAGCCCTAGCAACCGACCATCGTGAATATCGTGGGAAAAAACGATGGTGTGAAAATAATGGATTTTACATCATTCCACGGATATTTTTCAAGCAAAACAAAAAACAAAACAAAAAACCCTTAAGAATCTTTAGGTAGTATGCGTCATTCCATTATAATCTTTTAAAGCAATTATACCAAAACACAAAAACTAGCTACCGTAGAATGAAAGTCCATTAGTAAATCTTTTCATACCCACTGCTAAACGTTTGATGACGTCATTTTGATCGATTGGATGTGATTGGTTAATATCTCCTTCAATAGTCTAAAAATTAGTCATTGCTCAAGTCAAATGTATTGCTGGTTGCCATTTTTGAAATCTTATTACATTGAAAATTTGTATCTAAAGCATTTAAAAACCAAGTATGTTGTACAACGTAGGCTTCATATCAAATAAGTGTTTTTCTACCTTCCACTATTAAGAAACTAAATATCAGAAACATGTTTTTATGTAGAGCGCGCGCGTTGTTACATGTTATGTTTTTTCTCTCGGCTCGAGCTCCATCTATACGTAATCTTACATATATAACGTGTACAAATTCTTGCAACGGAAAGTTGTAATTCTTTCAATCCCTAATTATGAGCTTTGATTATTAAATTAATCTAAAGTAAGATGAAACAAAACACCTATTTCATTTAAAAACCGTTTTTGAGGAGAATTATTTGGATAAATCCAATTTGTAAAATGGCTAGCTTTATTCAGTATATGTATATAACACGAGTGTTGCTTTTATTTAGCGGCCAACACCCATCACGAGTATGTAATTTTTTTCTGAGAATAACAATAGTTCATTTGCAGTCAGTAGGTACTAATGCTTTCAAAAGTTGAATTGTGTTTGCCATGTGACAGGCATCATTTTAGTATAATACGCAAGTCTCTTAGGCAGCCATTTTGATATGCCAACTAGTACTTTTTCTCGAAACTCCGTCAGCCGTAAATGATTAGTTGAAAACTTTGATACTGTATCTGACTAGAAAGTTAAACAATATAAAGTGCTTCTAACCATCATACAGCAGCCTCTAGTAAGAAAAGCTATTTTAGGAACCATGCATTCAGAATTCAGTGCCATGCCTATTATCTGGAAGAGATTTTGCCACCTATAGATCTATTGAAGTTGTCAATGGAATACGTTAACATATTTTGTCAAAAGATCTAACTATTGCTTTTGTCTGAAAAAAAATCACTTACTCATCTCACGAGAGCCCTATAGCTGTAACTATTTTGTAGAATAGATTTTTGTCAACTAGAGCAGAGAGGAACGCTAGTACCAGTAGATATATTTTTATTCCTCGTACTTTAGTTAATGGCCGCGTGCTCCAGGTAGCGTCGCACTAGTTTGTTGAAGAGACATGACACAGACATGATAGTTTGGAATATAATTTGGCCACTGGTGTGACGGTTTTATTTCAAAGCGAACACTAATCAAATGTTGATATTAACTCTCTTCAGCAAAGGTGGGGAGAGCATAACCGCGCCCACCACCTGCTGAAGTAAGACTAAACAATAACAAACAGCTATGTCCTAATGCACATTATATATATTCCACAGGGAGGAGCCCGGGGAAGGAGGCGGGAAAAATGTTTCGCGTGCTGATGATAGCTAGGCTATTGCTCGAGCGATGAGATTAAGGAAGGGCGAGTGGCCTTTATAGTCACCCAAATGCCACGTGGTAGCTATTAACTCATCGCGTGACTCCTGCGGCCCGAAGGCCCCACCCTGTAAGGCATCGTTGACATATTGATTGCTAAGTTGATATTAGGTAGCTATACGTTACATAAAAATTCCATTATATTGACATATAATGGTTATTTTGTCTTACTAGTACGAGTACTGCATTGTACTTATATTTTAATCGTTTTATCGTTTTTTGAAGTTTTGTTTGTTTTCCATTTTTTTCTTTTCTTTTCTTTCTTCTTTTTTTTTTTTTCTCTTGTTTGTCCAACTTTTAACTTGCGTTTAAAATTTGGGCATACTAAATCATAATTTGATCATGAATACCTAGTGTTACGTATACGTGAGTGAATATCACTGTTACGCTCTAAACTGCTAGTAATATATGAGGGTGCCTTACCCTGTATTCTCTTAGAAGCTATTAACCATTAGAAATACGCATCCTCAAAGAAAGGCAACCAACCTAATCTATTAAACCAAGAGAAAATGAGCTCATTTTCTATTGATTAAACAATTTACTGATGAGGTTATAGTTAACTATGTGAGGATATCAACATACTTTGTTACTATTTTTGGCAACAACACTGATTCTAGCGAATTCTTCAAAACTGCAAAATTTTGTATTAACTAAAATCAGTATTTTTGTATACTCCTGGTTAACCGTAGAAAAAAACATCATCATTGTCCCAAAAAATCAATGAACTAAATATAGCCATCAAGAATTTGCTAAATTTAGTATAGTAGTCTCAAAAAGTAATATCCGTAAGGCATGTTATGCTCATCGTTTTCCTAACTTGTCACTGATTGTAACTCAAGTCGTGTTGTATCAGAGAACAGAACATAGCTACACCTGATCTATTTGTTAAATGACTTACAATACACTAGATTTGTGGACTACAGCTTACTGTTCTACATTCTTAGGATTCATTGCATGTTTATAGCATCTTCTGGTACTAGCCGGTATTTCCTACAAACACGTTTTCCGCGTTCAGATGATGTTCTCCGCACAGCAAAAGTTAAGGGAGGGGAGGGGCCTTACATGAGCCGGGAAAGCCATATTCAAAACTTGAACCTGTAGACAGGGAACTTATTTGGACCGACCAGAGTCTATTTAGTCTACGTCACTTAATTTCTTTTTTTATTTACTGCGAAAACGTAACGCTTGTGCTGCGACCGTCAACTTTAAACTTTCAGCTGGATTGTGGGCTTTTCATATCCGCCAATCATGTGAAAGGGGGCGGAATTTATGCAAATGCCCTCGATCCGACCTCGACCTACGCCAGCATATTGCGCAACTGCAAGATGCGAAATGTTCTTCCGAGCCATGCATATTTGCATTTTTAAACCTTGCAACTGCAATTACGGTGTTAGTTACTTGGCGATGAGTTCCTTTTACAGTTTTTGAGTTTGTCACTGAAAACAATAAACATTCCCAGGATTACCGTACGAAGTACATAAAAACTGACCATCATTTAGTAATGCTATGTATTGGGGATAGTGTATGAGTTCATTCGTTTCTCCAATGAAACGACCATCCAATGTGAACTTCTTAATCACTTTAGATCCATTGTCACACACCAGTAGATTGTTGTCATTATCAATAGCAAGACCATAGGGGCTCTGTAACTGACCAACAGCATAACCCTTGCTTCCAATGGTGGATAGTCGAGTTGGTGAACCATCTTTCATCTGAATCACATGAATCACTCCATTATTGTAATCACTCACGTAAAACAGTCCATTGTGTGTAATTGTACATTGTGGCCCAAAATTGCCCTGATTTGGCACAGTAAATTGATATTGATAGTCACCGTCCTTAGTAAAGACTTGAATACGACTACTATCAGCATCACTCACAATGATGTTACACTCGTCATCAACGTGTACTCCAAGGGGGTTAAAGAACTCTCCATTGCCGTTACCTTCACAACCAAAGGTGTTTCGCAATATTCCTGTAACAGTGTCCACTACGCATATCCTATTGTTGCCATTGTCAACTATAACTAAATCAATGTCGTTCAAAAATGCTAATCCTTGAGGCTGTTTCAGTCGTCCTTGCTGAAAACCCTCACCACCATACTCCCGCAACAATTCTCCGTCCATGTTGAATACTCTAACATAGTGCGAAGACCAATCTGCAACAGCAATCCTTGTGTTGGTGTTATTAACGGCGATACCCGTTAAAATTCCAGATCCAGTGTTCAATGCTTTACTCAATTGTGAAGATCTGATCTCGGCTTTAAGGTGTTGTGGGTGGACAATCATTACAAATGGACTGTTAGACACAGGGTTCCCATTCAGTTTGAATTCTGCTGTCAGTTGTCGAAGTACTTGAGGGGTGAACTCAACTTCTATTTTACCATCAGTCTTCTTGGTTCTCTCTTCAACTTTAACATCCTCTGCAGGACTGATTTGTATGTCCACCACATCACAGTCATCGTAATTGAGATTTCCTGTTGAATATTTGGTTATCAAGGATAATTTTGCTTTCTCCAAGACTTTCAGATCAGAGTCACCATGGATTTTACTGAAGCTGGCATTTGATTTCCAAGTGAATCGCACATTTCCAAGTTTAGCATTCATCACTTGTTGGCTAAAGACTTCATTGCCTTCAAAGGCAATTCCGCTTGCATCTTTTTCAAAAGACTGGTAAATCAACCTTTTAGAGCCACTTAATTCTTGATCGTAAATCAGATCACTTGCTATTCCATTTTTAATAATGTTTTTAATATATTCCTTCGCAGCTGGGATGTGACGCATTATACGCAAATTCCTGTCAGCCTTCGATTCGATTCTTTGGATTTCATTGAGGAGCTCTTGTTCTTGGTCAAGTAAACATTTCACTAGCTTTTTGGTAATTTTCTTGACTTCCTCTTTTGCTTTCTGTGCATCGCTTTTCATGTCGACAGCAGTTTTTTCCTCGCATTTCTTTTTCATGTCGTCGCTTTGGAGCTTCTCAATTTCCTCGAGGTTTTTTGATAATAAATCTTTCTCCATGGCAACGAACTCCTGCAGGGTCAATGTTTTGTGATCCTTGTGATCGTCTTTCAAGCAGAGAAGACAAATCAAGACATCACAGTCTTTACAGAAAAACTCAAAAGACTCATTCAAGTGAATCCTGCAAGAATTGTCTTTTTTCAACATTGACTCAAGATCTTCCTTCTTCATATCAGAAATGGAAATCACTTGGTGATCTTTCATAAATACTGCGTGATACTTCAGACATTCGTCACACAACGAGCGATCACAGTCAAAACACTGCCACAATGCTGGTGAATGAGTAGAAGAGACAGAACAAGACTTCTCGCTTTCTGAATACGCTAGTACTTGCAGCATTCTTGAGTAGAGAGTACTTGGCTGTAAGTCTTCCACGTCGCCTGGTACTTGAAGCAAGGATTCAAAGGAACATTTGGGACACTTGAAGACGTGGACTTGTTCTTTGGGCTGAGCGTTCCTCTGAATACAAGGCTTACAAAATGTATGAAAACATTGTAATAACTTGGGGTCTGTCATTGTGTTATTACACAAAGAACACTCTACTTCTTTTTTAAGATTGGCAAGAAAAGACTCCATTTTCAAAGGCTTTTAAAGGCGGTTTTTACAAGAAGAATTTAGACCAACTCGTGCATGTCACCCCTTAGCCTGCGTAGCTGGCGGTTTAAGGGGGAGGGGAGGGGGAAAGAAAGGAGAAGGGAGAAGAGAAACCGCCTGCCCGAAGACTAGTATTTTTCAGATCCGCCTCTTCCGTTATAACACCTCATATAAGGTGACCTTTGGTCACCTTCGACGCTTTATTTAGATCAAGACGAATTTTCTTTAAAAAATTGCCCTATTGTAAAATCAAACACTTATCAATGAAATATTTATGTTATCAATTTGAGTTCGGGGATAAATTGAACACTAAAAATCTAGAATTAAATTTCATTTCGTTTTAACGGCTTGTAAAGTTGGAATTTGATCTCTGATATCAGTGACTCCATCAAGGAAATCCATTGAAAATGACCATAAACATCATAGCCAATGTAAAAGACACCAAGGAAAAGTTACCATGTATATATTCTTTGTATTTTGATGAGGAAGATGCGATTTCTCTAATATTTGTAGCAATTTTGCTCATGGCTGGGATTTGCTGCTGTCTTCTTGCTGTCAACATGTAGTCCGTTAATAATAAGATAAATCAATTTTCGACCAATCAGAATCAGATGTATCGATTCTCGACCAATCAGAATGCTCCGTCCTCCAGCGGCCGGGAACATCTCGAAAACACATAGTCTTCGGGCAGGCGGTTTCTCCCCTCCCCCTCCCCTCCCCTCCCCCTCTCCCTTCTCCCCAGTCCCCCTTCCCTCTCCCTAATCCCCTTAAACCGCCAGCTACGCAGGCTAGTCACCCCTTTGATTCCGAGAAAAGGCGGAAGTCATTTGATCCTTGTATCTAGGATTCCGTCTTACACAGGAAGCCCAAACTAAATAATTTGTCTTATTTGTTTTAGAGAGGGTGGGGGTTGGAGGTAGGGGGTAAATCGAGGGAAAGCGCTTATTTGAAGGCGACGTTTAAAGTAAAAACGCTGAAAGCACGATGGAAGATATGTAGAGCAAGAGAAAAGCAACAAGCTTAGGAACACGAGGCGTAGCAGAGTGTTTCTCTTGCTTTTCGAGTGCTCTACATCTTCCAGAGTGTTTATATCACAGACCAGAGACATAAGCGATCGTTTTATATTGGTTTTATAAAATATTTTCGACGTTTTTTTAGTGAGCTATGTCTCTGTTCTCTGATATAAACATGCTAGCCAGCCAGCAATCAGCGCGCGCGTTATATCTCAAATATTTTATATAAGAACATAACTCAAAAACCATCAAGAGATTTGTCCTCAGATTCTCAGACATCTTCCAAAGTGATAGGATCTTGCCACTTTTGACGTTTGTTTGTTTATTGCTTGAATTTCCAAGAATTTCACATTCTTGATCAAAACAAATTACGTCATCGTACGCCCACCTAAAAGTTAATCCAAACAGTCCATTCATTATCAGCCAATCAAAAAACAGAATGAAACATTCAAGCCATTTGAATGCTAAACTGTGGGTTTTTTTTTTGATTTCAATAAAAAAATGTGATTAATCAAATTAATTCAAATTAAACCAAATAAAAATACAGCACGAATGAAATGAAATAAAATAGAATAATACCTCTTATTAACCGAGTTTTTCCACTGGCTTATGACCCGAGCGCGTTGCGCGAGGGCCATAAAAAGGTGGAAAAAACGAGGTTCCATAACTTCCCGTACGGCCCGAACAAGCGAGGTTAATAAGATGTTTATTATTAGATATCATTTTTGTATATTTATTCCAAAAATCAATCTATTTTTTTTTCTATATCAAGCACTTTATAAATAATATATTTCAAAAAGAATGACAAAAAATATATCAACATCACGACAAGTCTCTGTGCTGCATGATGAGACAAATAAACAAATAAAGACAGTAAAAGATATTGAAGTTGATAAATAGCTACGAAAAAAATAAAAGTAAGTGAAATTAAAAACACTCAATTGGCTTTACGAAAAAAAGAGTTTTCATTGGTTGTACAAATTTTTGCATAAATTATGCTGTGAGCTACGGTGAACTACCTGGAGCCCATGATTGACAGTTTGTCGAAATTTTGTTAAATTTAACGCATGAAAACTTATCCCCATGGGACGTTCATTCTAAAGTTAAACTTTATCTTGCTAATGTATATTCCTCGATGAAACATTTTATCAAAAATCACATTTCTGGAGCGAAAACATCTGCCTAGAAGAAGACGAGTGTTGGGAATCTTTGTCAGAACGCCTACAAAAGCAAGACTACAGAACACAGAACTAAAAGAACTGGAAATACAAGAATTGACGTCTTTGATTTTTAGCCGATTCTACTTTATTGGTTTTGTGCTGAAATACACTGAATATGTAGCGTTTTGTGTATTGTAGTCGAAGAAACGAACCTGCTGTTTGACCTGTTCATGCCGGCTTTGCCGACTGATACGCGCAACAAAATCGTGCAACTTGTTGCGCAACATCGTTGCGTTGCAAGTTGCAGAGCGATGTTGTTCGTATTTCCACCCACATCACAACTTGTCACGCAACAAAAATCCATTGTTGCAGGTTGTAATAATCGATGAGGTCCTCGATCTCTTCGTCACTCCATTCTTTCTCCTCTTTCGCCTTCAAAGAGCGAATTACTTCGTCATACATATAATACACAGTTTTAAAAAAAACTTCCATTTAGAAGCCTGTCCTTCTTAGCTTGTTATTTTTTTACTTCCCTCACCAAGGCAGACCGAAGACCATGAAGAATTTTCTTAAGATAATATGGAGCCATGATAAATGTATTGGAGAGTGTCTCCATTGCTGTTGTCTTTTGCTGTCGGCTTTTGTACTCTGGAACTGATGAGTCCCAAAGGCATGGGTAGTTTTCCAACTCCTTAAACAACTTAAACTTGTTTGCTTCAGTAATTTTTGAGATTTCTATGGCCTCGCTTTCTGCTACGCTTTCATGATCCTTCGTGTTTTCTTTCTCTATGTCCGCCATCTTTGTTTTCCCTTTCCCGCAAAGCATCTTTGGTCATATATCAGCAGCCAATTAGCAGCTTGTTTGTCGAATTTGTTGCGCGTCAAGTTGCAGAGAGGTGGTAATACGTGCAACAAAATATAAATTTGTTACAAAAAGTAGAAGTACTTTTTACTACTTTTTGCAACAAAGTTTTTCAACCTGCAACAATGGATTTTTGTTGCGTGACAAGTTGTGATGTGGATGGAAATACGAGCAACATCGCTCTGCAACTTCCAACGTAACAATATTGCGCGACAAGTTGCACGAATTTGTTGCGCGTATTTCCGCACCTTAAGCTCGATCGGCTAGACTGATTTCCATGAATCGACCAAGACTGAGCAAGAAATAAGCATAAATAGAGGAAGCATTGACTATAACTGAAAACAACTAAGACGTAACCTTTACTATAAATCAAGTTGTTGGCCATGTTTCCTATAGTAAACGACAAAAACAAGCTAAACAATTATTTGTAAAAACGTTAACTCTCCGTCTACAAAATATGTTACCTCTTCACTTTCTCCTTGAAAAATGCCGAGGAAAATTTATTCATATCCTAGACCAGTAAAAGGTATGAATTTGTCAACTATTCATTTGTCTTATCAGCACAAAATCCAATGTTTTCCCAATTGAATTTCTTGGGTCTCATGAATGTCCTCATTCATCGCAACGTGGCGTTTGCATTGTAGTTTCATTCATAAAGTACAAAAACTCGACTTTTTCTTTTTCGACGGTAGATAGTAACCTCATTTGCATTACAGCTATCAACAAAAAATTAGTTTTGATAAATAATATTTTTGACTTCGTAAACATTATCCACAACATGCAATAAAGCAATGAAGAAAAATTTTCATCTTTCAATTTTTCGGTCCGTACGGAAATGTACGGCCTGCTAATTGACCAATGAGAGCGTGCGTTATATGTTCGCTATATAATAAAAGAAAATATTCCACGATTCAATTGCACTAGAGCAATAACACTTAAACCGTGAAATAACTTAGTAACTAAATAGAGACAAATAGTAGCAAAACCCTTTGTATTCTATTGTTTCATCAGAACTGTTTGTACTTTTTAGTTAGTACTTGTTTCATGGTTTTAGTGTTATCGCTCTAGTTTGTCTTAAATTTTCATTATTTACGAAAGAACCAGTTACGTAAGGTAATTACATTTCAAACGTTTACTTAAATTCTACCACTGGCCATACATTACAGAAATAGTTTAAAATCGGGTTAGAGTGCTTACAATATATCCGTGAAAAACTTTGTAAAAAATTGCACTAATTTGCACTAATTAAACAATAGAAAACAAAGGATTTCGCGCTATTTAGTACAATTTAGCTCGCTATCTTTTTCACAGATATATTGTAAGCACTCTAGGCAATTGGCAATTCCTACCTTTTCCCCATTCTCATTTTATTGGTCCTAGAAAGGTTATACATTGAGGAAATTGACCTTGGCTCAGTGACTTTGGGTTTTTATAAAACACGGCGGGCAGTCTTCACTGCGCTAAGCACTGGTCTTGTGCATGGGCATCGTCAGTAGCCACTAGACAGAAAATGACTTGATACAACCAACAAGGTGAAAGGGAGATCGGAGGGAGGATGTGTCAGGACCGGAGCCAGTGCCATGTCAGGGGGTGTTGGACGGAAAACTTGGAGATAGTCGGAGTGGTTGTGCTCGTGGCCTTCCTCCTTCTCATGGGTGCACACAGAAAAATCATTACAAATCGAGGCGAGGTGCTGTTATTAACATTCGCGGTAGGTCAATTTAAATCACGAAACGCGACATGTTATACAACTTGCGATTGGTCGGCTGAAAAACGCAACGGTGTTTGTTACAAAACGCGACGAGTGTTATTACGTTTTGATACAAAACACGAAGTTATTACATATTGCGATAGAACAGTCGTCA
The DNA here is from genome assembly GCA_029948255.1 of Telmatactis stephensoni. Taxonomy (NCBI): domain Eukaryota; kingdom Metazoa; phylum Cnidaria; class Anthozoa; order Actiniaria; family Isophelliidae; genus Telmatactis; species Telmatactis stephensoni. Next base: position 207,613 of record JALIZF010001352.1, read on the forward strand.
TAGATGGCCTTGTCATAGTGCAGGAATATAGTGCACAAAAATGCATGCAGATTTGTTCAGTTTTGTGTTACAAGTAATTTCTGATGTAGCGCCACGCCCAAACCTCAATACTTCCAGTTTTACACCAGTGGAATTAATTTTCACTTAAAATTAATGAAAATAACTGTTTTCTTCCGCACTATCACCATCAACCCGTCCTATTTGGCTTAATGTTGTATGCTTTATATATCGTTTGATATGTATTGCCACACCCAAAACTTGATACTGCCAGTACACTATACATATTAGGAATATCTCAAGTCTCTAAATTATCAAAATTATTTACCTTGTTTTAAAGCTAACGAGATAAAATGATCGATACGATACAACATCAAAAACACACCTTTCCTTTGGTACTTACAATAGCAGTGTAGTAGAAATAGCTTATTGCTAATTTTCGCAATACTTAATATATTTTAAAATTAGTTTTCGCGATTTGAAACAACAGACCAGTTTCGAGTTCCTCTTTGCTCAGCCTCGCATCCAAGTAAAATATTCATGAATTTTAGCAAAAACCTCGTGGAATTCTAAAGTATTCTCTTTGTTCGTTCATTGCATTCCATCGAATTCTATGGAATAAATTTCGCGGAATCGAGGCTTAGCCTGAGCAAAGAGGAACTCGAAAATGGAGTATTTTGAACGACTTGCGCATGCATTAAATGAGTTCGCCCTGCTAGCCAATCGAATGTATTATTGATTGAAAACAAAATTCTCCTTAAAAAAGGCACGTTTACGCAATCATCAAGGCATCAAACGCGCGCTCAAATTACAATAGTTAACGAACTTTGACAAAAAATGAAGGAAACAAAATAAGAAAAATTAAAGAAAAGAAAAGAAAAACGAACAAAACTTGTAAAAAGACGTTGAAAAGATTAAAATATAAGTACAATGCAGTGCTAGTAAGATACAAATATATATCAATTGGTGTAAACAATTATATATACATAATAATAAAAAAACACTATACTGTAAAATGTGCCGGTTGTACGAAGCCTGGATAAGCGCTATCCGCGGGATAAATCTTTATTCAGCGGATAAAATTTATAGCTCTTATTCGGTGGATAACTTATCTAGGCTTTGTACAACCGGCTCTTGTTGTTTATTGAAGAACTGTTTCCTTAGGGAAACTTTAAAACTATTAAAAGAGTTCTAATCTGTTTTAATTATACTAATTGGGAGAAAGTTCAGAGGCTTGAATGTGGTAACATTAATTAATAAATGTTTGTCCACCGGCACTTTCTAACTTGCATTTAAAATTTGGGCATACTAGTAAGAGCGGTTTTCGTATGAATGGGAAACGAGTACGGCCCGTACCGCGACCGTTTAAGTACCGTTATTTCTACTAAAACGTTTGAAAATTCTGCCGTAACCATGCCGTAACCGTACCGTGACCGTACTGTTTCCCAGTCATATGAAAACCGCTTTAAATCATAATTTGAATACCTAGTGTTATGAGAGTGAATACCGCTGTTACGCTCTATAAAAGGCTTCTAATATATATGAGGGTGGCTCACCCTGTATTCTCTTAGAAGCTATTAAACATTTAGACTAAATCATGGCATCCTCATACAAGACAACCAACCTAATCTATTAAACAATGTTACTGTTGAGAATTAAACATCCGTTAAATATGCTAAAAATCAGTAAGGCACGGCCATTATTATAATTGTAGCAACAGACGTGTGTGTACAACTGTGCATGCACTATTTATAGTTCTAAATGAGAGCTAGAGTGATTTTACTTAACACATGAAAGAAAGATGTCGATTTAGTTTGTAGTAGTCGATAAAGAACACCGAAAAGTAAACAAGGGGGAGGGGAGGTAGTTAAATCAACATACCTTAAGGCTGCTATTTTTAGCAACAACATATTTTAGCAAACTTTAGCGAATTCTCCAAAACCGCAAAATTTTGTATAACTAAAATCAACATTCTTGTATATTCCTGGTCAATCATAGTAAAAATCGTAATCACCCCCCCCCCCCCCCCTCGTCCTTCCCCCCGAAAAACATCACTAAACTAAGTAGCTGCCAAATCTTCCCCTTGAGAAGTCGCTAAATTAAGGGGCTGTTTATATGAAGATGAGTTGTCCCTGGTAGCAGGGATAACTATTCTGTTTTCTTTTCCCTAGGGAACACAAAACAAAAGAGTTATTCCGGCTTACCACAGGGACAAGTGGCCTTCATATAAACAGTCCCTTTGTGGTCGCGATCGCTAGAAATAAAAACCTTATGGTGTTATGGTTAGTTTTAATATTGTTCTAAAGTAACTTGTTACTGATTGTAACTCAAGTCGCGTTGTATCAGAGAACAGAACTTAGCTACACCTGATCTATTTATAAATCTCGGCACAGCAAAAGTTAAGGGAGGGTATACGTAGGGGCCTTATATGAGCTGGGGCAGTCATATTCAAAAGTTCACCTTGGAGACAGGGAACTTATTTTGACCGTCCAATAGCCTATTCAGTCTCAGTTGCTTAATTAAAAGGGGACTAGCATCAAAATTGTTCAACATTAAATTTAGCTGAAACTTCATTGAAACTACACAGAAAGACTCTCAAAGAGTTGTTCAAAAACTGGTTAGTTTTTTTTCTGAAAATTTTCATGGGAAGTATTAGATTTTTATGAATCTTTGGAGGTATCAGTCACATCATACACTCCACGCAAAAAATTTAGCTCCATACATTTCTTAGTACTTTGTAATTGAAATATCTAAATGTAAATGTTCTACATTGAAGAAAACTGGTCAGAAAATGAATCCTTAGCTTAAACAATGTAAGAAAACTCCTTCACACAAATTTTTAGTGTCAAAGAAGTTGAATTGTTTGAGAAACAAAACATAAAGAAATGTATGGAACTGAATTCTCAGGTTGAGTGTATGGCGTCACATGAACGATTTTCATGTCGGTCCCCCTTTAACTGAATTTCTTTTTTATTTACAGCGAAAACGCAACGCTTGTGCCACGATCGTCAACTTTAAACTTTCAGCTGGATTGTTGTTTTTTCATATCCGCCAATCATGTGAAGAGTAGTATATATAAGCAGTATAAGAGTTTCTTTCTGTTTCTCTAGCCAGCATATTACGTAACTGCAAGATGCAAGAAATATCCTTCCGAACCATGCGTATTTGCACTTTAAATTACCTAGCACTGCAATTATGGTGTTAGTTATTTGGCAATGAGCTCCTTCTACAATTTTTGAGTTTGTCACTGAAAACAATAAACATTCCCAGGATTACCGTACGAAGTACATAAAATCTGACCATCATTTAGTAATGCTATGTATTGGGGACTGCGTAGGAGTTTATCCGTTTCTCCAATGAAACGACCATCCAATGTGTACTTATTAATTACTTTAGATTCGTAGTCACACACCAGTAGATTGTCGTCATTATCAATAGCAAGACCCCAGGGGCTCTGTAACTGACCAACAGCATAACCCTTGCTTCCAATGGTGGATAGTCGAGTTGGTGAACCATCTTTCATCTGAATCACATGAATCACTCCATTATTGTAATCACTCACGTAAAACAGTCCATTGTGTGTAACGGTACATTGTGGCCCAAAATTGCCCTGATTTGGCACAGTAAATTGATATTGATAGTCACCGTCCTTTGTAAAGACTTGAATACGACGATTGTAAGTGTCACTCACAATGATGTTACACTCGTTATCAACATGTACTCCAAGGGGGTAAGAAAACTCTCCATTGCCGTTACCTTGACAACCAAAGGTGTTTCGCAATATTCCTGTAACAGTGTTCACTATGCATATCCTATTGTTGCCATTGTCAACTATGACTAAATCTATGTTGTTCAAAAATACTAATCCTCGTGGATATATCAATTGGCCTTGTTGATTGCCCTCGCCACCATACTTCCGCAACAATTCTCCGTTCAAGTTAAATACTCTAACGGCATAGTGCGAAGAGTAATCTGCAACAGCAATCCTTGTGTTGGTTTTATTAACGGCGATACCTGTGAAATATCCAGACCCAGTGCTCAATGCGTTACTGAACTTTGAAGAGCTGATCTCTTCAAGGTGTTGTGGGTGGACAATCATTACAAATGGACTGTTAGACACAGGGTTCCCATTCAGTTTGACTTCTGCTGTCAGTTGTCCAAGTACTTGAGGGGTGAATATTACTTCTATTTTACCATCAGTCTTCACGGTTTTCTTTTCAACTTTTACATCATCTGCAGGACTGATTTGTATATCCACCACATCACAGTCATCGTAATTGAGATTTTCTGTTGAATATTTGGTTATCAAGGATAATTTTGCTTTCTCCAAGACTTTCAGATCAGAGTCACCATGGATTTTACTGAAGCTAGCATTTGATTTCCAAGTGAATCGTACATTTCCAAGTTTAGCATTCATCACTTGTTGGCTAAAGACTTCATTGCCTTCAAAGGCAATTCCAACTGTATCTTTTTCAAATGACTGGTAAATCAACCTTTTACAGCCGTTTATCTCTTGATTGTAAACCAAATCACTTGCTATTCCATTTTTAATAATGTTTTTAATATATTCCTTCGCAGCTGGGAGGTGACGTATTATACGTAAATTCCTGTCAGCCTTTGATTCGCTTCTTTGGATTTCATTGAGGAGCTCTTGTTCTTGGTCAAGTAAACATTTCACTAGCTTTTTGGTGATTTTCTTGACTTCCTCTTTTGCTTTCTGTGCATCGCTTTTCATGTCGACAGCAGTCTTTTCTTCACATTTCTTTTTCATGTCGTCGCATTGGAGCTTATCTATTTCCTCGAGGTTTCTTGATAATAAATCTTTCTCCATGGCAACGAACTCCTGCAGGGTCAATGTTTTATGATCCTTGTGGTCGTCTTTCAAGCAAAGCAAACAGATCAAGACGTCACAGTCTTTACAGAAAAACTCAAAAGACTCATTCAAGTGAGTCCTGCAAGAATTTTCTTTTTTCAACATTGACTCAAGATCTTCCTTCTTCATATCAGAAATAGAAATCACTTGATGATCTTTCATAAATACTGCGTGATACTTCAGACATTCGTCACACAACGAGCGATCACAGTCCAAACACTGCCACAATGCTGGTGAATGAGTCTCAGAAACAGAACAAACTTTTTCGCCTTCTACCAACGTCAAACCTTTCAAGGTTCTTGATTTTATTAGACTTGGCTGTAGATCTTTCACGCTGCTTATTTCTGGTAGAGAGGTTTGTGATGAACACTTAGGACACTTGAAGACGTCGATTGGCATGTCTTTTGATACAAGGCTTACAAAACGTATGAAAACATGGCAGAATCTTGGGTTCAATAAGTGTATCATTACACAAGGAACACTCTACTTCTTTTTTAAGATTGTCGAGAAAAGACTCCATTTTTGAAGGGATTTTACAAGAAGAATTCAGACCAACTCGTCAGTCACTCCTTTGATTCCGAGAAAAGGCGGAAGTTATTTGACCCTTGTATCTAAGATTTCTTACACAGGAAGCCCAAACTAAATAAGGCCCGTCAGATTTTTTAGGTTTGTTTTTTTTTTTTTTTTTGGGGGGGGGGGGGGGGGATTTTTTGTGTGCCAATTTTTTTCCTTTCCTGGCTTCCCAGGATTAATTTTTTTAAAACGACACCCTTTATTTACATGCTCAGGGGGGGAGGGGGGGGGAGCACCCTCACCATTTAGTAAAGTGCCTATAAAGTCTAGCCAGAAATGATTTCACTAAAAAGAACTTGGCCTCTTAAACAAAAATATTCTAAAAAGTAAGTCCTTCAATTTCTTTTAGCCGGGAAAAAGCCTTGCAAAGTTTGAGAAAAGGTACATTTTGAGCATCCAGTTTAAAAAAATTGTGAGAATTCTTGGGGAACTGTGACCCAGTATCGATGACGTTTCTAAGGAATAAAGTTAAATTTCAACGCTACAGGCTCTTAATATCCTTGTATACACCTATTTCAGAAAAGGTTGTCAGAGCTAAAGGCGATAGGCGATAGGAGATAGGTCATTAATAATAATAATAATAATAATAATAATATATTAATCTTTAGCCAGGGTAGACCCGTCAGCTAAAGCTGGTATCAATGGGTGCCCTGGTAAACTAATATAACAAAATAATAAAACAAATTAAAATGAATAAAATAGATAAAAATCCTAAAAAACACTAAGCCTAATTCCTAAAATTCCATGATTAAATTTAAATGTTAATATCATATGAACATTTCTCTTAATTTCGATTTAAATATCAATAATGAGGTAATTACTTTAACTTCTGATGGTAAATTATTAAATTCCTTGGCTCCTACATAAAAACATCCCTTTTTGGCCACTTCGGTTCTAACTTTAGGAATTACAATATCAATACCATTTCTACGAGTGGCGTAAGAGTGATTGGAAATAATATAATAATCCTTAAAAAGTTCTGGTCCATCAAATTTAAGGCATTTAAAAACAAACGTTAACCTATGTATAATACAACGTGAGTAGAGGGTTTTCCACCCCAATTGTTGAAGCAACTGCTCATGTGACAAATATTGCTCTTTCAAAACTATTTTCGCCGCCCTGATCTGCAGGCGTTCTAATTTTTCAAGTCTACTTGGTGCTAAATTATTCCATATGAAATCACAATAATCTAATTTAGGTAATACCATTGATCTAAATACCCTTTCCGCTGCTTGAATAGTAAGATTATTTCTAATTCTAGTTAATAAACTTAATTGACTAGAAACTTTGTTAAATAATTTTGTGGTATGTTCTTTAAAAGTCAAATGTTCGTCCAAGTACACTCCAAGGTATTTGTAGAAAGGCTTCTGCTTCAGAACTTTGTCGCCAAGTCGAACATCACAATTGCCAGTATCCAGGACACGTTGATTGAGCTTTTGTGAAGTTCCAAATATTACGTACTCGGTTTTCTTTGGATGAATGAACAATTCATTAAGAGAAGACCAGTTTGCCAGTTGGGATAACTCAGCGTTCAAAACTGCAATCACTTCCGTAGAACTGGAGCTTCCGTAGAAAATTACGGTGTCATCCGCATACATCAATACATCAGCAGACTGAAGACAGCCTGGGAGATCGGTCACAAACAAAGAGAACAGAAGAGGCCCCAGTAGCGAGCCTTGTGGCACACCAGATAAAACAGGTTGAGGATCCGAAAGTATACCACCCAAAGACACAGACTGTTGGCGCTCAGAGAGGTAATCTCTCATCCAGTTATGTTCTTCATGACAAATTCCAAAGAGTTTCAGCTTTTCCAATAACTTGACATGATCTATCGTGTCGAAGGCCTTTCTGAAGTCGACGAAAAGAGCGCCCGTGACAAGACCTTTGTCCATGTTTTTCCTAATTGAATCAGTTAAAAATGTAACAGCTGACTGAGTAGAATAGTTCCTACGGAAACCACATTGGTAGTTGGAGAATAACTTATTTTCTTCGAGAAACTCAACCAGTTGTTGTTGGACTGTTTTCTCCAGTATTTTGGATGCAACTGAAAGAACTGAGATCGGTCGGTAATTATCCATGTCCTCTCTACTACCTTCTTTATACAAAGGAACTATTTTTGCGTGCTTCCAATCTTGTGGAACTTGCTGTGTTAAAATGGACAAGTTAATGATGTAAGTCAAGGGAGCACTGATGTAAATGGTACCGTCTTTTAACAGTCTGGCAGGAACACAATCTAGACCAGTGGCCTTTGATGTCTTTAACTGCTTCAGATAGCTACAAACAAAGCCATTGGTCACAGTTCCTAAATGAAATCTTTGATTCGTGTAACTGGATAGGACCTGTACAGCCGGGAGACACTGCACGATCGTATTTGTAATTCTTGACTTAATCGATGAAAAATATTTACAGAACACATTAGATATGTCTCGTTTATCAGTGTAAACCTGATTGTCTGCTTTGATCTGATTGACTGTATCTGATTTACCAGGTTTATTTGGTAGCACCTTCTTAATAGTTCTCCAAAAGTTACGAGGGCTATCCAGATTTTCTTGTATCAGATTACGGTTAAAGGAAGCTTTCGCAAATCTAATTGCAGATGTTACTTGATTCCTAGATTTTCTATAGATAGACCAATCCTCATCTAGCCCAGTCCTCTTGGCTTTACGTAATTGAAAATCTCTTGTATTGATGAGCTTGGACACATGTGAATTTAGCCATGGACAGTTCGAACCTCGCACTTTCTTTGTAATCATTGGAGCATGTTTCTCACAAATGTCCAAAAAGATCTCTTTAAAGCTGGACCACGCGTCGTTCACATTCACACAAGAAAAAACTCTGTCCCATGAGACCAACTTTAAATCGTAATTAAAAGCCTCCATGTTGTATTTACTGTAATTGCGACACTTGATAGTACGTGGTTGAAATTTCAATGAGTTCATTTTGCGAATGCAACCAACCATACAGTGATCACTCAGCCCCAGAGGAATAACGCAAGATAATGGAACATTTTGCGGATGTGTGGAGAGTATTACATCAATAAGGGTGCTGCTATTCTTTGTTGTTCTTGTTGGATCTTTTATGAGCTGCGACATACCCATGCTTTTTAACATGTCTTTCAATTCCTTGGATGCTCCATCGCACCTTTGTCGAGGCAAAAAATTAGCATTTAGATCTCCCATTAAAATTATTTCTCTCCCTTCGGCCGCTGCAATGTTCATATTTTCTTCAAAAATAGAGTTAAAATCCACACTTAAGAACTGGGATCCAACAGGTGGACGATACACAGTTCCTATTAAAATGCTCCTTGACTTAGGAATTGAAACCTCGATCCAAACACTTTCCACTGAAGGCGATTCAATATCAGTACGTCTCGTAACGGTTAAACTGTCCAGGACATAAACAACGACACCACCTCCTTTGGCTTGATATTGTCTATCTTTGCGGTAGATGGTATAACCCTCAATTGCAATTTCATTATTAGAAACTTGTGAAGACAAATGTGTTTCGGAGACAGAAAACACATCAATGCCCTTATAACATTCTAGGAGTAACCTTATCTCATCCACTTTTGGCATCAAAGAACATACATTTAAATGTAAGAATTTGAGGCCACGATGGTTCATCAAATTAGATAGTTCAGGGATATCTTGATAGCTTACTGGCTCTGTCGCATCACCTCCACTATTCACGGTTGGGTTTTCTATTTGTTTTTATTAAGAAAGTCAACAATGAGACATTCATATCCAATTTTCGGAGCAAAACGAACGGAATAAAGAAACTATTTTAAAGACTTCTGGATTACTTTGGAATTTGAATGACGTATCACCTATATCGCCTATCGCCTTTAGCTCTGACAACCTTTTTTGAAATAGGTGTATATATTGTTGTTCGCTGCTATGCATTCTATTCGTAACTTCTGCTAAAAATTCTACTACTTTGATATAGCTATTTTGTACTCTTTCTTTGAGTCTAAATGCCGTGACTATACACACACTAGTACTTGTCCCTTAAAGTACGTCGCAATTTGCCTTAAACTACGTTACAATATCAAAGTTTATTATTAACCAAATGAGTTTATTGTTAACCAAATTCGTCCCAGTCTTGCAAAGAACGCGGCTTTTAGTCTGGAGAGACAGTTTCGAATGGACGGGAACACTGGAAAAAAACTTTTCATCTTTGATTTCGCTTTAATTATATTTTCCCAAGATACTCAACTTTTAAAAAATGTACATTTTCGCTAGGGTTTATAGGGACTTTAAAACCCATTGTTTCTTGCAAGATATTTTTGGAGATCATTTTCATGCTCAGTGGGGAAGGGGACAGGTCAGTAAAACCACTTTTCCTTGCACAATTTTTATTTTTTTGAAGCTGTTGCAATGCACGATATTTTTTTTTCTTAGTTTAAAGCTGTGCTCCGATTTTGTTTCTTTTTTTCTTTGTAATTGCCAAATTAGTCCAGGAAAATGGTACAGAATTATTCAAATTTGTGTAACGTGCATATATTTTCCGATTTTATTAATGATATATTCCATCACAATAAAACTTGAAGTACTTGTTTTTAGGCGTGGCTCCATATCTAGGATTACTTTGGGCCTGCTATAGTTCTCCAAGTAGCATTTAGGGGGCGTGGCCTCAATAAAAAAATTACTCAGCATACTCTACCTTATCACTATCCTTAATTACGCTTTTTTGTATCAACATTAGATTCTCTTTATCCTTGTTTCTCAGATAATTCATTCAAAAAATATCGATATGTAAGTAAGTGAGTTCTGGGCGTGGCTCCACCTCCCGATCGAATTACTCAGGACATGAACCTCTATCAATATATGTGCCGAATGTCATGCTTGTTACACAGTTTCAACAATTCCACCATTATAAAGCTGCACCATTTTCCTGGACAACTGAATAGAAGTTTTGAAGTTGAGTGGTGAACATGAGAATTTTCTTTCATTTCTTGTCTACTTAATAGCGATATCTCGAAGTAGAAACTTCTATAATGTCGGTTTAGGGAATACTTAAGATTATAGGCGATTATTTTAGACATTGATGAATAAAATATTATGGGAATTAAATTAACGCCCCACGAAATTTAAGTATTGGAAATTAGCGCGACTTAAATTACTGCGAATCGAGGGCGAAAATAGTCTACTTCCAAATGAAGAAAATTAACGCGAAAGGCAAGCCAAGATATCCACTTAAATGAAATCAACGCGATGGACACAAACAATCTGCGAATATAACACAAAGAAAGTTTATTTCACTCGGTTAACAATTTTTAATTAATTATAACGGCAAACTTTCAAACAATTTTTTTCTGACATGAATGAATTCATAAATACCTGTTTTTAATTTCCACACTGTTTGGAGATATACGTTTGGAATATAATGCAAAAGCTTTATCAACATACTAAAAGCAAACAGTAAGTGATAACATGACGATTATGCGCGAACCGCTGGACCGGAAGTGGCCGCAATTATGGTTTTAACCTGGCTTAGTGCTACTTCTCTCATAAAGAGAGTCGCATATAGTCTCCCCAAAGTTTTTCGGAGCATTACAGTCGAGTGCAGAAGTACGAACAGCTAGAAATTATCCTTTCAAAATTATCCATTTGTCCAAGACAATATATACAAGTTGGAGACATGCATGCGCAGATGTTATCCGTGACTTGCTGCTCTAAAAGCAAGAACAGATGAAATCTCGTACTCTGTTGAAGATAGAATAATATATTGATGATTCCAAAGAAATTTGAACAGAAATCATTTCACCCGATGTCATGATTGATACCTCATCTGACAGTGAAAACGAAGAGCAAGTTGCAGAACTGTAGAATAAAAAACTTTTCTGACACTGAAATTGTTGTTTATATGAAATGACTTTTGTTATGTTATATCTACTAAACTAGCTTTAACGTTCAGTTTCTGAAATAAACAGTTTTTCAAAAGTAAATTACAGATAAAATTGCTAGAAATTCATATCGTGGAAATTAACATTCCACTTTATTAATGAAATGGAAATTAACATTAAAATAAATTAACACGACTTAACACAATTTTTTGAAATTCCGACGTCAATTTCATGAAGCGTTAATTTTCTATAATAAGGTAGTTTGTGAATTGACTTTGTTTTGAATTCTTTTTAGATATGGATTACTGGAACAACTTGTCCGGTCGTTCATACATTTCTTAGTTAATTTCTTAGCACCAGGTAATATTTGGAGTTTTTGAATGGCTGTATCTCGTTCAAGTTGATCCGATTAACACCAAACTTCGGAATTTTGTACAGCTCGATGTGCCCGTTCTGATTATATGGGTCTTGTATTGATTATTACAATATCAAGAGACTTGTACCAGTCCCTAACGGCTTGAAATCCGGCAATGAACTGAATTTGTTCGAACTAAATTCGAAAACAACTCGGATTGTGCAATGCTTCCGTCAAAGCATAGTTAATAAAGGGGACTATTAACTATGGTCTTAGATATGCAGTCCTGATAACATATGCTCTTTCAGATAGTCATGAAAAGACTTAAAACTCTTGTATGTATTCAAATTTCATATAAAATGCAACTCTTTCAGATTATTGATATACAGTACTATAGTAAATTCTAAGTTATTAAGGTACAGTAAACAACGGGAAAAAATGACACACTAGCCTATAATAATCATAAAAATGTTTTTAAACGTTTCAGGATAATAAAATTTTAAAAATAAAGTCGATTTTAATCAACTTGAAATTTCTAAAATGGTCTTTCCTTGCCTTGCTTGTCACAGAAACGGCTAATATATCGAAGGTTTTTAAGTTAAGATGACTGACTACTTTGGAAAAAAATCAGCGAAGAGTAGTCGATCACCTTTAAATATTTCAAAAATCGGCTATTGCCCTCTGAAAAGGCAGCCAAGAGCCACCTTAACTGAGGTCTCCATTTACCTCAATTTTTATTTTCACAGAGTTTGTACAAGTTTGACTTTGTTCATGATGTGTAAGGGCTCCTTTACGTATAAAGCCCTTTCCACAGGTTTTACACTCATACGGTTTCCTTTCAGCGTGAGTAAAATTATGAATCTTAAGGTGACTCTTTTGTATAAATCGCTTTCCACAGGTTTTACATTCATGTGGTTTGGTGCCAGTGTGAATGCGTTCATGGCGTTTAACATCTCCTTGTTGAGTGAATCTTCTCCCACAAACTTTACACTCATATGGTTTTGTACCAGTGTGAGTGTGCTCATGGCGTTTAAGATCTCTCTGTTCTGTAAATCTCTTGCCACAGGTTTTGCATTCACAAGGCTTTGTACCACCGTGAGTGTATTGATGACGCTGAAGCACCCCTTTGTGTAAAAATCTTTTACCGCAAGTTTTACATTCATGTGGTTTTATGCCATTGTGAAGCAATGCATGGCGGGTAACTTGATCTTTCCTTGTAAATTTGTTACCACAGGTTTTGCATTCATAAGGCTTTGTGCCAGTGTGGACATATTCATGACCTTTTAGCTCTTCTTTTCTAATAAACTTTTTACCACAGGTTTCACATTCAAACGGTTTTTCACCAGTGTGAATGAATTCATGACGTATACATTGATCTTTTCTCATAAATCTCTTACTACAGGTTTTACATTCATAGGGTTTGCTGCCACTGTGAATCATTTCATGGCTTTTAAGGTGATGCTTTTCAAGAAATCTTTTGCCACAGATTTTACATTCATGTGGCCTCACCCTGTTGTCTTTCTCAAACTGTTCAATATATTCAGAAACAAGTGATTGCTCAGTGCTTTTTGATGGGTGATCACCTCCACTGTTTGCACAACCATCCAACACAGTGCAGTCTTCTGTAACCTCAGTCATACCTTGGATTTCACTTTCACCATCAAATACTGTGTTCTCACTTTGTCTAGATGAACCAAACTCTTCCAAACTTTCCACCAATGGACTTTCATCATTATTTGTCAGAGTACAACAGCAATCATCAAACACTTCACTCTCAGTAGTGCTTCCTGGATTGTTGTCTGCTATCTCTGCTGCCACAAGTTCAGATTCATGTTCATAATCAAGTATTCCATTGCTCCTTTCTACCGATGTTGGTGGAGCATCCTCAACCATCTGTGAACTACAGTGGCTTTCAATGTCAAGACTGTTTGACTGTATCAAACCACCATCTACATGTACAGACAAACATCCATTACTACATCCATAATCCTCAGTTTGTGTTCCCACACAGACAAGTAGCCGTCCATAAATAGGTGTTCCATCTTCATAGCCCTAGGATGAGGACAAAAATAATATCAAATAACTTCAAATGGCACTGGATTAGCCATAACCCTACCCTGCCAGAAAAGCTTTAATTCCATTTAACCGGAATTTACCGGACTTCGTTGTCAGAGTGCGGCTTTATATTCGAGATACGATACGGTACACGAGTGTTTACGTCGATGAATTACAGACATCTAAAGTGCTACAGTTAAATAAGCACGTTTTTGGGCATTGGGAGTATTGCTGGGGGTAGTAAAAGCCAAGTGGAAAAATCATGGAAATTCCAGGGGGTGGGGGGATCTTTACCCTGGGTGCCAGGGGTTTATCGTCTCGTTCCGACGTTTATTACTTGATAGGAGAGTCACACGACGTTTATTTTCGCTTCTCGCGCCTTCGGCGCTCGCCAACTCTCTCTAAGCTCTAAGGAAAGCGAATAATAAACCCCTGGAGCCCAGGGTAGGGGATCTTATGAACACCCCTTGGAACGGAAATTCCGGGGGGTATGGGGGTCTCAAAATAAAAATCCCTTCGTGGGGGGGTATGGATATTTTCTGGAACTACACATTTGCATATATCCAATTATACCCCCATCACTGAGGGATTTTGGAATTCTGGAGGGGAGGGAGGGGCTTGTCAGAGAAAAAACAAAATTAAACTATGGGATCCAAAGGATAGGGGGGGCCATTTACACTGAATTCCCTCTGTGGTAAGGGTATGGATATTTTCTGGAATTATACACCCTTAATAGTGAATAATAATCTGAATAAGAAGATTCATAAAGCAGTCTAGACTGCAAGCAGTCCTCCTTTTCCCTCCAGAATCCCAAAATACGAGTCCGATCGGAAACAAGGACGAGCGTGTTTCCAATCGGACTCGTATTTTGGGATTCTGGAGGGAAAAGGAGGACTGCTCGCAGTCTAAAAGCAGTCAGGTCATTGTAGTAACATGATGCCATCATGCAGAGGTCCTTTTAACCTTAATTTGCACAGACTATAATTACAGGTAGTACTTACGCAATGGTCTAACTCAAACCCCTTTAACTTGAAAATCCCTTTATCTTGAAATATCTACACACCTATTTCCCTTGAGTCATTTTTTTCCAGCCAATTACTCTCAGAATCCCTACTATCTCGAACAATATACTGTATTTAATATGTGCATGTAATACCTACATTAGAACTGCCTGGCCATCTGTGTTCTGCAGTCACCTTGTTGTAATAAAACAGTAGCTTTCCTGACTTACAGAAGAACACCATCCAATCTGTATTCATTGTTGATGCATGGCTCCTGCATGGTTTGCTAAATACAACAAGACTGTTTATTAGATACATGTATTATTTTATAGATACTTCTGCATGTGCTTGAATTATAACATTGACCAGTATCTTATTACAAAGCATTTCAATTTCAATCAGGATTCCATAGGATAAGTTATATACAACGTAAGATTTGTACCAGAGTATACTGAGAATGCATATATGATGTGATTTGAAATTACTTTTGGTAAGGTAACTAGGTAAATGGTAAATAACCGTGTATTCTACGTCAGTAATTTGCATTGGTGCATTCTTTACTCTCAACCCAGGGGATTTGGATTTATAAGGCCTATAGCTCTCGAAAGTATAAACTGACCTTCTCGATGACTTTGGGTTTGGTACCAACCACTCACTGCTCGATCGGCTCGGATGCTTGACTGAAGATCGTAGTAAAAGAATCAGTTTCAGTGATGACGTGCTCTACAATTATCAAATGTTGTTAAATGGTGGATTATTTGACGTGAAAGATAGAACTAAGCCGAAATACTGTACATGCATACCTGCACTTTTGTTGTTCTTACTAGTGGACTTCCTGTTGTATATCATCAAAAAGGTTACCGCTGAACAGCACATGCTACCTACCACAGGAAGCCCGAAGGGATCGGTCATCGTTTTTCTAAGGGTAGCTTATGAAAAGAAAGATAGAAAGAAACAAGCAAACAAACAAACAAAAAATAACCTGTTGTCATCATAAAAGCGTCAAGCCGAGACTTCAAGAGTCAAGTTTGCAGTCGAAACTCAGTTTTAAGATCCCGACTTACTCCGCCAACCCCTCCCCCCCCCCCTCATTCCCCCCACCCCCGCCCAGGGGAGGACTCCGATCAGAAATGAGCATTGCTAGGACGATTCTAATGATCTGACTTGTGCCCCTTGAGCACATCGATAAAGGCGTTTTTATTTTTTGAATTGTTCATTTTTTCGTTTTTGTACCTTTTAGGGTAGAAATCAATTATTCTTGCCACTCCCACTGGGATAAGACTCAGTAAATTGTTTGATTGGAGAAAGGAATTCACTATCAAATTTGTCACATTGATATTAGTAAAACTGCAAAGTTTCGGGGAAATTGCTCTTAAACTGACAAAGATATATGAAATTGTATGAAATGGCAAAAAAATAAACTTGCCAACTTGAAACTTCAGTGATATGAATTTTTATATCCAGTTAGCATTTTTGAGAAATGTCAGGAGCCCATTATTAATGGACGAGTCTCGATATGATGCTAAACACACACATTTCTTTAAAAAAATTCCACAAAAATATTTAGCTCCAAAAATTCATGACTTCGAGTTAGTTTAAGGACAATCTAGTTACGAAACTCTGCAATTTTACTAATAACGATGTGATGAATTTAATAGTAATTTCGTTTTTTCGATAGATAAAATATTTTATGTCACGATAACGTGATAAGGGCCAGTATATTATTTCCACGGAAAAACTCAAACCATCTTCAGTCACCCATAACTTTGGCGCTATTCAGACTACTCGAAACTACTTCAAAATTTCAAGGTTTGCTAACTTTGATGCCTCTTCGTTTCAAATACAGAATCCCCATTGTTGGTATTGTTTATTTACTTTTTGTTTGTGTGTTTGTTTGCTTGTTGTCCATCGATTAAATCATTCATTCATCCATTCCGTCATTCCCGCGATGGATCCCGCGGTTCAGGGTCGCCGCACCCGTTCCGGGATTCCTGTGGTAGTTTTCGGAGAAGACTGGGGACCTATAGCTACCGCTGACCAAACATTGCACCACGAGTTTCGTTCCTTTCAACTTTTCTTCGAGAAGCCAAACACAGGACAAACATGCGCTTAGAAAAGTGTTATTTTTGTGCTTCTACAATTTATCCAGGACATGGGATTTCGTTTATAAGGAATGACTGTAAAGTGAGTATTTTATTGGCAACTTATGAAGGCTTTAAATCGAATTGAACGTTCAAAATCCTACTTAACTTTAAAGACATATAAAAAATTAGAATTTGTTAGGAAATTTAAACTTAAGCTTAATGCTTGCTCTCAAGCTTAAGATTTATAAGAAATAACAAAACTTATTGTAAGCATAAATTACTCTAGTTTTACGCATACTCGTGTTTGAAATTTTCCTAAAACATGTTCCCCAGATAATAACACAAAAAATATTAGATCAATGGTGTGTTTGTACGTAGGATTCATTATCAGGAATAAAAAAGGTCAACTAATAAAATAAAATTGTTAGATAAAAATAAAAAATAAAAATATTGTTAGATTGCCATTAAGTTAAAGTTATTTAACTTAAAGGTCTTATTTTGAGAAAATTTAAGAAAAGCAGCATTTGGAGTGAAAAATATTTTAAATCCAAACATCAAATATTGTGACTTGGTGGCATTTGACATTGTCCCAAAGTGAAAAACCTTAGAACAGATTCCATTGCTGGATTTCAGCTGATGAATCTCATCTGCTTCAAATGGTGGAAAACTTGTCTTTCAGCTGATAAAAATTGCAATGAGATTGAAAAATGGCATCATGTGATACCCAGCAATATGAGCGTGACATGGCCGGGAGGGGAGTTTATCAGTTACTCAAATTACTGTCACGAGTTATCAAGTGACGTAAAATATGGTCGCTTTACTTTACTTTACTTAATTACTTTATACGTACATACTGCATACATAATAAATTGAGCTGCAACTAGGACTCAAACCATTACCACAGAGGTGAATGGCAAGTGCTCACAGCACTCAGCCAACCATTAGCCAATGCTATTTGGCTGAATAGTTTTCTCTTTTCTGCAGACTTTCAGATTCTGTCGGTCAAAATGCCACAAGAACTTCAAGATGAAAAGAAATCCCAGAAAAATCAAGTGGACTAAAGCATTTAGAAAAGCTGCTGGAAAAGATTTGGCAATTGTAAGCACATACATTGTAAATTTTGTGTTTCTTGTAAGACAAATATAATGATTGTATTGTAGTACACTGGCCTACATGTATTTTACCAATAATAGTCCACTTCACAGTTCCCTGCACCATCTTGAAAGGTAGCTAAGTTGCCTTTGCATCGAGAGAGACAAAACAGTGTAGCTTACAATTATGATAGATATCTTTTTTAACACCTAGGACAATTATTCACGGGTCTCTTTCATTCCAAGCTCATCGTTTGTCTCGCTTTGATGCAAAGGCATGGCTACCTTCCAAGATAGCGCAGGGAACTGTGAAGAGGACTATTAATGGCAGCTTTGGACTATCTGTTTTTTGCCTTTTATTCTGATGAAAAGAAATTGTTTCAAATGGATTTCAATGGATTTACACGTAATATATAATTATATTTATTTTGTTGTGTATTTTAAACTGATGTCATACCTTTCAGCAATAATTTTAATTGATACATGTACTTGCACCATGTCCCATCTACACTGTACTGGGTCCAGTTGTTTGAAAGTGGGTAGCATTAACCCAAAATATATTACTGACACATTATAAACTTTTCCTGGTGATATCTCAAGTAGTGATATTATTATCTATAAGCCTTTCTTTGCATTTCTATAAAAATACATTGTACAGTTCTGTACATGTTCCCATGAAGTTTTGTTGTTACAATTGTTCATTTGTGTGATTTTGATATTTGTGTAGGATAATACATTTGAATTTGAAAAGAGAAGAAATGTTCCTGTCAAATACAACAGAGAACTTTGGAGTAAAACTGGTATGTAATGTACATTTATTTATTTTCTATGTTGTTGTTTAAAATGTTTTGGTTTAAACATTTTCAAACCAGTTTTTCCCCCTGCTATTTATATCTGTAACAACCCAGGTTGACAATCTTGGTAAGATCATGGCAAGATCATGGCAAGATCTTTTCAAGATCATGGCAAGATCATGGCAAGATCTTGCCATGATCTTGGAAAGATCTTGCCATGATCTTGGAAAGATCTTGCCATGATCTTGCCAAGATCTTACCAAGATCTTGCGAGATTTGTTCCATGATCTTGGATGATCCTTAATGATCTTGAAAGATCTTATCATGTAATCTTGGCAAAATTAATGACTCTTATGCAAGATCTTGTAAGATCATGCCAAGACCTTGTAAGATCATGCCAAGATTGGTATAAGATCTTGTAAGACCATGGCAAGACCTTGTAAGATCATGGCAAGATCACAACAAGATCTTGTAAGATCATGGCAGGACCTTGTACAATCATGGCAAGACCTTGCCAAGATCTTTGCAAGATCATGGCAAGATTACAATAAGATCTTGTAAGGCCATGGCAAGACCTTGTAAGATATAATGGCAAGATCTTGCAATATTTTCATGGATGCAGGTACATACTGTCACAACATTAAAGCCACTCATAGTGTATTAAGCAATTTATTCCTTTATTTTCAATTGATACTCTAAATCTATTTAAAAAGTATATACATTATTAATCATTTAATTAATATAAATTAAAGCTCATGCTACAGTAACATTCTTGTACATCCATATTACATGTATGAATAATTGACTCTTCTTATGCTAGAGAATATGTCAAAATGTCAAAAATATATTCAATCAAGGAATTCATTTTGGCTTGTCAAAAATAGAGAACTTGCAAAATTTGAACATTGGACTAACTAATAAAGATACATGTATGAATTTTTTTAAAGCTAAATATTTTTTAGGAAATTTTGAATAATATTTTCTCTGTTAGTGAAGCCCAATTCATTTTTATTTTTGAAGATATTTCTTACAGTGGCAGTAAGACGAGAAGAGTCAATTATAAATAAATGTTGATTGACCTTAAATGGAAATAAAATATCAGAAAACTTCAATCATTACTTGCATGTTCCCTTTTTAAAATGCTCACTATTTGTTTTATGGGAATTGAAAATATATATCTTAAATTTGCACGGACTGCATTGAGCAATAAGTAAGCCACTCAAGCAATAAACAATTCATTTCTTTATTATGACTCTCAAGCCTTTTATACAATATATTTCCAATGAAAGATTACTTTAAAATTAAGTTACTGCAACTTTGTAATAATTATGATTTGTTTGGACTTTATAAGTCTTGTAAAACATTCACTTTTCTATAAGATTATCTTGCTTATCAGTACTCATCAATACAGATAATTGAAACTTTGGTTCTCACTATATATTTGCCTAATCTCCAAGTGAGAAAAAAAGCTTTGCTATGGGACTATGAAATTACTAGTAATGATCTCTCTCTCTTTCTTTCTCTCCTCTCTCTGAAATGTTTAATAACATGTTACCAAATAAATTTCTACAAATGGTTTTAATTAATTAATTCAGAAGAAAAATTCAAGTAAGTTATGTTGTATCACTTATCTGTTGGCTAGTGATCAAGTACAATCCTTGAACACACGTGGAAATCATATAATTCAAATGCTGGTAGAGTCTGCTTGAGTTTAAACACAGTCTGTTGTCATAAATTATCTCTTGCTTTTCTAATACATCTTGTCCATAACATCTATAAAAATAAATCATAATTACTTTTAATGTTTCAAGGTTTGAGCGAGAAGGATTGTGGTGTTTCATTATCAGTTTAAAAGAGGACGGGGTCGAAACCGCCAGCTCACGTCTTCAAGCCAGCTTGTATTATACAAATTTTGTGACTTGATTATAGTTACCCTTGTAGAACCAGACATATGTAAAACCTATGTCAATACTATTGTTTTACTATGTTGCACTATGTTCTAGCTATGCAATGCTTGTGACTGCCTATGTATTTAGTATGTGTACACTACAATCACATAGTCTGTAGGTATTTAAAATATAGTTAGAAACTATGTCAAAGCTATATGAATACCAAATAGTCTTTACATACATATGTCAAACCTATGTACAATACTGGCATAGCGTTTGTATAGCTATGCATTTGCTATTTAAGCAAATGCTACTCTATGTATTCACTATGTGATAATGCAACATAGAGTTTAAATATCATTAATGACAAGCATAGTTTTTGCATACTCTTATGTATTTTCTATGTAGTCTTTATGTATTGACTATGTGATAACATACATATAATTCACATAGTGTATCAATATTTAATAGCTTTTGCATACTCTTATGTATTTTCTATGTAGTCTTTATGTATTGACTATGTGATAACATACATATAATTCACATAGTGTATCAATATTAAATAGCTTTTGCATACTCTTATGTATTTTCTATGTAGTCTTTGTGTATTGACTATGTGATAAAATACATATAATTCACATAGTATATCAATGTTAAATACCTTTTATACTTCTATGTATTTCCTATGCAGTCTGTATAAATTGCTGGTAGTAAAAAACATTGAAAAATGTGAATCTTGGAAAATTCTGACACACATTAACATCATAGAGCTTCATTTATGCTGCTGCTTTGAAAATTTGAAATCTTATTTGTGCTTAACATTTGCTGATGTGTTTTCTGTAGCTGCAAAATAACCTTGAAAGTAATATTTTGTTGTTTCTTCTCTTCTTATGACATTTCACTTTGCTTGGGTTTACTTTCCCAGTAAATACGAGAGGAACTGGTAGCTAATATCGGAAATGGCCAATGAAAGACCATCTTTTTATCATGTGACTCATTTGAATATTTGGCGCCTTTGACTGCCATGATCGTTATATATGCTTGTAAATCGTGAATCTCTGCTTGAAAATCCTTTGTTTTGTGATAAAAACTGGCTTTAATTGTTCCTCGGTTAAGCTAGGAATTAATCTAGAAAGATGTCCAACCATATGGAATAATATTTAGAAGAATAACTGCTTGAAAACCGTAGAGAACTCGATGCTGAAACCGGTAAGCCTTTACATGATTTAGACTTTCCACCTGGTACATACGTGTGATCATCATGCTTAAATTAAAAACTTTGATTCAAACAAACTTATAAATTAATGCTTAACAATTCAGCTCAACTTTGACTGCACTGAGTCAATCTATCGAGTCAATTGAGTCAATCTATTCAGATGTTTAGAGTAGACATTTTTGACAGATTTCCACATGTACAGTTGGTATTCTGTAGTCCTTGAATTGGTTTTTAACTGCAATAATTTATTATTAAGAACCTGATTGTTTTATGATTTTCAGGTACATTGTACTGTGCTTAGTTTACAACAAGCCAAGTGTCCATATTTAAAGCAGTAGACCTAATATATGGAGGAGAACTGAAGTAGTGTTGCAATGAATGGAATTTGTAACATCAAGCACCACATCATGCAGCGGTTTCAAGCAGTAATTGATTTGTTAGAGATATGTAACACTTCAAATTATGGAAGTCTTAAGTTTTGATCAACATTCAGATGACTGTAAATGCATTGCAAAGGATCATATGATAGTATACAAAGACATTTTATTGTTTTGACTTAAAAAGTGTTCATATTTGTTTTATAATTTTATTTCATGCATATATAGTCGACCAAAACATAATCTTTACTCATATTAAAGTATCAATGAAGTTATCATGTTTTTTATAGTATTTCATAATTTTAGTACTTAATTTAGAACTATTTTAGAATATATTCCATGCACTTTGTTGGAGTGAAAATCATATAATATGCTATTTCTATGTATATGCTATTCATATAATATGCTATTTCTATGTATATGCTATTCATATAATATGCTATTTCTATGTATATGCTATTCATATAATATGCTGTTTCTATGTATATGCTATTCATATAATATGCTGTTTCTATGTATATGCTATTCATATAATATGCTGTTTCTATGTATATGCTATTCATATAATATGCTATTTCTATGTATATGCTATTCATATAATATGCTATTTCTATGTATATGCTATTCATATAATATGCCGTTTCTATGTATATGCTATTCATATAATATGCTATTTCTATGTATATGCTATTCATATAATATGCTATTTCTATGTATATGCTATTCATATAATATGCCGTTTCTATGTATATGCTATTCATATAATATGCTATTTCTATGCATATGCTATTCATATAATATGCTATTTCTATGTATATGCTATTCATATAATGCACTATTTCTATGTATATGCTATTCATATAATATGCTATTTCTATGTATATGCTATTCATATAATATGTTATTTCTATGCATATGCTATTCATACAATATGTTATTTCTATGTATATGCTATTGGAACCCTATTTACATGTATGCCCTATTTGCAACACTATTCATACCATATGCTATTTCTATGTGTATGCTATTCAAACCCTATTTACAAGATATGGTTTGTCTATGTAAAAGCTATTCAACTAACACCTCAATTTGTCTTCTACGCATACATAGCTTTCAAATACTATGTAAAGCGTTCCAAATGACTAGCGAAAACATAGCATTTTCTATACAATTTACATAGTATCTGCATAATTGCCATATGCATAGTTTTTAAGTAGTTACAACATATGCTTTACATAGCCTCAGTACATAGGTTTTACATAGGTTTTACATATGTCTGGTTCTACAAGGGTATGAACAGTAGAAGCTACTCTGTTTATAGAAATGAAATTTATAAATACTTCAAGCTTTCATTGTTTAATATAAAAAGCAAGAACTTACCGGCTGAATTTTCAAAATTGTGACTCGATTCTTGACCGTAACATATGAAGTAAAAATAGGTCGTTGAATGCCCCAGAAACCGTTCAGACTTCTACTTCTCCAAGGCCTTGCTTTTCTCCTAAACAATGCCTACCATTTACAGTAATTACTACGTTTTTCTGCTCCATTTAACGGCAATAAAAGCCATTAAGCATTGGCGACTTTTCCGTAGATAGAACGTTGTTGATTTCAGCACCGAATCCGCCAAAACCATTTGAATGCAATTACGTGATTGAATACTTTGTTTTCATTGGATATTTGTGAATATCCGCTGGTCAGTCAGCCTGCACCTTCACTTGAGAGCCGCCATGTTTGTCTAATACGAACTTGAAACGTGGGTCAGAACAAAAGTTGAAATATCTGATATTTCTCAATCAAAAATTGTCAATGGCACCAAAATTTTCAAGACTCTCAATCGCTATGCATTTTTTTATAGCAAACAGGATGTATTTCTGCAAAAATATCGCTGGATCAAAGCTTTTATCTATAGATGTACAGACTGTAGCAAGCACGTCACCAGTTATCACTTATTAAATCTATTTGTTTGCAAAAAAAAAAAACTATCACATTGCCGTAAAGGTTATTTTTGAGTGAAACCCTTCTTTTTATCCTGTAAAATCTTGTCAACTGTCCTTGAAGATTCTGCAAAAAACGGTCCAAGGTCTCCTTCAAGATTATATATGTCAAGATATTTGAAATCTTCTCAAGATCTTTGATCTTGTCAGCTGATAATCTTGGTAAGGTCTTGCATTATAACAAGATCTTGTCAAGTTTATGAAGCAATCTTACCAAGATTATCTGCCAAGACCTTGCCAAGATCTTTGCAAGATCTTGATAAGATCGTGCCAAGATAATCTAAGATCTTGTTATGATCTTGGCAAGATTATTACAAGATCTTACCAAGATTACATACCAAGATCTTGCCAAGGTCATGGCAAGATTATAACAAGATCTTGTCAAGTTTATGAAGAAATCTTACCAAGATAATCTGCCAAGACCTTGCCAAGATCTTTGCAAGATCTTGATAAGATCTTGCCAAGACAATCTTCTAAGATCTTGCTAAGATATTGGCAGAGTATTGCTAAGATCTTGCCAAGATCATGGCAAGTCCTTGGCAAGATTATGACAAGATCTTACCAAGATTATGTGCCAAGATCTTGCCCAGATCATGGCAAGATCTTCCAAGATCTTGCCATGATATTGGCAAGATAATCTTGGACAGATCTTGGCACACTTTTGACAAGATCTTGCTATGATCTTGGCAAGATCTTGATAAGATCTTGGCAAGATACCTGTTTGTCAAGATCTTGACAAGGTCTTGGCAAGATCTTCCAAGATCTTAGAGGATCTTCCAAGATCTTGACAAGATGCTCAACCTGGGAATTGAAGGGCTCCCTATTAAAATGGCCCAAGTGACTTTTTTTGATGATTTTTTCAATGGTATAAAATGATATCAATTAACTTTCCTGTGCCAAAAAATCAATGTCTAGACATTCATCAAAAAGTCACTTTGGTCATTTTCACAGAGAACCCTTCAATTAGACCTTGAGGACAATGGACTACATGTACAAGTTCAGCCTAATGGTCTATTGACTCGTAGTCCATGAGACCAAGCAATCTAATTGTTTTAGTATAAACCTACTAATCGGTCAAATAAATGGATGTAAATAATTTTAAATTGAGTTGAAGTCATTTTTTTCTCAAAAATCGTCACTTTTCGCTACTAGTAGGCTATCATAAATTAGACCTCTAGTAGAGTAGCCAATCAGAATGCAGGATGCATGATAAACCGTTAGTAGGTTTATACTACTGTGTTATAATTCATTGTCATAATCTGGAACAATTTTCTACTTTCTCATTTTCATTATTCACCATTTCAGAATTGCAGTATAATCGTATTGAATTATGGGGTTGTTTTGAGGGACAGACTTTTAAGATCTCATGTGTTAGAATGACAGTGCAGTCCAAAGAATGTAACAGAAATTAATTCAACATAAAAAAATGAGATTAAGAGTGGATGTTTTCAAGTACTTTACTATAATTTCAAATGAAATTACTTCCCTAAAAGCAGCCTCATAATTCAACGAGAGCATTAACTTTGAAAGGGCTTGTGGGATTGAGTCTCCAATCTCCCAATGATACATTGGACATACTTCAATTCAAAATAATATAAAGGCTCATAAACTTCTTGTGTGCTTTGATTTTGTCGTGACTGCCCTATATTTCCTTAATTACCCTATACATGTTTCATGATATTTAACATCATCATTTCCCTAATGACAATCCATTGTTTGAACGCTAAGGATCTTGGTCGTGGAAGGGGGACAAAACAGCAACACAAAGAAAATTGATATAAAATGTGTTTCATAGCACCAAGATAAGCTGTAACATCCATCAAATTAATGCAATAAATACAATTTTGTTTAACACTGATAATATTTATTGCTTCAAGTGTAGCAATGAATGGGCCTCATTTCAAGATGTACAATCAAATGAATATGTAAATTTATACTGCATTGTACTGTGCCTATTTATCATTACATACATGTCAGCTATTGTTTATTTGGTATTATATAATGATTGTGTATATTTTTCTAGTGCGTGCAATGAAGAGAATCGAGGAAATCAAACAAAAGCGACAGAATCTTCATATCAAAAACAGGTATTTAAAATTTGCAGTAATCATGCATGCACATTTCTTGGGCTATTGTTTAATTCCCACTCACATTATACTTGTTTAGACCTCTTTTCATTCTGTATGCATTTAGCTTTAATCTATAGCTTTCCACGGTAAAATAATGGTCTTAGACCTCTGATGGGGGGGGGGGGGGGGGGGCTTTTTGCTGAAGGGACTACCAATGCTACTTGTAATTATTAGTGCTTTTACAAATGCTAAAAAATCAGTTTTTGTAAAGTATGTGTACAGTACTCAGCGAGTGAATTATTGGGATTTACCTTCATGAGTTTGCTAACAATGAACGAGAAATTTTAAATACTGCACGAGGCATTAGCCAACTGTGCTTTAATACCATTGATTGTTGGTCATTATTGCATAGTGACTTGTTGTCACATCATAACAACGCATCACATGGTACAAACTGACCAATCAGAAAATCAGAATTTGTACAGTACATGTATATGAAAATTGAATAATAATAATTATTAATGTATTGATTAATGTGTAATAATTTGGACAAACAAAACTCAATTTTTTTTATTTGACATGACATAACCTGACATCTTAAGTGATTTTTGAGTGATGCAAAGATAGTGTGGTTTATAGAGGATATTACATGGGTGCGCAGAGGTACGAATTTTATCTTCGAGTGTTGATGAGATCTCTCACGAGTGAGGGCAGCAAATGAGTGAGAGATTATCAACACGAGAAGATGAAATTCGTATCTCCTTGCTCATGTAATATTCTGTTTAATATATAATCAACGATGAACTAGAATGTATCATTGCCGTAAAGCTCCCAAAAAATGTAGCTATGGCAACAGTGTTATCTTCACGTGAAGATATCACTTTTTCGAAACAGAGAAAAATAGATTATTAGATAATTCATCGATGATTATATATTATGCAATTATTGGATGAGGTCGAGCAGGAGGCTTCGGCAGATAACACAAACCTCGGCCTTAATGAATCCCCATATCCTACGAGAAATGAATTCAATAATTGTTTTATTATTTTTTGAAAATAATTCTTACTCAGTTGTGCTTTGTTGACAAGAATACATGCAAGAATCCCGCTTTTGGCATGAACTGCATAAATTAGCGTGACGTCATACCGCAGGCTAATTTTTCCATATTCGAGAAAATTACGTCTTAACTTCGAATAATGCTTTTCAACATTTTCATAACTCCAAATTTGGGCAGCTAGCCGGTGACTATGGTAATTTATCCGGTGGCTCTTAGCCAATCAAAACTCTTGAATTATTTTCAAAATATAATAATAAATATTAATACTCAACTGATGATGCCATTTGCTATGACTAAGCATGTCTTGTACATGTATAATTATAACAAGTGTCTTGTTTTTTGTTTCTGTAATAATATATTGGCATTTATAAAATAACTCTTATATAACGCGCACTCTGATTGGCTGAAAACCCGTGTTTGATGAGAGTATCAAACACACTCACGTCAATTTGTTTTTTTGCCGGTGTTTTCTTTTTCCTATTTTCGTCTATTTGTGTGTTAGTTATTTTATAAAAGAAATAAAAAATGGTTTCCCGTGTCCGATAGCCTGATCAAAACACTTGTGATGTTGGGAGAACACTCGAGAGCTGTGAAAGCACTCGCCTACGGCTCGTGCTTCCACTAGGCTCTCTCGTGTTCTCCCAACATCACGCGTGTTTTGATCAGGTTATCAATCACGGGAAACCATTTTTTATTCCTTAATTAAAAAAATACCTAGCCTGCATTGCTGGCTCTCAAGGGAAGGGAAGGGAAGGGAAGGGAAGGGAAGGGGAGGGGAGGGGAGTGGAGGGGGAACAAGGGGAAAGGGGATGGGAGGAGGACCGGCCAGCAATGCAGGCTAAAAATTACCATGTTCTTATACAATGTAATAACTACTGTGTTGCTTTCATTATTAGATTAAAACCAGATAAACAACTGGTCAAAGAAGCAGATAAAAAAGAAGTGCTACAGAACATCAACCTTATTACAGAACCAAGTATGTATAGATAAGATAAGATATCTATACATGATAAGATAAGATTTTATTTAATCATGGTTAATTCATCAGGAGTACATGTATACTGTTCATTAATATCCCACACCATAAGAAAATACAGCCAATCAGAAAGCAGGAAAGCCGTTGTATATTTGGCGGTATTCCACTGATCCTTCCCATGACACATTGCGCCAATTGCTGTATTTTCTCTGGCGTGGGATAAAATAGATATACAGTGGTTTCTTGTGGCATACTGTGGACATCCCACTTGTCACTTGTATTTTCTTTGTATACACAGGAGCCTTTCTAGAAAATACAAGTGACTCGTGGGATATTCCACAGTATGCCACTCTAAACCATTGTATAACTACTATGTATGCATGTCTTAATCCCATATACCACAGAAAATACAGCCAACCAGAAAGCAGGAAGCCTCTGTATGTTTGGTGGTATTCAACTGTCTCTTCTCATGCGACATTGTGGTAATTGCCAGTATTTTCTATGGTGGGGGTTAAAATAGTTCTACAATGGTTTCTGGTGGCATACCATGGATACATGTACACTGTACCCCACTTGTCTTTTGTATTTTTTTTGTATACACACTTGCCTAAAATAATGCTCTTACATATACTAGAAAATACAAGTGACCCATGGGATATTTTATGGTATTCATCTCGAAACCATTGTATAACTAGTATGTACATATACATCGTTTTCAAGTATATAGCTACACTGTGTTTGCACAAACGTTGACCCTTTAAAATCATCATCCTTGGTACACTAGTAATATTTGGTCCTTCATGTGTTTTTACCAAGAATTTGTCTTGGCCACTATTTAAATCCACGTACAGTACAATGACTATCTACTAGACATCATTGGGCGCCCAGGCCAGGGCGTCTTAGACATTTGTATATTGATGATCAACAGATTTCTCAATGTTTGTGCAAATACTTGGTTGCCACAGGTCAGGGAAAAGTCATGGAATTCCACTTTCAGTCAGGGATACAATTAAATTTTGAGCAAAAGTCAGGGAATTTTGTTGTTTACAAAGTATTTGAAAATATATGGTCCCTCCTAGCTTGGTGTGATGGCAGAGGAGGAACGCACACCTTCCCGAGATGCATTGCAAAATGAAGTATATTATCAATTTTTTCGCACATTCATCATTGTGTTGAAGTCACCGAAGCGAGAGCATCGATAGCGATGTAGGAAAGCTAGTTCTTTCGAATTTGTCGTCTATTGCTTGTGAAAAACGAAACTCACTTATGGTGTAGCTTAGCCTCCTCCGCAGGCAACTGTTAGCTTTTTCGCTGGGCCTCCTGTGTTAAAGACACGTAGTGGCCTGGACACCAGGCGAGAAAAGGCGACCCCTTCTTCTTTTTTCCCTCCCTCTTTTCGTCCCCAGTCTTTTTTCTTCTCAAAATTTCGCACAGGAAGCCCAAAAGGTTGCCTGCGGAGGAGGCTAGGTGTAGCTTGAAGTATCAATTCTTTGTCATAAAAATAATTAATGTTAAGATTAATACGCTGGATGAAGCGACGCTTTGTGCTGAATCTTGTGATTGAACTGCATGGTCCAAGTTCGTGAGCAGTTAATTCTCGAAATATGTGGTACAACATGTAAAATAAAGTTAAACTTGTAAAACTAAATCTTTAATTAATTTTGGATTGGTAGCCATTCAAGAACAAACTTCAATGAAACTTTAGAGTGAGAATATAAATAACACCGAAGCAAGGATCGGATAACGCCAAAGGTCACGGACTGAAATTTGTTTTTTCCCGAGCGTTATAGTCGTTATGCTTTAAGAACATGTCGTATTTTTATCATTAAGCCTTTCATATGATGCCTGAATTACTGTCACAATCCAAAGAGCAAAGTGTTATTTTACTATGATGCATATTGACGCGATTTTAAACCCAGACACTGAGCCAGTTGTTTATCAGCAACGGCTACACGCTGCTTGTGTTTGACGTCAAAACATCGCGCATAAATTCTAAAATTTCGAATTGAAATCCTGGGTCACTAAGGGTCACTTTGAGACCACAAAAAAGGGGAAAGATCGCTCTATAAGACACTATAATCAAAACCAGTTTATGTTGATTCGTTTTAAAGAAAGCGATGTTTGAATATTGGGTATTTTCTTCAGGCCCCAATGTACTTCAAGTTCAAATCTAAATTACAAACCTTTAGAAATGTCAAAATTAGCTAAATTTGTAATCGTTTGAAAGCTCTTTTACCACTTCTTCTTATTCGTAAAGGAATTCATTTCTGCATCTCAATACAACGACCAAAAATTAGCTCCGTTTCCACCATAAATTTTGTACAAATCCACGTTTCAAAGGCGCAATGTATCTTGGGAAGGTGTGCGCTCCTCCTCTGGTGTGATGGGTTTATATCATGGTCATCTGCTCAATTTGCAAGCCGATAAGAAGATTCGTTTGAATTGAAAACAGATAGTATCTGAAT
Organism: Telmatactis stephensoni; assembly: GCA_029948255.1. NCBI lineage: Eukaryota > Metazoa > Cnidaria > Anthozoa > Actiniaria > Isophelliidae > Telmatactis > Telmatactis stephensoni. The sequence goes on from JALIZF010001352.1 coordinate 238,324, forward strand.
ATTGGGTCATGGAAAATTAAACTTTAGTTAGGGAAAAGTCAGGGAATTTTGTGATTGGTTGTTGTTATAGCAACCATGAAATAGTCATCCATTGTATGTGTGTGTGTAGCTTTACAAAAGATAAATCTGCAAGACGTGTTATATAGAGTCAGTAAGAATTACATGTACAGGAACAGTTATTATCATCATGCTTGATCTATAGAGGGATTTCATGACAGCCATGTTTGTGGGCAAGTACAATAGAAAGTTTTTGAATTAAAAAAGATTTCATTTCTTTTGGGAAAAAAGCTCTGTTATTTTGACCACAAACATGGCTGCCGTGAAATCTCTCTATTACTTGAGTGAAGAGAATGATTAAGTTTTTTCTTTTTCTTTTAGTTTCCCAAAAGAAGAAATCCCAGAAGATCTCTCAAGTCATGCGAGAAGCAGAAACCATGGAAACAGACGAATAGCACAAATAACACTAATTTTAAGTTGTCTAAGTCACTGTACAAAGCTGTACAAAGTATTAAATTGCTGGACTTGAAAATCTTGAATTTTGACTTTAACCTGAGAGAGGTCTTCAATTCACTATCGGATCACCTCGCACTTGTTTCGACTTCTTCCCATTCCGTATAGCTTTAATGAGCTTTAATACCCTTAAATCGGAGCACTGACGGAAAAAGGGGGTAAAGAGCGCACCGACGGTTTCGGGGGAGATCAGCGTTAGCTGAAGGAACTACCGACGCTAAATAGTGCTTTACCTTGACCTCAAGTTTCCGTGCGTATTTAAATACGAGCCACAAACCAAAAACAACAGCAATATTTTAACGCGAACTGGAGCAATTCTCTAAAGATCGTCTTTAAAGAAACTGTAACTGAAAAAGTCAACGAAAGTTATTTTGTGGGCTGTCATAAAAGAAATAGCCATTACTGTCTGCATGGAAACGATGGTTAAAGTCGAGGTTGTAAGGCAGAAATTATGCCTGAAATCAGCCTCTGGTGCAGTGAAAGCGCAAAGTTGTACCTTTTCACAATAATGTAGAATCCGGATTTCTCGCATCTCCAAGGGAAACGAGAAATCGGGAGTTGAGAAATCGGACTTAATTAACTACAGTGAAACAAATTCAAGGGAAACAATCGGTTCGAATTATCGTGAGATTCGAGAAACTGAGGGGTCGAGAAATCGGGATGCTAGTGTATGTTCACATTTTTCACAATCGTTTCTGCTTTTTTGTTGTTTGTTTAACCCCTTCTATATGATGAGAATTTGAGAATCTTCCCTCCTCCCTCTCCCCAGGGAAGTGTTTTTGTTTTGAAATCTACTGTCGATTCGGCTACGGAGCTTGTCGGAATATATTCGTGACAAATCATGCGGTTTTCGTGAGTTCATGTCATGTTTGCCACCTGTAGCGATCGTGATATCACGACTTAAAACATTCTGTTACTCATTCAAAGACATTAGTAAGAAGATCTAGCGATTATGAGTCACAAACCAGATTCTTAAGTCATGCAAACTTATAGAGCTTAATAAAGATACTTTGAAAATTCTTGAAAATCCTATCTTTTGCCGATATGTAATTTAAACCATTCAGTTCAAAATTCCGGGTTTTTTTATTTTGAAATAATCGTAAAAATATCGTGAAAAGAAATAGACCTGTCGTCATACGCACTTTTTTCTGTTTCCTTGAGGAAAAAAAGTGACTTTTTGCCTTTCTTTTTACTATATTATCTCTCGAAGAAAGCCTGAAAAGCTCTGAAAAGCCAATATTTGTGGAAATTATTTAATTTCTCTTCCCTGCCGCGACGTTGGTATCCAGCATTTCTTCCTCGCTCTGTGATTGGTTGATTCGATCTCAAACATCGTAAATAATAAATGTCCCGATACGGGCGTCTATAGTACTAGCGCGTTATTTACGTTTGGTAGCTTTACAAATCGACGCTGCTCAATTCGTGCATTCCTGGCAGCGTTTTTGAAAAAATTTATAAGGTTAAAATTTGCCATTTTGTCTGAAATTTTTTTCGGAATTCTGACCGAGGTCTAGTTTCTGCTGAGTTGGGGTTTGGCTTCCAGTCAATCTTTCAAAGAAACTTTTGCCGTAAACAACAGGTTTTCAAAAGGACATTCCTCTACTGCAACTGTACTACGGTGCTTCGGGATAACTAGGAGACTACATTAGCGTCTCCCTTTCTTTTGGAGGAAACGGTTGTAAAGATTTTCAAGAAAATTGTGGCATTTTGTCCACTTTTTCTTCTGCAAGCTTTTCTCGGTGGAGTTTACACACTTTAGTCATTCAAACGCAAGATGGGTAAAAGAGTTTCATTTTGCATCCTTCCAAACCGAAGGAGCAGAATTTATCATCCAGGCGAGATTGTGTCGGGAGAATGTGTGATAGAACTGAAAGAAAGCCTCAAATTTCGTAGCGTAAGAATTGAGTTTCTTGGCGAAGCGAGAACGAACTGGGATGAAATGGAGAACTATACTACAACACATAGAGACGAAGAGATATATTTTCACAAGAAAACGTCCTTGCTAGCAAGTGGTAAGTAAATGCAAATGTTCTCGTATTTTATGAAAATGTAGAATCAGAAAAAAATTACTTGTAATTGAATTACGTATAAATTAAAGTGCGTAACTTGCTTCGGAAGCAAAACATTTTTGTTTATTTTTTTGCTCCTTTGCAAAGACCAGATAGTGTTCATCTCATGGAGTGGCAGTTCACTTTAAGTTCAATTACTTTTGTTTTTCTTCTGTTCTGAGTTTACTCAAGTCGAACTTCAAAACTTATTTAAACGGCTCGATGGTTGCAGAAGAAACCGTGTCGTTTCTCAACAAACAAGTCATGTTAGAATTGTGAAAAGCAAAATATTTTACCTAAATATTTTGTTTTCAGATTTCACTTTTATATAAACAAAGACTTGCGAATGCAAATACACTTCTATCCCAGTTTTCAATTTCCTCCAGTTTCCAATTTCTTAATTTGTTATTTTGATTTTTGTCAAAGTCGAGCCCTAGCTAGGCATCAGAATGTACACATTCTACAAAAACATCTTATATAGAAACAAAATAATGTGTATATATTATGTAATTCAATGTTTTGGCATTTTGGAAAGGTTGTTTATGTTTGAGGTGTAAAACTTCGACCGCCTAGTGAACACGCTTTACCAGTAGTATGATAATTTATAAACAACTTAGGGATAAATCTCTGTACAACCAAGCGACGCGCGCGCATAAATATGGCAATTATCGCTTTAGGGTGCTTGGTTAAATATTGATATTTTAGATTGGCATTGGTAAATTCAGGTGACATATAAGAAAATGAAAAATACACGTGACTGAAAGAGCATGAGGTTCTAACGAACTAACACATAGATCGATAAGAAAGAAAGAAAGATAGAAAGAAAGAAAGAAAGGAAAAAAGAAAGAAAGAAGGAAAGAAAGAAAGAAGGAAAGATGCTAAGGAGAGAAAGAAAAGAAAAAAAGAACGAAATTGAAAGATATAAAGAAATCTGAAAGAAAAAAAGGTCAGAACAGAACAGAAAGAAGGGAAAAATAGGAAGGAAGGCCGAAGCTAAGCTAAATTAAAACAAATAATAAAAGTAAGGAAAGCGAACAAGGAAGATTCACATACCCCATAATGCCTTTTGTTTTTTGGGCAACTATTATTATGCTTAAGCAAACAAAATTGCGTCGATGACAGTAGCATAAAATCTTATAAAAATACGCAGTCTAAGACTGCATGTCAGTGGCTAGTGCAAGCACAAAAATGCATACGTAGTCTAAGATTGCATGCAGCTTCCCTTTTATTTAGCAAAAATGAGAGTTTTGGAAGAGTAAGAATTTTCAAGTTGAAATGAAAAGAGCACCTCAATATTAGTAAAAGTGTGAATTTTCTTCACTTCTGTTCTTGTACATCTTATAATGAGCTGAAAATTTGCACGCTCCATGACCAGCTGTCCGTTCAATTCGATCATCATGACCAGTCTAGAGAAGCTTCGACACTTTCTTCGTTTTCTTTACACGTAGACAATCTAAATTCTCAGAAAACCTAAACAAACTTTTCAAAGCAAACACTTCATAAAGGCATTGAAATTCAGTAGATTTGTTTGACATTTGAACCACTAAAGTCTGAATATATCCGAAATAAACCGACCATGGTGTCGGATAGTAATCGGAACACCACGATTTCCACCCGAATTACACACGCACGCACGCACGGACATTCAAGGCGAAAGCAAAGTAGCTAGGCCTCTTACGAGGCACTATCCACAAAAATGTTTACACAATGACAATACCAAAACTCATAACAAGTCTACAAACCTCTTGCAGATAATTTTGAAAAATCTTATTTTAGAAAAGCGTCTATCTAAATGCTAACTGCCCCCCAAAGACTCAAGTAGGGAATAAGATATTTCTTTTTTACTGAAGCCTGTTTTAAGAGAAAAATGTGAAAACACTACTGTTTTTATAAAAATGTCAGTTTACAGCGCTCGTGCGATAAAAAAACAATTCTTTACGCACGTGTCGTAAGCTTCAGTGTTGCTCACACGTGTTTTTGTGATAGACTCAACTGATCTCCAACCGCGAATCAAAAGGGTCCCTTTTTATATTCTTTTGAAACAGTTGCCAAGATAAATGTTATCATAACTATCAGTTCCACCTCAAAGCCAATCAATACGCTTTTGTTGGTTTTGATGGTAAAGCATACTCACAACAAACCATGCAACCATATATGGCCACAACTTTTCAAATCGAGGGATTACATAGCAGCCATGTTTATGGGCAAGTACAATAGAAAGTTTTTTGAATTAGAAAATATTTCATTTCTCCTGGGAAAAAAGCTCTATCATTTTGTCCACAAACATGGCTGCCATGAAATCCCTCTATACAAGAGCTAAAGCATGCCGGTTGTAAACAGATGAATTCAACGAACAGGGGTAAGGAGGGGCTGTAGTTTTCCATGATTTAAAAAAAGTACCTGTTGATTCCATACTGCTCTTGGCAGATCTACTATATTAAACAACATGCAGATACCATGGCAATTTTTTATTAAAAGTTTCATTTGGCTCATTGTGATGTCTGCTATTGTTAAATTAGTAAATATATGAAAAATAATTATTCGTAAAATATTTGATACATAACGCGCGCAGAATGTCTAACTGCTTTAATTGTTTAATGAGGACAGCTGCAGAGACATGGCTTGCAAGCGCAAAATTGAAGATGGTACTAACACACTCTTGACGTCATAAAATGTTCAAAACTCAAGTGGAGCACTAGCGCAGCGAGTGATTTCACTGCAAAGTTTTAAACATTTTATGACGTCAAGAGTGTGTCAATAAGAGGAAAGACAACTCAAAACCATCTTCAATTTGTTTTTTACAACAATTATTTGAGATAAAAGTTAAAACATCCTTTTCAAACGTGCAGTGTGTCTGTCCTCTTATGGACACACTCTAATCAACCAATCAGATTGCGAGATTAGTATCAATTGTTGTAAAATTTGAAATTGTGTAGTTTCAAAAAATAAGTTTATGGCGACACAAAAAGAACGTTCATTTCATAGGCGGCAGCAAGATTTATCGAAATCTAAAGCGAATTATATGCTCTATTTCTTTCATTTTTATAGGCCATCAAAAGAAAGTCACCCACAGCCTTCTTTCACCAGGACGACACGCTCTTGAGTTCTCTTTCAAAATCCCGCCCTTCAGCCTCCCATCATCCTTTGAGAGCAAACATGGCTATGTCCGATACTTTTTAAGAGCGCGTATTGACAGACCATGGAGGTTTGATGAGGTTGCCAAGGAAACTGTACACATTATAGATTTGATTGATGTCAATTGTCCACGTATGCTGGTAAGATCACGTGATGGTTATCAAATACTTGAAGTCTTGTCTAGTTCCACCATGCGTAGAAGACTTGCGCAATTATTGGGGACACTGTACTTTCTCACACACTGCCGCTACATTCTAATAGCATTCTTTATTATACAATTCTCAAGAGAACGCACGTAAAATATGAGACCGTATTAGGTTAGTAACATTTGAGTGGCTTCCCGGTGCAAAGCCACGCGCTAATCAAAGTCAAAAGTGGCAATAAAAACGATATCATTTGTATTGATTTTTGCAGAATTGTATAATAAATATGTTATTGGTCGATTAACCAGGGAATACAGCTATTAATTTTTACTTGTCACTTGAATTTTGGCTCCCGTAAAGGCTCGCCAAAATACAACGTGACTCGTAAAAATACACAGCCGTATTAGCTGCTTAGTCGACCAATAACCTATATATACCCAATGGGTTCATACCACTACAATCCTCTAACACACACTGTACATATGTGTACGTAGTGATGCAATCAGCAAGTTAGTCTTTGACAAGGAAATCTTGCTCGTATAGAAGACAAAGAATTTTTTGTCAAGTTTGCCTTGCTGATCATAAAAGGCTGGCCCATTTTTTGTTAAGGAAGACTTGTGAAGATAAGGATTGCCCTTATTGACGGACAACAAAGAAAAAAAAAAGGAAATTGAAACTTGATAAGGTTTCTTTCTTGCAATGTATATTTCAGGCATAAGGGAACTTGTCAAAGTCAACTTGTTTGTGTCTACAATTGCAAGTTTTTCTTGACAATTATGGACAACGTGCCATGAAGAACATGTTGATCTATCCGTCTGTATGAGCAAGAACAATTGTCAAAGAAAATTGTCGATGAAAACTTGCTCGCGTCGATGCGGTTTTATTGTGCGCAAGATGTTTTGCATACATGGTCTAATGCTGCATTTTTTACTGAATGGTTACTGAAAAGAACTACTAGTACTTGTATTGGGATGCCTATTAATCCACCACCTCATTTCACTATATGCAGATGCCAGTTTTTGGCGAGGCTCAAAAATCCCTCAACTGTCTTCATAATGGCACGGCTGCTCCACTGCAAGTACTTGCACGAACTGATCGCAACGCGTACTGCCCCGGTGAGAAAATCAGCGTCACCACAGAAATCAAGAACCTACCCTTGGCAGAGAAATACCATACAATCATGAGTTTAGTTCAGACTGTTACCTACAAGTCTCAATGCAGGATTCGCTCGGAATGCAAAAAGCTCAAGCTACTTCAACGGTCAGCATTGTCACAAAAAGTCGACGAGCTTGAGGTCCCGGATGTTGTCCCGACGATGAGGAATTGTGGGATTGTTTCGATTTCATATCAGTTGAAGGTACACTACTAGAATAAATTGACGGCGAGACGAGACAACCATGACTGACCAAATAACAGGAGCAGCGACTAACAATAACGTAACAGTAATAGTGTTTCAGAGTGATTTGACTTAACCCGTGAAACAAGACCCAATGGCTAACGTGTAATAGTTAAACAGACACAAAAGAAAACAATTGAATTACAATCTATACTCTTAATGCGTATCAATTAACTTGAAATCTATTTCACGGGTTAAGTGAAGCCACTCAAACATAGTACATTATTCAAAATAGATCTAAACAGACTTCATTTGGATTTAAAATATTTTCCTTCGTCTTTCAATTTGTTTCCTTTTCTCTTCCATTTTATTTTCCTACTCAATTTTTAGTCATTATTTTTCATGACATGAAGAACTAAAGTATTTCCTTATTTGTGTCCTCCGGGTTTTTGTTGTTGTTGTTTTTTTTGTTTTTTTTCCTTTTTTCTTCTTTTGGGGGGGGGGGGGGGGGGGGAAGGAAGTGGCTCCAAAGCATATAGTTTGTAATCTCATTTTAACTGTACTCTGTAATACGACGGCCGATGGGTTTTGCCAAGATTTAATATCAAGGTGTCCTCGCAAGATAAAGCCTCATGTTATTTTCATCTTTATTTCATGTTATTTCATTAATTTCTAATAAAAAGGAAAAAGAAGAGACTTGAAGGAAGGGCTCTGGGAACGAGGTTAACGTTGATCTTGTTATTCTAACGCTGTTAAGTTCTTTTCTTTTCTGACGCTCTATATTGACACTCAAAACGATTACATTCCCAACTTTTTGAGATATTTGAAACAGGGTTATTTAAATACATATATAGAACAATCATAAACTTACAAAATAACTAATATTATATAATAATTGGCATATTACGCGCGCTCTGATTGGTCGAACAACCATGTGTGATTAGAGTACACACACACAGATGGAGTCATCGGAATCTTACGCGCGCTCTGATTGGTTAGAATGTTTCGATAAATATTATATAAAACAGATAGATTCCATTTTTCCGTGCGTCTGTACTCTAATCGATGGACAGAAGACGTCAAAATGTGGTGAGAACAACAGCCACGCCACTCGACTTCGTCTCGTGGCGTACTTTTTTGTTCTCACCACATTTTGACGTCATCTGTGCATCGATTAGAGTACAGGACGCACGGAAAAATGGAATCTATTTGTTAAATATAATATATATTGTGAAGAAGTACTAATACATTTTAGGCAGTTGTTTAGTATTCATTACCTGCAACAAAAAGTCTAATTTATTGCTCATATTTTGTAGGTTGTCGTAGCGCGAGTACAAACCCACGAGACAAGTATTGACTTAGAGGTTGATTTACCTATCACCATAGGAACCATTCCACTACGTAAATCTTACGGAATGATCAATAAATTAGTCCCTTTTAATGACATCAATGGGGAAAACAGCCTTTTTAATAACAAGACCTTTGTGACTATCAAACATAGTAAGTACAATATATCATTAGCCATTTCAAAATCGAGTAGGGGACTGGGTACTAGTTTGAATATTTAATGCCAATTAAGAAAACAAATCCCATAACGTGAAAAAGCACATCAAAATATACAAGATTATGGAGTTCCATTGAATTCTGTGGAATATGGACTGTGTGACAGCCATTCAAATATGTGAAAAATCATAAAGAAATGTACTGTCCCTCCAAATTAACCATCCATTCCCTTGTAATTTTATGCACCTTTGAAAGGCAACTACTGTGGAAATATGCAGCTAAATGCCATCAAAATTTAGAATCTTGTATATTTCTATGTGCTCTTTTACGTCATGCGGTGTATTTCTTAATTGCATTAAATATTCAAACTAGTACCCAGTCCTCTACTCGATTGGGAAATGGCTAATTTGTTTAGTTTTCTCCTCCTATGAAGGCAGGGACACCACAACAGCTTACGCCAATTACTGTGGGCCCTGCAGTGTAGTATGGACAGACCACACACACTGACAACTTCATGGCCTACTCTGAATTGAAAAGTGGAAGTGGGTTCAGCCTCTCGGATGCAGGGCCGGGATAATTGATGAAATAGTTTTTGGAGGGTTTAAGGTTTAACGTCTTTCTCCAAGAAAAGACGTGAAGGTTTAACCAGCCATTTGTAAATTGAATAACCAAGACACTTTCTCTTCAGTTATTTAAAGACCCTGAGGGCCTGATTATATAAACCGGGCTGGACAGGTTGAGAGGGCTGAATTCTTTTGTTTTGTGGCCCCAAAGGAAAAGAGAACAAAAGAAGTACGTCAGCCCGCTGAACCGGCCCAGCCCGGTTCATATAATTAATCAGGCCCTGAATATAGGCCATTTGCACGATGGCGTCATACACTACCACTACCAGAATGCTTTGCGCACTTTCTTTTGAGAAATAATTGGATTCAATTTTTTGGCTATTCGTAGGAAGGAATGAATATCTGACTAAGAAAGAAAGTTCGTAAAGCATTATTCTGGTAGTTGTAGTAAAATGACTCCATCTTGCACATGTAGCTCCGACCTCCCCCTCGAAAGAAAGACTCTCAATTAACCATGCACTATTTCCAACGGTGTGTGCAAATATTTGCACTGTGTGTTCATCACTTTCAATTGAATGTTATGCACAACGTTAAAAGAAACTTTGCAGAAGTAGAACTCGAACCTAAACCCGCCAAATTAGCCACTTTCGTACCGTGAAGACTGGGTACGAGTCCCTTAAATTTTGCAGATTGCATCACAAGGCTTATATAGTCAGAAAGAGAGAGTGTTAATTAATCGCATATAAAATGCTAGAATTTACAAAGAAAAGTATGGTACGTTGTAGGGACAAAACACCATGCCGGCCAAACCGCGGGATTATATATACTGTAGCTCGATATGCTTTTTTAGACTATTATGCTGCATTCACACCAACCAGTTAAACCAGTTTAAAAGTGGTTTAACTAAACAAGGTTAAAAATTAGTTGCTCATAACATGCGCACCTCACAACTAAAAGAAAACCTGTTTGATTTAAATATCATGCCAAGGTTGTTTGGAATTTGTCTTGTGAAAGTAACACAAAAGGGTTATCAACAAACTGGGAAAAACTCAAACCAGTCTTGTGTTGCCATCAACAAAATTTAAGAGACTTGTACCCAGTCTTCACGGTATAAAAGTGGCTAATTGCGCGCTACCAAATGTTACAGTGGTTGACACGTGATGCAACTCTGTGTTTTGCACAAAAAGTTGCAAGATAAGCTGCATAAATGCATGCACATATCGTGTATTCAGGTCGTCGGCGGAAAAAAAACTACATTTTATGTTCTACCTATCTTCTTGTATTAGAGTCTGACGACTCGAGTTTTACGTTTATTCTTTTCACACCATTTACATGATTATATTTTACTTTTCATTTTTACTTTCATTAGTTCTTTTATTTCTCTTTTTATTTTTTATTTTATCTTTCGTTTATCTTCTTTCTCATCATCATCATCATCATCATGAGTTTCTCACATTAATATTTTATTTTTCCTTTTTTTCTCAGTGTCAGAGGTCAACCTCTTTTCCATGTCGGCAGTGGCCACGTAACCCTCTGGTGACTACAAAGACTGTTTAATTGCGCAATTTTAGAGCATGCGCAATAAGCTTTTCCAATATATAAATTAAATTCCTTGATTACAAGAGGCTAGAGAGAGAGAGAGAGAGAGGGAAAGAGAGAGTATACATTGAGATATATACAGTATACATATAATTATGAGATCGAAAATATTGTAAATATACGATCGACAATTCAGTTTGTTGTAAAATATTTTGCACGACTGAAAAGAATTATAGATTCTTTATTAGCAGAATATACAAAGTCCTAGAAAAGCCACAAGATCGTTATTTTTGACTCGAAGCTTTAAGTTCAACAGCTGATGGGGCTTAAGCTGTTCTAGTGAAAAATCAAGTTCATAGAAAGTTTATTGCAGTTACCTAATCTGCATATTTATAATTTAATTGGATGATGTCATTTTTGTTGGGTTGATGTTGATGAGAATATATATTAATGATGCAGTGAAAGAACTTGGTGATACTATTGATGATGGTGGTGGTGGTTGTGGTGGTGGTGATGATGATGATGATGATGATGATGATGATAATGATGAGTCACTGGCTCGTAATCTCAAACTCTAAATAAGAAAGTAAGAGTTGTTCGCATATTGATAATCAATCTGATTGTATAGCTATTAACATTTTTACTAAAATGGTGACATTGGGAAATTGTTAAATTAAATAATTTATTTACCTACATCCATGAAATTCAATAAAACTCTTTTTGACAACAAATTGTGTCGATATCGGGCATACAGCGTTGCTATATTGCATTCAATGAAAGCATGAAATAATACTAACTAAATAGCACTAATGAAATAATTGGAAAACAAAGGATTTTGTACCTTACTTCGTACTACTTATATTTAATTTCATCATACATACATACATACATACATACGTACATACATGATTGAGACTCCCTCAACAGGGAGTCCTAACTAAATCATATAAATCAAACATAAATGGATTAAGAATCCCAACTGGCAAGGAGGCAAACCAGTTGGCTATATTACAAGCATGGCCGAGAAACTGAATTTGAACTAATCGAAATCGGAACAAATTCAGTCTCAGCTAGTGGCCAGAGCGGGAATCGAACCTGGGACCGCCAGATTGCGAGACCAACGCTCTGACCACTCGGCCATGCTGCCTCCGACATCATCGGTTTACAGTTCATCAGTTCAGTCTCGATAACTCAAACCTTCCAAGAGAATAAAAAAGTTCGAGCTATCAGAGGTTCATTTTATGGGATGGAAAATTACAGTAAATGTATAGTGAAAATCCGGCAGGGGAAATGTTTTGGCTCGAGTTATCGCGAACTTTAAAATTACCGAGGGGTTCTGGGGTTCAACTACTGAATACATTCTAGCCACTGTTGTTCTAAGTTAAATTCTTTTTGTCATAACAGGTCATATATATATATGTATACTTTATTTTGGAGGGATTCGATTTAATTTATATTTTCTAAATCTTTAATCCCGGTCTCCTTGAGATCTGCTATTTTTAGCTCTGACTACAATTAGACCTCGAGGACGAATGGTCTATTGACTCGTAGTCCATGAGGCCGAGAGGTCTAATTGTTTATAATCCTACTAATCGGTCAAATAAAGGGATGTAATGAATTCTCGATAAAATCCTGAGAAATCACTGCAAAACGCAGTTCGTTTTGATCCGCCATGTTGTTTTGGCTACAAATTAGACCTCTAGTAGAGTAGCAATCAGAATGCAGGGTGTGTGATAGACCGTTACTAGGTTTAGCCTGATAGTTTTGCTTTGAAGCGAGGCTAGCTATCCGGTCCAAATTCAAATGCGTACGCAAGAGAAAAAAGGGTTATTGCTAAAAAAAAACTGACCAAAAGGTTAAAAATTCAACACAACTCTTCAATCACGTGAAAAAGCCATTCAATGGCAACGCTTACCACTTCAAACTTGTTTGTCTCTTTGCTTTCTATCAACAAAAGGGTTTCCCTTTTTGTCACAAGGAATCCGCCTATCATTTTGAAACCAACAGGTCAAGTTCAAAGAGACTATACACAGTCAGTTTGACCACATGAGTGTTCGGAAGAATGCCGTGGGCAGTTGACACCCCAGGCTGGCTTTTCGCCACCTGTTCGCTCTTTTGGAAGCTGTTTTTGACACGATAATCTCGTCTTTAAACTACTTTCTAACTAAAGTCTCGAGGAGGTTTTTACCTGTAGCCGGAATATGCGAAAATAGCTCAGTGGCACAGCTATAAGATACGTCTTGATCCGCTGAGAATTTCTATTTTGGTTCGTTATTTTTTACCTGAACACCATTGAAATTTCGAAATATGATCTTGAGAATCTGAGCTATTGCATAACAATGAAAAGATGTCAAAACAAATGATTTCTGATTCGCAATTCGGACTTTATTGTCTTTCAGATCATTTGCCCTTGTTAACTCAATACAGTAAAACCAGCA